>CM059275.1:7896569-7899069 GCA_030347295.1 Setipinna tenuifilis | reverse complement strand
TTCTAGCAGCTTAGCAGACAGGTTGGCTTTCCAGAGTGCTCTGAAAAGGAGAGCCACTTGCCTAACGATGTACTAACTGTGATAATACTGAGCTTAGATGTACTGCAGTACATTCATGCTTCTTCCAAGCTATAGTGCACTACTGCTACACAGTTAGTGCCACTGCAATGATTAAACTTTGATCAAACAAGCAGTTTTTTCATATAGTACTTACAATTTAAGTTCTCTTCAACACTGTAGGGTAGTCACAAATATGTGGTACTAATTAACATTGGATGCTGTTCTCAGCTTTAACTTACTTGGCATGCTAACACTACTAGCCTTGTATATATGGACACATCTGGTCCGATCGGAATAGATCTAGTCCGATCAGTCTGATCCGAACGAAGTGTATATATGAAAATGACTCCAAACGTTCGAATATCTATCACGCGTATTTAGTAGCCAGTAACAAACGGTAGGACAATAACGATGGACGCGCGCGGACACTACACACGTACACGTCACAATCACCAAGTGGATTAGAGTGTATATATGTCGCATTGGAGCGGACTACACCACCTTTTCTACTCCGATTACAATTGTGATCCGATCAAAGAAATCTATTCCGATCGGGCTGTATATATGGTGATTCCTGGTCGGATCGCGTATTCTACTCGGATCAGAAGTGTCCATGTATACGTGACTACTACTGTTGGCTGTAATCTACTAACAAACTGAATGCTAATATGCTAGTATTCTGTACTAACCATAATTAGCAATAATAACACTGAATGCTCATATTAGCTATGCTGTACTAACCATAATTTGCTATACTAACACTCTAAAACCTAATGTCAGCATGTGTAATATATGAACACAAGAAATGCTACTTTATCCTGTGTTAAATGTGTGGATCAGCTCTGTAATGCCTTGGGTTGGGAGGAGTTTCTCAGCAGAAACGTACTCCACCTGAAATGTCAATTTCTGCTACAATGTACTAACACATTAATGCTAATCTCTGCCATGACTGACTGACCATACTGACCCCCCCTCTATGCTCTACACACTATGGCTGCTAAACTGACAGCATTGCTAGTGTACTAACTAAAATGCTAACTGTGAATTAACCACAGACAGTCTTGGGGTTAACTACAGAGTGGGCCAAAGATATGGAGCACATTTTAAATGCTTATATCTTGAATTTTAAAAATGATACAAAATACCAAATATATTTGTTGTAAAGCTGACATTTAGGAGTTTTCAATACATAGGTTAATTTCTCTGGACACCACGCTGGAAGCAAATTAAATACATCTTTTGTGGTTAGGTAGATTTGAAAAAAACAGTCAAGAATGTTTTAAACACTCTAGGCCTGAATTTAAAAATTATGAAGAGGTCATTAAACACTGTCAGTGGAAACATTTCAAAGTTAAAACTTGAAATACAGGAAAACTGTCTGATTAAAATGTGTGGTGCCTGCTCTGCATACTAACCCCAATCATATCGCAGTCCGCACCGGCGCTTAGGAATTCGTTCCCCCCAGCACCAGTAAAATTCCCTGATAATGGCACGGACTTTAGGATTAAATTCAACCTTACTGTATGTGCTGATCACTGACCACCAGACCATCACACTCACCCAGATAGCAAGTCGACATTGAATAGACATTGATCTGAATCATCAAAATGGTTGATATTTAATCTAGGGTTAGACCAGATGTTGCGAAATAGATGCTGCCATCACTATTACCAGTTTTTTTATGTTGATAGTGACTAATAACATTGTTACTTTATGATTTAACATTGTTTCAATATTAAATTTGGGTGCAAACCAGACATTGATTCAATAATTTAGCGTTGTTGTCAATAGAATGTTGATTTAAATAAAATAATTTCAATGTCAGTTTGCTACCTGGGCCGTCGATGCTGGTTGTTGGGTACTGATCCGGAGGATGCTTATGTACCTGTGAGGCCCGTGTTCCACTCACCAGCTCTGCCAGCTGTATGGGTTTATTCGCCCCAACCCTGTTCAGAAGTTTCACTCGACATGTACTGCTGTCAATCGTAGCTCGGTACAATGACAAGAAACAAACAAACAAAAACAGTGCAGTTTTAGCATTTCGAGCATTTGGAGACAGCAGACATTTACAGTTTGTGTGTGTGTGTGTGTGTGTGTGTGTGTGTGTGTGAGAGAGAGAGAGTGTGTGTGAGTGAGTGAGAACTGGCTTAGAATCTCCAAGGTGAATGTGTCAAACCTTTCTGATGCTTAGTGGTGTGTGTGTATGTGAACTCTCTCAGATCTGCAGTGTGCCCCATGGTGGTTTAAAAACCTTTTGTGGTGGAACACAGAGCTGGGGCGAGAGAAGAGAGTTGACCTTTGAAAACAAAACGCTCTGGCATTTCTGTGTGTATTCCCTCCAAGGGCTGAGCCTTCAACAGAGCAAGCCTGCCTCATGTTCTCTCAGCTGTGTATGTGTGTGTGTGTGTGTGTGTGTGTGTGTGTGTGTGTGTGTGTGTAT
>CM059275.1:7886569-7891569 GCA_030347295.1 Setipinna tenuifilis | reverse complement strand
GCAAAGCAGTGGCACTGATGGTGTATTGGCAGCCATGATAGTTGATAGTGATGACTGACTGATGGTGCAGCAGCAGCCATGATGGCTCCACTACTGATGGTGTGTAGCAGCAGCCATGTTGGCTCTGCTACTGATGGTGTATTGGCAGCCATGTTGGCTCCGCTACTGATGGTGTACTGGCAGCCATGTTGGCTGCACTACTGATGGTGTATTGGCAGCTGTGATGGTGATGACTGATGGTGCAGTAGCAGCCATGACGGCTCTCCTGCTGATGGTGCAGCAGCAGCCATAATGGCTTCACTATTGATGGTGTGCAGTGGCAGCCATGACGGCTCTGCTACTGATGTTGTGAATTGGAAGCCATGATGGCTCTGCTACTGATGGTGTAGTGGCAGCTGTGATGGTGATGACTGATGGTATGTATTGTCAGCCATGATGGGTGTGCTACTAATGGTGCCATGGTAGTCATGATGGCTCTGCTACTGATGGTGGTGATAGTTCTCTTAATTAACTGTGAAATAATGTCTTAGCAGTTTATGCCCATTCACTGCTGGTCTGTGTCACATGTTACACCTTTAACCAATAGGATCAACTCTCCGGTAGCCGGCCAATCACGAAAGAGCGACCAGCAAGCTTGGAAATGTGTGTGCGTGTCTGTCTGTACTCTACGAGTTGTGTGCGTGTGTGTGTGTGTATTGATGCAGTCACGCATACCGGACTCCGCATTCCCCACCCAGAAATGGTCCCATATTTAACCAATTTTCTTGCAGTAGTGTGAAGACATGATTCCCCATAGTGTAGGTAAATTTAGCACCAGACTCCAGTGCCGCAGTGCACTAGGTAAGGGGATAATGGTCCTGAATCACTCTGAAGGGGCTTATAGCACGGGAATGACCGCCTTGCTGAACATTATGCCTCTTATTATACGGCTACTTGCCAAAAAATGATAACAGAGAAACTTTTAACAATGTCATATTTTAAATATTTTGTTGCTGCTTCATGGCCTCCATAGTGCTAAAAAATTGTCAAGGGACGTCGAGGAAGTAGAATGTTTCAGTGCTGCGTAGTCCAACGTGTCCAGCTGCTGAATAATTCGTTGTAACTTATTGTTGATATTTCGTTACGATAAGTGATAACGGACTACTTGCAGAGTGATATGTAAGAAGCACAAAACCCATTGCCATTGGCAGCAGTCATTATAATTTTTCGAGGTCATTACACAAAAATATTTGACCTCCGAGCGTTCATTCAAAGTGAATGGGATGTTCATCAGCATCAGTATACACACACACACACACACACACACACACACACACACACACAGTATGTATAATAACACACACATGTAAACATGCAGAGCAGTGGCACAATTCTGAGTTTTCAGACCTTACACAGTCACACTATGAGCACGTGCACACACACACTCACACACACACACACACACACACACACAAACAAACACACACGCATGGTTGCAAATTACTGAATCATACAAATCCCACCACACCATCCCACATGACCACTGCTCTGTCATGCCATATTGTGTCACAGAGTATGTAATCAGATCACATACACACACACACACACACACACACACACGGTTGCATCTTACTGATTCATACCAATTCCACAACAACATCCCACATGACCACTGCTCTGTCATGCCATATCGTGTTATAAAGTATGTAATCAGATCACATACACACACACACACACACACACACACACCTATTTCGGAACATATCTAATCAGATCATGCATAGGCTAGTCACCCACACCGATGCACATGTCATCCTTAATGAACAAATACCATGGCTGGGTGCACTGCAGACAGTGACTACACATACACACACACACACACACACACACACACACACACAGTGTTTGTGTCTGTAAGTGTGTGTGTCTGTGTGTGTGTGTGTATGTAGTTGTGTTTGTCTGTGTGTCTGTGAGTGTGTGTGTGTGTGTGTGTGTGTGTGTGTGTGTGTGTGTGTGTGTGTATTCATGAGGAGAGCCCGTTCTGCTTTCGCCCACACTGAGACATGGTGATGCCAGCAATCCCCATTCGGCATGTCAGGTTATGGGCCACATCCGCACCGGATGATAGGGTAATGTTCTGTGGCCTGGCCCGGCCCGGATGGGATCAGATGGGGTATGTGTGTGTGTGTGTGTGTGTTCGGGGCTAAGGTCCAGTGAGGGTGGCGAGGCAGAGTCATGCTCCAGTCGCCATGGTGACCACCTGGAGGTGTAGTGCGTGTGTGTGTGTGTGTGTGTGTGTTACCATCGCCGTGGCGACCCAGGTGTGAGCTGGAGGGCGTAACGGCTCAGTGCCGCCTGGTCGTCTGGAGCGTTCAATAAAATACCCCAGAAAATACTCCAGGCTGACACACACACACACACACACACACACACACGCACACGCACGCACACACACAGGAACCCACTCATCCAAATGAACAGAAAACACACACACAGGAACCCACTCATCCAAACGAATAGAAAACACACACACACTTCGCACTCACACACCCGCTGCTGCTAAAACACACACACACACACAAGCACATACTTACACTTGCCTTCACACAGCACACACGCACTCACAGATGGACACACACCCATATTCATACACACACAGACACACACGACACACACACACTCGTCTTTATACACACAAACACACACACACAAATACACACACAGAAACACATACACACACTCGTCTTTTATACACACAAACACACACACACAAATACACACACAGAAACACACACATTCTCGTCTTCATCTTCACACTCGTTTTCATAGACACAAACACACACACACACACGCGCACACACACACACACACACACACACACACACGTCCGAGGCTGCTTGAGCAGCAGGGTGCGGAGGTGAGGTGGAGAAGTGTGGCGAAGCGGAAAGACATTGACTGAAGGAGAGGAAAAAAGCTTAAGAGGGAAGAAAAACGAATGAAGGAAAAAAAAGAAGAAAAAAGATAAGAGGAAAAGGGGAAAAAGACATATGAACCCTGTCAGATGGAGTGAAGACATGCAGAGAGAAGCAGCTGGCCACACACACACACACACACACACACACACACACACACACACACACACACGTCACTGTCACGTCATGACTTGTCACATTGTGGACCTTGTGCAGCTGAGAGATAACACACTAACTTGTCGTTTCTGTGTGTGTGTGTGTGTGTGTGTGTTTGTGTGTGTGTGTGTGTGTGTGTGTGTGTGTATGCATGTGTCGGTGTGTGTGTGTGTGTCTGTGTGAGTGTGTGTGTGTATGCATGTGTCGGGGCAAAGGAGAGAGTTGGGCGTACGCTGCCACTGTAAGCACAGGGCCACCACTGGGTTCTCAGCTCAGCACTTTTGTGTGTGTGTGTGTGTGTGTGTCTGCCACTGTAAGCACAGGTCAACCATTGTGTTCTCAGCACAACACAGTGCCTGCCTCTCTCCTGTTTAAAGGGAACTGAAACACACTAACCTGCCTTTTGTGTGTGTGTGTGTGTGTGTGTGTGTGTGTGTGTATGTGTGTGTGTCTGCCTGCCACTGTAAGCACATGGCCACCATTGGGTTCTCAGGATAGTGCCTCTCTCCTGTTCAAAGGGAACCTGCCTTTTGTGTGTGTGTGTGTGTGTGTGTGTGTGTGTGTGTGTGTGTGTGTGTGTGTGTCTGCGTCTGCCACTGTAAGTGCTGGTCCACCATTGGGTTCTCAGCACAGCGCCTGTTCCCTCTCCTGTTCAAAAGGGAACCGAAAAACGGAACAGACTGCAGTTCTTAAGCCACAGAAGGGTTCCAGCTGAAAAAGAGATGAGTTTCTCTGGGCTGGGCTGGCTAAAAAAGATGGAGGAGAGAGGAGGAGATGAGAAGAAAGGAGGGGAGAGGGAGAGGCAAAGGAGAGAGAAGGAGGGAGGGAGAAAAGAGAGATAAAGATAGATGGGGAGAGAAAGAGAGCGAGAGGAAGAAAGATCGAGCGGAGCGAAGGGTGAACCCTTTCCTGCTGATTTATTAGTAATGGACCCCAGCCAGATGCAGGCGCGCACACACACACACACACACACACACACACACACACACACACACCCACACACACACACACACACAGGCCTGCAGTGTGTCGAGGGAGCCTTTGATCTTGTCAGTGTTGTGCTCATAGAGGCAGAGGCTGAGTGTGCACCCAGGGAGTGTGTGTGTGTGTGTGTGTGTGTGTGTGCGTGCGTGCGTGCGTGCGTGTGTGTGTTTGTTTGCCACTAATTAACACAGATGAATCTAGGCATAAATAAATAAATGTGATGTGAGTGTGTGTGTGTGTGTGTCTGTTATATGCTGCCAGCCCATTACATAACTATACCCTGCATGTCTTTGGACACTGTGATGGTTGCAGAGCCATGAGGACATCAGGTGGCTGGCTGTTGGTGCAATAGCAGCCATGTTGGCTCTGCAACTGATGGTGTACAGTGGCATCCATGACGGCTCTACTACTGATGGTGTGTATTGGCAGCCATGATGGATCTGCTCCTGATGGTGTTGATGCTATTAAATAAAGAGGAAAATATTACTCTTAGCAGTTTTTCTCATTAACTAAAAAAAAACATAATGGTCATTCACTGCTGCCTGTATCACATGAAACGGTCCTAACCAATAGGATGGACTTTCTAGTAGCCAGCCAATCATTAAAGATCTAGCAGCAAGCTTTGAAATGTGTGTGCTGTGCCAGAGTGTGTGTGGGCGTGTTGGTGTCAGAACCTCATCTATTCCACAGCACGTAGCCCAAGCAGCATTAATACACTTCAACATGGGCCTGTATCAGTTTAGCATTGATCACAGGAACACATACACACACACGCACACGCACACACACATACATACAAACAAACACACACACACACATGCACATGCACATACACACTCACACACATACACACACGCACATAGACAAACACACACACACACATACATACAAACAAACACACACACACAC
>CM059275.1:7864069-7871569 GCA_030347295.1 Setipinna tenuifilis | reverse complement strand
AGTGTCATACTCACAACTTGTGTCCAAGAAATCCAAGAGAGAGAGAAAGAGAGTTTGACTGGTAGCTGTTGCCGGTAATTTATTGCAAAGAAAACAAAATGCAAAATAAAGAGATGCAAAGGTTTGCAATGTCTTTCAATATTCCAATAAAGCAAGCAGGCAACACGCAGCATGATTCAAAGGCCCAACTCCAATTGTACACACATACACACACACACACACACACACACACACACACACACACACACACACACGCTGTGAGTGTGTTGAGCTGGGTGAGTTGAGCTGAGGTCAGTGACGTTATGCTAGTGGCCCACCTTCTCCCAGTCATGCGCTACTAATGTCATTTTATGGGGTGGGACCATCACCACCTGTAGAAGGTGCAGTCTCACAGAATTTGGAAAGCTAAGGACAGTATGAGTAAATGATGAACATATAAGCTCCTGCAGGTCATACAATGCAGCTCCTACAATGCATACTATTAACATGCATCTGGTTATTATTAAGTAATAAAGTAGTATAAGTACTAAAGTATAAGTAAATCATGAAAATATAAGAAACTTAAATGCGGCTCCTACAATGCATACTATGAACATGCATCTGGTTAGTATGGTCTAGTATGGTCTAACATGATAACGGGTTTGTACAATGCATACTATGAACATGCATCTGGTTAGTATGGTCTTCTAGCATGTTGCTGGTCTGGTGATGTGTAAGTAGTAGTCATGAAGTGTGTTGAGGGCTCTGAAGTGTGTTGGAGGTCAATAAAGGGGAAATTTGGTGTGAAATGAACTTTGTATGACATGATAACGAGTTTGTGTGTTTGCTGAGGAGCAAAACTACACTTCACTAGCCTGTTGCATTGCAAACTGAACTATTTTTACGGTTTTGGTCTAAAAAAAGGCTTACAAAGCTAGTGATGTGAGCACGAAGAAAACTTGAAGGTACTGCTGTTTTTAAACCGTTACTGTAAAAAAAAAGCTCAAAGTAGAGTCAGAATCAGGAAAAAAATGTATTGTGTGTCGTGACAGAAAGTCCTCATAGAAGCGTGACTCTCAAACAAAGACAAAACAAAACAAAACAATACCACACAAATAGTTTCCCTGAACCAAAATGAAAGATGACTTGTGCAATAAATAAGTTAAGAAAAGGGGGGGGGGGTGCTGAGGGGAGGGTGAGGCATTGCTATTTAGGACTTTAATGGCAGTGGGAATAAATGAGTCATGGTAGATGTTCTTTCTGCGGGACGGGACTCTGTAACGGTGACCTGATGGTATTAACTGGAAAGACTTGGCTTTTTCTTTGTACTGCTTGAGCATGTAGTACAGAAAGCTGAGCTTTGATTTTATTTGCTTGATCAATGATCCTAGATAGCTTAGATTTGTTCTTGTCAGAGGTGAAATTGTACCAGGATAAAATATTAGAAGTAAGAATTGATTCCATAAGTGATTTGTAGACAACTTGACACAAAATGTCCTTTCTGACATTGACGTCTCTTCAGGAAGTTTCCTCAGCAGGAACAGATGTTGTTGTGCCTTCTTCTACACTGAGCTGATGTGCTTAGAGAAGGACACAGTCAGGGAGACCTGTCAATCTCTGTGCCCAGGTACAAGAAGGCTTCTACCTGCTACACTCCCTTCCTATTTTCAGTCTCAGGGGCTCACAGAAAGGGTGAGGGGAATGTAGACGTTTGTGTACCCCCACAGCACAGCTCCTTGGTCCTCCTTGGAAACCTCAAGTTCCAAACTGCTGTTCCCTATCCAACTTTTCCAGCTGGATGGCCTGGATTGTGCCACTGGTCAGGTAAATGTGCTGATGATCATAAAGTGTGTGGTTTGTCAAAAAAGTGTGTTGCGTGCTGGTCTTTACAACAGCATAGGTGTAGGCCCACCCATCTGTCAATCAGGGCCACCCAATCAGAAGGCTACTTTATGATTTACTGACTGTTGTAGTTATAATAATAAAACATGTAGTTGGGCTAGGCCCACCTAATTTTTTTTTCAGCCTACCCATTTTAGAATTTCTCCCCCATAGTGTGTGGCTAGTGTAGTGGGTCACTGGTCATGTAATGTGTCCCTGGTCATGAAGTATGTCACTGAACATAGTGCAGCTTGTCCTGTACAGTAGTCTGTGGCTGGTCCTGTAGACTATGGCTGGCCTTGGATTGTGCAGCTGGTTCTTTAGTGTGTTACTGGCCCTGTAATTTGTTGCTGGTCCTAGATTGTGATCCTGTAATTTGCTGCTGGTCTGAGATTATTGCCCAGTAATGTTCTGGTCTTGGATTGTGGTCCTTTAGTGGGTTGCTGGTTTGGTATTGTGTTATTGGTCCTATATTGTGTTACTGGTTCTGTAATGTGTTGCTGGTCCTAGACTGTGGTCCTGTATTGCGTTGCTGGTTTGGTAGTGTGTAGCTGGTCATAAAATGCGTAGGTGGTCCTGTGGTGTGTTGGAACTATGCTAAAGTGTGTGTGTGGCTGTGGGGTGGTGTGTAATCCTGCTTTAATCCTTCCTCTGGACCTAATCACTGGGCCTGGGAAGCCTCTATTTCTGTGCTCGGAGCCAAGCCACACACACACACACACTCCACTCGTACACACTTACAGTACACACACTCACACTGTCATACACACACACAAACATGCTCCAACTCACACAAAACATGCCAGTGCGTACACACACACACACACACACACACACACACACACACACACACACATACACACACACACACACACACACACACACACACACACACACACACACACACACACATTGGTGTGCATGTAGTTGTGTGTTTTATATGTCTTAAATGCCAAGAGATGCATGTGTGTTTTACATGTGGTGTGTGTGTGGGGGTGTGTGGAGAGAGAAAGTCCTCTACTGAGACCTTACAGCATTCTGAGGACACCACACTTTTATGTTCTCCTCCTATCTCTCCATCTCTCTTTTCCCCCTGTTGATTTCTCCCTCCATCTTTCTCTCTCTCTCTCTCTCTCTTTCTCTCTCTCTCTCTCTGTCTATCTGCCTCTGTGCTCCATTGTATTCACTTCATAGCCTCCTGCTCTCTCCATCTCCTTCTCTCTGCCACAGCTTTCCACTTCATTCACTGTTTAGCACTCTCTCTTTCTTTTTCTATGTGTGTGTGTGTGTGTGTGTGTGTGTGTGTGTGTGTGTAAGTGTGTGAGCGTACACACACTGCAGGGTTCCTGAGCACAGGTGACCAGGCAGAAAAGGGGAACTATAGGCTGCTGGACCACATCCAGGCTGAAGGACGATGCAGTGTGTGTGTGTGTGTGTGTGTGTGTGTGTGGTTTCTTTATCTAAAGTTGTGCGGAAGGTATGTGCATGACTGTTTTCTCTGTCAGAGCTGTGTGTGTGTGTGTGTGCAGTAGTGCTTTAGGATTAAGGTTGAGTGTGTGCTTTCTCAGTTCGGAGGATACAGGATAAAGTAGTGTGTATGTGTGTTTGTGTGTGTGTTATCTGTTTGAGTGTGTATGTGTCTGTGTGTGTGTTTAGGGAGGGGCTATAGAGACCCAGACAGCCTGTCAGGAGGGGCAAGATGGGAAATGAAGTTCATTTTGCTTCAGAGGGCTTGTGGGAAATTGAGTTGTGGAAAGTGGACTGTGGCTGTGAGAACTGATGTTGTCTTCTCTCTTCTGCTCTCCTCCATCCCTCTCTCTTTTTGGCCTCTCATCCTCTCTCCTCTGCTCCCCTCTCCTCTCCTCTTCTCTCCTCTCCTCTAATCTCTCCTTCCCTCCTTTAATCCCTTCTGCTCTCTCTTTCCCTCTCATCTCTCCGCTCCCGTCTAACCTTATGTCCTCTCTTCTCTGTGTGTGTATGTGTGTGTGTGTGTGTGTGTGTGTGCATGTGTGTGTGCGTACGTGCGTACTGCAGGGTTCCTGAGCACAGGTGACCAGGCGGCCAAGGGGAACTATGGGCTGCTGGACCAGATCCAGGCGCTGCGCTGGATCAAGGAGAACATCCAGGCCTTTAAAGGAGACCCCAAGAGAGTCACCATCTTTGGCTCCGGGGCAGGGGCCTCCTGCGTCAGCCTGCTCACACTGTCGCACTACTCGGAGGGTAAGACACACACACACACACACACACACACACACACACACTCACATACACTCACCCACTCACTCACTCACAAACACATAGACACAGACAGACACTCACACACACACACACACACACACACACACACACACACACACACACACTCACATACACTCACAAATATATAGACACAGAGATAAAAACACACAAACAAACAAATACACAGACACTCACAAATACTGTTTATGGACACAGATACACACACATAAAAGCAAACAAACACACACACACACACACACACACATACACATAAACACAAACTGAAAAACAAATACACACTTCTCTTCCTGAATCCTTCACATTACTCAGAAATTCAGTGTTCTCAGTGCTTCTGGTTGTGTGTTTAACATTTCTCTCTACCAAACCCCTAAAGACCACTTACCCTCACCTGCCTTTCTGTAAGAGAGGAGAAACACACACACACACACACACACACACACACACACACACACACAGACAAACACAAACACCTGTTTGTAAGTGGCAAACACACACACATATACACACAGTGCTTTGGCATATTTCAGTAAAACAGCTACTGAGATCAGACATAAATCGTTGGGTGTCATTGACAAGCTTTTCAAAAACAGATATAAATTCCACCTTTTCAATTCAATGATGATGGATGGATGAGAGTCCAGACAATGTGAGAGAGGGAGGAAAAGAGGAATAGAAAATGGGAGAGGTAGAGAGAGAGGATGAAGGGATCGGGCGTTAGAGAGATACAAAGAGAGTGACTGATAGAGGTAGTGAGAGTTCTGACGGTAATTCTGGAAGGGGAAGGTTACAGACAAAGTCATTGGGGTTCTCTTACCCCTATTCATAAATAGAAAGCAGTTAAATGCCTTATCAGAAAAGGCCAATAGACAGACTGAAAAGTTTTTTATCTAACAAGCATCTCAAAATACACAATAGAAAGCGTCATAGTCTGCTAGCACGATAGGTTAGTTTGCTAATCTGTAGACACAAGTCTCTCTTCAGACTAACCTGTAAAACATAGTTACATTAGCAACTGAAAATTTCATTTTGTCTTTTTAGAAAAAAATATTTTCGTATGGCATAGTGATTTTCAGATCACCAATGGCTGGTAATATATAGTGACAGCTGAAAGTAAAACATCAACAGTCTATCAGCGTCGAGTTTACCACAAGCTACAAGCTGATTTTTTTTGTAAGGCCGAATAGACTATTTACCCTGAAGTAAGCACTCCGTTGGTTCCTGTAAAAGTTATGGGAAATGTTCAATATTATCAGAACTGCTCGACAATGGAGACACACGGCAACCACAAAAGAAATGGAAAATTACCTGGAAATTACAATAGTCAGAACGGCCCTATAGAGAGACTGGGGGGTAGAGAGAGAAAGAAAGAGGGTGAAAGAGAGGGAGTGGAAGGGAGAGTGAGTGAGGAATAAAGATAGATAGATAGATAGATAGATAGATAGATAGATAGATAGATAGATAGATAGACAGACAGACAGACAGACAGACAGACAGACAGACTCTTAGCATAGGAAGTCGTCCCTGTATAAGGCTCTAGCTACACTAGCAGTCATCTTAAGTAAACATTTCCCAGCAGAAATCATTCAAAGTGCCAGACTCATTCATCCCTCAATCTCTGTCTCAGCTGCTTGCTCACACACACACACACACACACACACACACACACACACACACACACACACACACACACACACTCACACACACACACACACACACACACACACACACACACACACACTCACACACACACACACACACACACACACCTTAGGTTTATTTCCATCATTTTCAGACAACAGACAGAAGTAATAAGCATTCGCATGACCACAGGGTGAAGTGAAATAGTTTTTTACAAAGACACACACACACACACACACACACACACACACACACACACACACACACACACACACACACACACACTCCCACACACACAGACAGAGAGAGAAAGACACACACACACACACACACACACATTCATTCCTCAGTATCAATTTTCTGGGGCTTATTAAAATAACACATGGCAAATGTATTTAACCATGGATGTAATTTATCATTTCACAGACTACATATCTGTGGTATAATTAGCTCATTTCTTACTCCGAGCTCTCCCCACATTTCTCTGCCCAGATTTCAGTTGCTATTTAGCAGCATTGCGCCTTTTCCTTCTGTGCTCACTCAGCTGTGTGTGTGTGTGTGTGTGTGTGTGTGTGTGTGTGTGTCTGTGTCTGTGTGTGTTGCCTTGTCTGGCTGAGTGTGTTAGAAACACTCTTTGAACTGTGACTAGCTCCTGTGTTTTCAACAGCCCCTAGTGGGCTCATATCTCCACTGTTAATGACAAACACTTCAAAGCCTCTTGTTCACCACAAAAAAAAATAACCAAACCAGTGTCTTTGAAAGATGTGCTGTTAAAGGTCAGATTTGCCATTGTAAGCTGTGGATGGCACATTAAGTAGGAGTATCAGCCTATGGAGGCAGGGAAGGGGAGGTGGTGGTGGGGGGATGGGCTGCTGGGATGGCACAGCGGTGCAGCCATCTTTGGTGTGGCATCAGCAAGAAAGAGTGCCTCTGGTCTGCCATTTTTGGCGTGGCACCAGCAGGAAACAGTCCCTCTGGTCAGCCATCTTTGGTCTGGGGTGAGTGGGACCAACAGCAAAAGAAAATATTGTATCGTATTGTTTCTTAATTTTCCATCCTTCCTTCTATCCTCTCCTTGTTCCTATCTCCTCTTCCCATGAAGGAAACAAGAAAGGATTGAGGATAGAATGATCAAGAACCATCACAAATGAGAAAAGAGACGTCCTTAATTACACAAGTGCCATGTTAAAACAGTTGACATCATGTGTGGGTAGTGTTTTTGAAAGGTGTCCAGAGAACATATGTCATTCTCATCACCACTGAATGCCTACCTCACGAGGATTAAAAAAAATCCTCAAATAAAGCACTGGTGATTCATCAGCCATTACGTTACACTTAACTGACACTCCAGGGTCACACACACACACACACACACACACACACACACAGGCAGACGATCCTGCCATTTATAGATGGATGAAACATCCTTGATCAAGAGAAGCCTTGAACCATACACGAAGACAAGGCCTCAGGAGACAGGAAGTATGACTAAGGTAATATAATAAGATGAACACATGCAGTCTCTTGAGATCTTAGGATGACCTTAAGATGTCTACAAACATTAAAGAAAAACATTAAACATTAAAGTGCAAAGACATTAAACATTAAAGTGCAATACAAGACAATATGGAGTACTCAATTCATCCCAGTCATATTAAAAAACTCTACTCTCACTCTCAATCCATTCTTGGCTCAATCTGTTTCTCCCAATGGACCCTTCAAAGAAACAGTTCATATCTCAAT
>CM059275.1:7851569-7856569 GCA_030347295.1 Setipinna tenuifilis | reverse complement strand
TTTCAGTGTGTGTGTGTGTGTGTGTGTGTGTTTGCCTGTGTCTGTGTGTGTATGCGTGTCTGAAAATCTGTGTGTGTATCCCAAAATCTGTGCATATATTGTGCAGAGTGAAACCTGTCTAATGGATTTTAGGTCCTTGCTGTGTGTTATGAATAACAAAATGTGGGAGTGCATAAAAATGGGGTCCAGCGCTTGCCAGCAACAGCTAACTAATATGATTCATGCAAACAGGAGAGTCTTTCTAATGGTGTGTGTGTGTGTGTGTGTGTGTGTGTGTGTGTCTGACGCCTAGAGAGGGTTCATGCCCCATTGGGCAGTTACACACTTCTGTAGTGTAGACCTACCACCCCCAGGAAGACACACACACACACACACACACACACACACACACACACACACACACAGAGCGGGACTTTTCAACTGCTTTTTATACTGTACGGCCAAACCTGCTGGCAGAGAAAGTCTTTGCATTTGAACTTGATTTTAAGTTTATTTAACACTATATGACAGACAGATTATTACATTTCCTAATGACTGTCATGATTTGTCTGTTAAAGGGTGTCTGGGGAGAGAATTATGTCATTGTGGCCAATTGTGAATGACTTTATGTAAGGAGTGTAAGGAGTCTTTTCTCAAGCTGAAAGTGTCAAAAACGAAAGACTAAAGGTACTTTAGGAAGGCTACACCTATTCCCCAAACAGCGATAGAGGAGTCTGAGGTGAAATTTGGTTAGGTTCCCAGGCTACTACTGAGACTATCTATCAGTAGGTTCAGCAGCATCATTATTTTCAGAGAAAAAAATGAACTCTTTTTTCCTCTGTTTTCACCCAAAATGATGACATTGTTTTATAGAAATGTTATTGAGTCTGTCCTGTCTTCCCCTACTGTGGCATGGTTCGCCAACCCCAACCTTTGCAGAGAGGAAATAAGCTTGCTCGTCAGTGTAGCTGCCAAGGTCATGTGACCTGTGACCTTCCTGACCCTCCCTCATGCGCTCAGAAAGCGCATTGGCAATGCTATGCTGGACTATGCTGACCATTCCCTCAGTGGGGAGTTTGTATTTCTATCCTCAGGAGGAAGAAGACACACCGAGTTCCCAAAGGAGGCAAAAAAAAGATACCAACTTAGCTGTATACGTGGAGATATTAATGTGCTGAATGGGCACAGATGATGTCACTATTGCACTTCACCGCTAACACTCTGGACCTTCTGCTCTCGTCAGCGCCAGGCCCTCTTGTAGCGAAGCTGTACTGGGCTATGCTGTGTACTGCACTGTGGTTGTATTGCTGAGGTATTTACAGTTTTTCTCAGTCGCTTTGGTACTTTTCTCACAACACTATTAACATTTGCGCAGCATTTAGTGCATTTCTCAAAACAGTTAGTGCAAACTGCAAAACCTAGTGGATAACCTGCAAAAGCAAGTCACTTGCTCAAAATGGATAGTCAATTCCTCAAAAGCAAGTATTCATGTCAATGAAACTGCCAGTGTCATCAAAATGAGAAGTCTTGACATCATGTTTATGAACAAGATAGTCAAATGGCTTTGTCATGTTTTCATTATGACAATTACTTCTCTTAGTGTTTTCCAATGCAGGAAAAAAAGGTTAGAACTCATTGACACTACCTGAAAATGCTCAAGACAGCACTATACACTACCTGTACAGCCATTTTACGTAAAACTACAGTAAACAGTACACGTTGCTGTAAGTAGGGGAGTGAGTACAAGACACTGAATACGTACATTTCCTATTTTTACTGTATATGCTCTTTGCAATTCTACAGCATTGTGCAAAAGAAAAATACAATACAGTCACTTATTTAGAACAAACATAAGAAACACCCTTTTGGTAGAGCTGTGCACAAATGTGAACAACATACGTAACAGTACATATTGTAACTCAAAATAGGTAAATCATTCTGGCACATGCAGACGTTCCTGTCTGTCTAGCCATATATTTTCATCTACATCACAACGGATATCATCCCTTGCAATGCAGCGAGAAAAGTGTCTCCTGGAGTGGTAAATCCACCGTCTGCAGACCATTTACAGTGCTGGACATTAGAGTATACATACAAGACATGTTTTACCTGTACATACTGGTGACGGTTGAACTAATAGTTATGAGAATTTACATTCTGATTTGAGAAAAGCACCAACGCAACTGAGAAAAACTGTAATACTTCACACACCTCCTTGTGAGTAAAAGCTTAAGTTCACCTGAGAGCAACTGTTCAATTTAGGAGACATTTCCAGCAAAAAAAATAAATAAAGAAAGGTATAAAATTTGCTTGACAGAATTTGATAACTAGTTCAACAATTTTGTATGTAATGACTCAAGCAATAAAACTAAGACTATTAGTTTTATTGGGAATGACTATTCAGCATCCACAAGTATAGTTCATTTTGACTGATATGACATAAGCAAATGAAAATGTTAAAAAACAACATTGTATTGTATAAAAGCAACTGACACATGTCCAAAAGCATTGGCAATTTGTTCAGAGGAAGGAGAAATTGCTATTATGAGGTGCACAAATGACTAAATGTTGTGGAGGTTGAACTAATAGTTATGAGAATTTACTTTCTGATCTGAAAAAAGCACCAAAGCAACTGAGAAAAACTGTAAATGCCTGCCTGCAACTTCATTTCCCCCGATGGGAGAATAACATGACCTGGCTTTGAATGACTTTTTCTTTTGAGTGGGGTCTGCTCTGTCTGCTCCACTTTGTTGGGGAATTTTTTTAACAGTTAAACAGTTGAGTTTTAGTGTTTTTTTTATCCATTCAGCCCACTTCCAGATCTGACAGTAGCACTTTAGCTATTAGCTTAGCATAAATAATTCAACTGGATTAGACCAGTTAGCATGCTATTGATCTAATCCGATTTAATGATTTAATTCTAAGATAATAGCTGAAGTGCAACTGCCAGATTCTGAGATGCAACTGCCAGATCTCGAGATTGGCTGAACGGATTTAAAAATGGTAAATATCAGCTGTTTAACTCTGAGGGAGTTGGAAAACAAGGCTAATCCCTCCCAAAGTGGAGTGTTGCTACAGGTGTAGGTTGTTCTGACAGTTTAGAGATGTTCAAAGTACATTTAAACACACATTTCTGTAGGTTTTACTTAATTCATTTACTTAGGTAATTCATTGCTTGCCGTCTGCTACTACAGACTATTTTTATATATTCCTATCCATTTCCATTTGCTCTAGTCATTTCTTGTGTAGTGGTGTTGCTTAATTATGTTTCTGACTATTAATTATCTTTGCAAGTTATGTTTCCATTTTCTTCAAAAAATATAAAAAAAATAACTCAGTATTTTAATTTTTATATATGGTGTGTTTGGTATTCTATATCACTTAGGAAAAATGTTTCTGGAACATAAACATATGTATAAGACAGGGCCTGTTAGTTGTTGAATCAGTAAAACCCACTGAATGCAGAGATGATGGCGTCCATCACTGTCCTCGTTTCTCCGTCCTCCAGGCCAGACAGTTTCAGTCTGTTCTTTCTACCTCAGTGGGTCTTTCAACAAGCACCAGGATTGGCTAATAGTCTCAATGTAACCTCCCTGTTCAGCCCCTGTCATAGGCCAACATGTGAAACCGTACTCTTCTCTTTTCTAAACCACATTCAGTCAGTTTGAAACTGTGCCGTCAAACTGACAGGAAATCTGGCTCAGCTCCAAGACTGTCACTCATTAGAAAAATCAATTGGCATATTTTTCTCTGGACTTTGACACTGAAAGCAGTGAACTGACCACATGGTCTCCTGTTGACCCATTCATGTTCCCACTGCTCGTGTTTCTGTCTTATTTGTTCTTATTCTGTCTTATTCTTTCACTTCCATCTGTCTTCCACCACTCGTCCTGTAGCCTACATCACAGTTACAGACAACGCAGACTGACATTTTGGGGAAAGTGTAGCTTTGTAACAAGATGTGAACAATGTGTGCCACAGTGAACTGGAACGTTACTCAGTGACATGTAGGGTTTGTAGTATTTAGTATATAGTATAGCATTTTAGGATATTTCACACATCACAGTATTTCTGTCTCATTCATTTCAGCAGGTCACTCTTTTCTACTTTTCAAACTTCATCCTGTCCCTCTCGCCTCACTGTAGGGTTGCCAACCATCAGGGTTGACAATACAGACTGACATTTTGGGAAAGTGTAGCTTTGTAACAAGACGTGAACAATGTGTGCTACTGTGAAATTAAATGTCATTCTGCGACATGCAAGGTTAGTAATAGTATTTAGTATACCAGTACGGAGCCTGTGTGAGAGAGAGAGAGTGGCTATGGTGCCCAGAGTGACACACAGACAAAAGGCAATGGAAGCTTGTGTTACTGATATATATATATATATATATATATATATATATATATATATATATATATATATATATATATATATATGGCATTTTTTGTCCTAACAACATGAAATTTTACACAGCACTCACTCGTGCCATTAGCAAGAAACCTACCAAATTGGAGGTCAGTCGAGTGAATGGTTCGAGAGTTGTTCGTGGAACAGACACACAGTGACACACACACAGACACACAAACAGACATTCCTTGCATTTATAGATAGATAGTATAGTATTTCACACATCAGACATAGTACAGTGAAATGCTATACCATTCCGCAGCATGCAAGGATTGTAGTATTTAGTATATAGTATATTATTTAATTTCACACATCACAGTTGGCTTAGGGTTGGAACTATATGGTGTGTGTGTGTTCAATATATATATATATATATATATATATATATATATATATATATATATATATATTATGGCATGCCGTTTAGGAAATCAAAGAATATATTGAATGAATGATTGAATATATTGAATGAAATCTGAATATATGGAATGAATGTTTGAATATATTGAATGAATGTCTGAATAT
Organism: Setipinna tenuifilis; assembly: GCA_030347295.1. NCBI lineage: Eukaryota > Metazoa > Chordata > Actinopteri > Clupeiformes > Engraulidae > Setipinna > Setipinna tenuifilis. The sequence goes on along the minus strand of CM059275.1, from coordinate 7,851,655 downwards.
ATGGAATGAATGTCTGAATATATGGAATGAAACCTGAATATATTGAATGAAACTTGAATATATGGAATGAATGTTTGAATATATGG
>CM059275.1:7841569-7846569 GCA_030347295.1 Setipinna tenuifilis | reverse complement strand
GGTGCCACACCTGCACAACATCAACGAACTCTTCCAGTATGTTTCCACGACGACCAAGATCCCACCGCAGGACACCACGCCCTACTCCTACACCAAGCGTCTGGGCAAGAACTGGCCGTCAACCACCCGCCACCCGGCCGTGCCCCCCGCCAACACCAAGCAGAGCCAGGACCAGCGGCGGGCGGGCGAACTGGACGAGACGTCGGTGGTCATCGAGAAGCGCGACTACTCCACCGAGCTGAGCGTGACCATCGCCGTGGGCGCCTCGCTGCTCTTCCTCAACATCCTGGCCTTCGCCGCGCTCTACTACAAGAAGGACAAGCGGCGGCACGAGTCCAACCGGCGCGGGCCCAGCCCCCAGCGCAGCGGGGCCGGAACCGGGCCGGTGGCGGCGGGCTCGGCGGCCAGCGTGGCCGGCTCCAACGACGTGTCGCACCTGCCCAGCGAGGAGCTGATGTCGCTGCAGATGAAGCAGCAGCTGGAGCACGAGCGCGAGCACCACCACGACTGCGACTCTCTGCCTCCCCACGACACCCTCCGCCTGGCCTGCCCCCCCGACTACACGCTCACCCTGCGACGCTCGCCCGACGACGTGCCCCTCATGACCCCCAGCACCATCACCATGATCCCCAACTCCCTGGCCGCCATGCAGCCCCTCCACAACTTCAGCACCTACGGGGGCAGCCAGAACAGCACCAACCTGCCCCACGGCCACTCCACCACCCGCGTATAGGACGGGTGGGGTGTGGGGGGGGGACTGCTTCGTGCAGGTGGAGCTTTGTTGGTTGGTTGGGAGGGAGGGTGGGATGGGGGTGGACCGGTTCAACCGGTAGGCGCAAACATATACAGTCTACACACACGGACACACATACACATTGTTTGAGGGGTTTGTGGAGGGTGTGTGACGGATACCACAAGACAGACACTTCTGGGACTGTGGTGGCCTTCTGGAAGATTCTGGGTTTGTGTTTGTGTCACAGCCTGCTTGGAGTTCTCCCGGAGATTCCACGTGTGTGACCCTGCTTGGAGTTATCTGTGAATGTAGTTCAGGGAAGTTTCTTGGAAAAAAAAACTTAACCAAAACAAAACAGAGCATTCTGTGAAGTGTCCAGGCCTGATGGAGGAAGTGGGAACCAGACACAGGGGGATAACTCAGGAGGGGGAATGCTTTCTATGTCGCACACACCTCCAGCAGCTACACTGCAGACTCCAGATCAGCCAAACATCAGTATCCCTATGGCAACTTCAATATTTACAAGACTACGGCTGAACGCACAGTACACCATGAGCTAGACACACACCAAAACACACACACACACACACACACACACACACACACACACACGCACACACACTCACTCACTCACTCACTCAATCACTCACATACACACACCTCCCAGCCTGAAATGTATTTATGACTTACGACTCCACGAAATTGTAAATAGTTGTGACTGAGGACCTCACAGTGACGCTGAAGAAATGAGGACCAGGAGCTTTTCTGGTTGTTTTGAGTTGAACTATGACAAATACTCCGCTTGTGCTCTTTCTGTTGGTGTGTGCAGAAATATATCATCCCGATAATCTTTGTATTATTTCTGTTTTTTTATGATTTAAAGCAAAGATGTGAAAGAGACCTGTTCGACTCAGAGACACACTCCTCTACTTGTCCCTGTATGTCTGTGTGTATGTGTGCGTGTACGTGTGCGTGTGTGTGTGTTTGTCTGTGTGTGTGTCCTCCTTTCCTCATGTGTGTATCTGCATGTTACGGGTCAGAGCGTCTCATCCGTGATGGGGGTCCAGTTGGGACGAGTCGGGTCAGGTCCGGTCACATGCTCCTCAGGTTCCTGAAGGTCCTGAGAAGAAGCAGGGATTCCATGGAGGAACATCTGTTGCCTGGCAGAGGAGAAACATTGGGCCTACAACCACTAGCCCTAACAGAGGAGCAGACCATCCATCTGAAGAAGGTTCTTGTACGGAATCAAGCTGCAGAACCCATCTGGGGTGGAAGAACGCATAGTCTTTATCAGGTTCTTTTGGGTTCTGTTTGGGTTCTCCAGGTTCTCCAACACTGCCACTACTGTTGTGGCCAGCACTGGATCACTGAGGGAGAGAACTTCACGGCAGAGAGGTTTTTGATATGAATATGGGTTGGCTATGTTTGTAAAGTACATGTTAGATATTCTTAATTGTCATATGCTAGCAATATGTAAAGTACTGTGCTGGACTCGTCCTATTTTGGGTTTCAACACAAGAGAATGAGTGTAAATAGACATAATTATGATTATATTAAAAAAAAGGATAACCATTTACGCAGATTATTTTAGCTCTGCATCCTATATCAGAAAGTTTTAAAAATGAGAAAACAAGCAAGCAAAAATATAAAAAAAATAAAATAAAAAACTGCAATGAAAGTTTATATTACAGTTACATTTGTAAATTGAATCAAAGATATCCATCATAACCCTTGGTCCTTCAAATACTAGTCTGCTAAGGGTTGGAGTAGGATTTCCAATATAGTTTGTCTCATTTTGTTTGCAGTTTCTGCCTTAAGTGATAGATGATATTTCTGGCTGGACACCTGTATCAAATTTTCTGCAGCATTTTTAATAAAATATCACACTATTTTCTAAAAGTGTGCATGTGTCATTTTTAAATATAGTATGCTATATAATATATAGTAATATAATGGCTATTTTCCTAAAGCTCGTGTAATATTGTGTTGTATTTCTACAGCATCATGGCTTGTACAATATGACCTACAAGTCTTACATGTTTGTGTGTGTGTGTGTGTGTGTGTGTGTGTGTGTGTGTGTGTGTCTGTGTGCGTGTGTGCATGTTTATGTTTGTGTGTGTGCGTGTGTGTATGTGTGTGTGTGTGTGTGTGTGTGTGTGTGTGTGTGTGTGTATACATGTATCTGAATATCTTTATTGTGTGTGTGTATCTGTACCTGGTCATACAGTACATCATCAGCTGGTAGGAAATTAGAGGAGGAAAGGAAGGGAGGAAGGGATGAGAGGAAAAAAGAGAGGAGAGGAGGAAAGCAGACAGAGGAGAGAGACAAATAAATGGGAAGAAAGGAGAGCAGATGAGAGGAAAAGCGAAGCGCAAAGGAGAATGAGGAAGAACAGAGAAGAGGAGGAGAGGGGGGAGGAAAGCAGAGGAGAGGGCAGGAGAGATGAGGAGAGGAAGAGAGGAAAGAAGAAAGGAGAGAAAGGGAAGGAGATGAGAAGAGGAGAGGAGAGGGAAGGAGAGTGGGAGAGGAGAGAAGCAGAGAAGGAGAGGAGAGGGAAGAAGAAAGGAACCCCTCTTCCTCTTCACTGGGCAACAGTGCAGAATCTCTTCTAGAGGTGACTGCTAGGATCACAGCAGAACACACACACACACACACACACACACACACACACACACACACACACACACACACACATACACAGATCATGCTCTCACAGCGGAAGCTGAGGGGGCTACAGAAATAATAGACACAAACCAGGTTCCCACCTGTGTGGATATGTGTCATCAGACACACACACACACACACACACACACACACACACACACACACACACACACACACACACACACACAAACATACACAAACACACACACACACACACACACACAGACCAGGCCCCCACCTGTGTGAAAATGTGTCATCCCAGACGGCTAATCTTGCTTAGCTGTCAGTGTGTGCACAGACAGAACTATTGTGCTGTCACATTAGTGTGAGTAGAAACATTCCCACACACACACACACACACACACATACACAGGCCTTCGTTTGTGCTAGGGTTTGTGGAAATGTACCAACACAAAAAGAGGATAATCCTCTTTTCTCTGTGTGTTTGTGTGTGTGTATGTGTGTGTGTGTTCACACAAATACACCAAAACACAGGACAAATCATGTTGGCTGATCTGCGCAGAAGAGAAAGCTGTGTGAATAGCAAGACTAGTCCACATGAAGGGCAGTTGACAATAAAGGTGATCGTGCATGAGCCATGTGTGTGTGTGTGTGTGTGTGTGTGCATGTGCGTGTGTGTGTGTATCTGTGTACAGTATATGTGTGTGTATCTGTGTGTACTGTATATATATGTGTGTGTGTGTGTGTGTGTGTATCTGTGTACAGTATATGTGTGTGTATCTGTGTGTACTGTATATATAAGTGTGTGTGTGTGTGTGTGTGTGTGTGTGTATGCGTGTCATGCCCTTGTGTGGGGAGTTCATGAGGCCCTTAGGCCAGAGCTTGGGTGTAAGGTCATCAACTGCTTTCCTTGTCATGTTGTCAAAGGGCACGTTATTGTGTGTGCTTGTGTGTGCTTGTGTGTGTAAGTCATTACCTGTGGTACGTGTCACATTGTCACAAAGCGTAGTCCTTCATGTCATAAAAAGGGCTTAAATGGCCTCTGAGGGAGAGGAGGCTGACATGTGGTAAAATGACCCACTCATTGGGGCTTTAATGGCCCAGCGCTAGGTCTGCACCATGCAGAAGGTGACGGCCATTTCACAATACAGTTTTTGGTTTTTTTAACGACTTCCTGTGATTGCTATACTTAGCAGAGCCTTGCGCTTAATTGTTTTTCCCCTCTTTTTTATTGTTTTTGATTGTATTGTGTCTTACTGTTTTAGGATTATGATTTGATTTTCTTTCTGTGTGTGTAATGACCCGTGGGCTTTAAATGAGGGTACCTATCAGTGTGTGTGTGTGTGTGTGTTCGTGTGTGTGTGTGTGTGTGTGTGTGTGTGTGTGTGTGTGAATGTGTACGTAGTGTGTGTGTGTGTGTCTGTGCCTGTGCCTATGCCTGTCTGTCTTTCTCTCTCTGTGTATTTGTGAGTGTGTGATGACCAGACATCGAATTGCAATATCACAACTTGGCAAACCAGCTAAAAAGCAGACTAGAAGAATGTGGGCAGCAGTGTGTAGCTGCTGCAGGCCGTGCCAGAGGGTGTGTGTGTGAGTGTGTGTGAGTGCAGGTGTGTGGGTGTCCTGCAGGGGGTAAGCAAG
>CM059275.1:7834069-7836569 GCA_030347295.1 Setipinna tenuifilis | reverse complement strand
ATTAGAAATAGCTAATGCTCTTATTCAGAGCAACTTGCAGTTATTTAATTACAGGGTTTCAGGTACAGTCCTTGGAGCAATGTGGGGATAGATGCTTTGCTCAAGGGCACTTCAGCCATGGATGAGGGTGCAGGAAAGCACTAGTTATTTACTCCTCCACCTCCATTCTTCCTATTGGAACAGAATTTAAAAATGCGATCCCCAAGACTAACTCTAACCACTAAGCTACAGCTACTCCAAAACTACTGCTTAAATTGACAATCAATTAGGCATACTTATCTAATTACCTATTAATACTAAACAGTTTAACATGGTGGTGCAGAATCAATAATGTGTGAGGTTTTTAAAATATCTTTTTCATCCTTTCAGTATTGATAGGGGTTGACTTTTAATAGATGTGATGGACAGAAAGGTCAGTCTGTGTTTGTGTGTGTGTGTTAGTCACTAAGCAAGTCATGCCTGATAAATGTTTAGTCAAAGTGTTTGCTTCCAGGGCCATCTTCATCATGACAGCATTTGCACTACTGGAGTAATGACTACTTCTGTTTGGGATCAATAACTTTGATAATGCTGCTGGGCCAGTAAATTGTTTAGTCTGTTTTTGACTGTATGTGTGTGTGTGTGTGTGTGTGTGTGTGTGTGTGTGTGTTTCTCACTGAGCATTTCTCTATTTACTACCACTGAAAAAGAAATCATATAAGACAACACTGCTGCATTTGCTGGTGTCTGCTCATATTCTGGAAGCAGCTGTGTACATACACACACACATGTGTGCACACACACACACATATGGACACTGTAAGCTACAGTGATGCAATGTGAGCGAGCAACAGCACACATAAGGGCTCTTTTTCTGTGTGTGTGTGAGAGAGAGTGTGTGTGTAAGGAGAGACAGTAAATGTGTGTGTAAGGACAATGCCACCAGCGTGACCTTGTCATAACCCATCATAAATCATCTGAAAAGCAGCACTGCCCATAGCACACCCCTAACAGCCACATGTTGGCCAGCATTCAGTCACATTATGCTCTAAACACATTAGACCAGTGCTAAACGTTGGACAACTTAATGTTATGTATTATGTATATGCTAACTGTTAGACTGAGACAGCGTAGTATTAACATTATGTCTATGCTAAACGTTACATTAAGACAGTGTAGTGTTAGCATTATGTCTATGCTAAACTTTACACTGAGACAACTTAATGTTAGCATTATGTCTATGCTAACTTTACACAGAGACTGAGACTATTCACATTACATGAATGCTGGTCTTAACACAGACAAAAGTTACTATACATATTTAATCTATGCTAAATTTAAAAAAACATGTTCAGTCACACTATGCTCTGAATACATTAGACCAGTGCTAAATGTCAACTGAGACAACTTAATGTTAGCATTTTGTCAGATTTTATCTATACTAAACTTTCGACTGAAACAACTTAATGTTAGCATTATGTCTATGCTAAACTTTGGACTGAGACAAATTAATGTTAGCATTATGTCTATGTTAAATGTTACACCGAGACAACTATTACCATTACATGAATGCTAGCCTTAACACAGAGTTACTATATTCATTCAATGTTTGGTACATTTTAACCAGAGACCATTTAAGTTTTATTCCTTTACTAGTCCTTCAATGGGCAAATGTACAACACTACCCATCACACATGTGAGCAGTGGGCAGCCCAGGGGAGCAGTGTATGTGGACATTACCATGCTCAGGATACCTCAGTGGCACTTCTGGATGGATTCAAACCTGTGACACTTCACACAGAAACAAGTTAGTGGCAATTAGTGTTGTCTGTGCTAGCTGATAAAAAAAGTTAACACTGTAAGACTTTCTACTACTGCTATTTTCGGAGTCAGTCAAGATAAACTATGGTTGCTCTTGTAATGTTCAGACTAGTTTAGCCTTGGGGCTTGAGATGTTTAGACTAGTTTAGCTGTGGCAAGTGGGTTTGCTTCTGTTTGAAAAACCCACAGATGGCAACACACACATCAGCAATAGAAAGCACCAACAGCACACCTGCAGTACACACACACACCAGCAGCAGCAGTAAAAAGCACCAACAGCAGACCTACTCACACATCATCATCATCAATAGCAAACAGTAGACACAAACACACACCTGCAATAGCAAGCACCACCACAGTTTGGTTGTTTGGTACTCCATCCTGATTGGTCTAATTAATTAAGCAGTGTGTTCATCAACAATCAATAAGAGGCAACCCTGCCTGTAGTGTTGGTTCTATCACTGCAGCACTTAGATGTGTGGTGCTTTACACAGCCCGGTGTGTGTGTGTGTGTGTGTGTGTGTGTGTGCACCTCTGCTGTCGTATTTGTCACTGTGACTCTTAAAGACAGGAAAAAGCAAGTAGAATCTTAGCTTTATACAGCCTGCAGTGTGTGTGTGTGTGTGTGTGTGTGTGTGTGTGTGAGTGTGTGAGTGTGTGAGAGTGCCAGCGCCTCTGGTGTTGTTTTTGTCACTGTGAC
>CM059275.1:7829069-7831569 GCA_030347295.1 Setipinna tenuifilis | reverse complement strand
AGAACATAAAGTCACACCTACACAGATGATTGTGTGATATTTTGTTTTATGTTCAGCAACACAGAAATGTAAATACAAACAACACACATACTGTATGCACACACACACGCACGCACACACACACACACACACACACACACATACTCACACCCACACAAAAAAAACAAACACACAGAAGGCCAGTTTGAGATAAACTGTAGAATTCATATATAGGACCCTCAGGCTGTGAGGGGAAAAACACTCATCATCACTTACGTTATTGAAAACACACACACACGGACACACACACACACACGGACACACACACACACACACATACACACACACACATATATACATACACACACCCAGGCACACAGACACACACAGATGCATGCACACAGAGATGCTTGCACACACAAACATTCCAACACACACACACGCAGAGATGGAAGCACACAGAGACGTCTGCACACACACACACACACACACACACACACACACAGATTCCTGCACACACAGACGCACGCTCCAGCACACACACACACACACACACAGATGCACACACACAGAGATGCAAGCACACAGAGACGTCTGCACACACACACACACACACACAGATGCCTGCACACACACACGCACGCTCCAGCACACACACACACACACACACACAGATGCATGCACACAGAGATACCTGCACACACACACACAACCCCAGTTTGGTATACCCTCCATATATCCATACTAAGGCCCCAGGGGTTAGAGGAAATGAAAGTGCCTCCATGCTGTCGTAACTTTAGCTGATTGGACAGCAGGTCTGCAGGGGCTTCAACCACCTCTAACCCCCTACAGCAGTGGCCACAGTGTGTGTGTGTGTGTGTGTGTGTGTGTGTGTGTGTGTGTGTGTGTGTATGTGTGTGGGGGGGTGCATGTGTGTGTTGTTGTTGTTGTTGTTGTTGTTGTGGGTACTAGTGAGGATTTTTAACCCCCACACCAACCCCGCCCCATCATGACAGGCACGCCGACCCACGCCGCCTGACCGCAAAATTACACACTGATTTTTAACCCAACCCGACTCAACCCGCTTAGGATTTGGCGGTGTAAACAAAAGCTGTGTACAGATATCAGTCAGGGGAAAATTATTCTAAAATGCAAACACAGTTTTATGGAAAATATCAAATAGGTCTAATGCCAGACCGTAAATATATAATAGAGTTACAGGGTGAAAATAGTTCACTATTATAGCCCTGTTTGCCAGAATTTTATCATTGTGAAGTGCTGCTTAAAAAAACATTACAGCTTTTGCCATATGTTGACCGCAATAAAAATATCACTCAGTTACTTTGTGATTTTGTGTACGAGGGAGAGAGAGAGAGAGAAACGAGTCTATTGCCCAATTATATCCTGTTTTACTAATGTATTGAACTTCCTTGTATAAGACAGACAGCCAATAGGATAACTGTTAGGAGATGTGTGGTTGGCTATTTGTTTTTGCTATACACGTGATTGACAGGACGCTATAAGAACGGGAGATCCTGCAGTCATGTGGCCTGCATGCATGTGAGACAGACTGGGGAAGAAACAAGGACAACATTTCCTCCTCACCCAAAAAAAACAAACCAATGAACTGACACATAACTTGAATAGGTAACATTATTGCGAGTTTGATCCAACCGACCCCACCTGCAACTCGCATTTTCCTGCTAATAAACAACCCACACTGGGTGATCCTCAGGCTAATCCACAGCCCCCGTGAGCTTTGGGTCAACCCACGCATCAGTAGTGAGTATTGTCATCTGTGCTGTTTTGGGTTTGTGTTGTGTTGTGTGTGTGTGTGTGTGTGTATGTGTGTGTGGGTACTTAGTTACCAACAACAGGCGTGCTCAACTCCTGAGTGTAAGGATGTTTCTTTGAGTATGAGTCAAGAAACCAAACATGTAATAAACTTCGAAGGCCCACACTCTTGTGTTTTTTTAGTATTGACTTATGGACATGTTCCAATAAATCAATACTAAAAAGAATGAGAGTGTAGGCATTCAAAGTTTATTACATGTTCGTGCAAGTGTAGCGGCATCTCTGTTCCAGGTGTTGTGGGTGTATCTGTATTTAATGTTATGTCAGCTATTCCGAAGTTCTGGTCAATTGGGTAGGTGGGTATAGGGGAGGGTATTGCCATCTTTGCTTTGGCAATAGACTGGGGTCTTGCAGTAGAGTAGTAGCCTGACAAGCCAGCCATTATCAAATTGTGTGGTTTGGCCATGATGGATGGGCCAAGCACAACCCAAGGGGCAGCATCAACAGATGTCATTCAAACTGCCTGTGCACGCAATAGGACAGTGATTCGACCAATCAGAGCAACAAACTTGCACTACACCAGTGCACCATCACAGCCCTGTCGTCATAGTGTTAAGCCCACCCAGCGACTCTCCATAAGGACAGATCGATGTGATTGGTCCGACCATATTTGGGAGAATAGCTAATGAACTTCAATGGGTAGACTGTACCCAGGATAGAAATTTTA
>CM059275.1:7801569-7824069 GCA_030347295.1 Setipinna tenuifilis | reverse complement strand
TTACACAACTGTTCCTCAGTATCCGATGCCATCTCGTTGATCCTCCGTGCCACATTGCTGAGTGGCATGGCCCTCAACACCGATGCTGGATCTTGCTCTGCAGCACTGGACCTCTTCATTGACAGGAAGAACAAGTCTTTCTCCAAAAATTAACGGTGATCCCGATTTCGCAATTAAAAGAGAAATGCGTGATAACACCAACTCGCTCTGTGTTTGACTTCCCTTCCGACAAAACAAGGTAACAATGTTGCGCTTTGAATAGGCTAATGCTCCTTTAGGGCTTAGGGGAAAAAACGTGGGCTATCCTCTGATGCCTTGCAGTGTGTATCTTGGTCAGGTGCTCGTTTCGTGTTTCATTGCCTCATTCGAAAACACGTTCACAAAGAAGGCACATCGGGAGGTGACCATTTGTGAGTGAGTTGATGCTCGTTATGTCGTAGGACTTTCTTTTTCGCTGCCATGTTTAAAAATAATATATGCATATATATTGATAAATAGTGTGCTTATTAAACAAAAGTCAATGTAGGATTTAAGTAGGCCTACTTTCTGAACCAGCTGAACCCAATTAATCAAGCAGCCCCGCTTCGTGAGAGCAGCTGTCAATCATTAACTGTGAAAAAAAAAACTGTCGGAATAGCGGTACTAAAAAGTGTCTGAATAGCGGGATGTCTGAGTAGTGGGATGTCTGAATAGTGGGATGTCTGAATAGTGGGATGTCTGACTAATGGCATGTCGGAATAGGGGGTGAATGCCGAACAGTTCAGGACAGTTTACCAATGCTTTCGTTTGAAAGCTAACTGTTTAACACACTATCTTCTGTCACGGGGGGATTAAATGTGATCTTCACTTAACAAGTATTGGATTCATGTTTTTTTGTCATGTCAAAGTTTTTTTTTTTTTTTTTTTAACCGTATGTGGCGTACCGTATTAATTGTTGCCTTTACAAAATGTGAGGAATGTTTACTTACAGACTGGTGTGCAGTGGTAGCCTGGCTAACGTGACTTATCAATGCTCTGCGAACATTAGTCTGGCCAAGCTGTGTTGTAAACCCATTTCTCAGAGGGACACTATGCTACTGGTGCACCCTGCTCTGGACTGCTACAGAAGAAACACTGTGCTAATGCTAAATGATGCTAATGCTCTGAACTAACACAAACGCAACACTAGGCCAACAACAAACGACACCAATGGGGAAATGTAAAGTAAACAGATGCAGAGGTAACATTATATCGAGTCAAGTGCTTTTATTTCTCACATACAATTTACATGCAGTGAAATAAAAAGGGAGAGTGTGGCTTTGCTGTGGGCTGCACAGGAAGGCTAATGCTTAATGCTAATGCTAATGCTAAATAATGGCAATGGTGCGCTATGCATGCTGAGGAGAGATGAGGGAGCGCGCCTAGCGCTTAGCAGTGGCACTAGCGGAGAGGTATGTAGGACAGAGGGGTCGGGCAGCGATTATTCCCCCCGTGTGCATCCCAGGGAGGGGCAGGTGCACATGATTAATGGGGGATGAGGGCCGGACAGAAGCTCAGAGCCAAAGAGAGCAAGAAGCACACACTGATACACACACACACACACACATACAGGCACAGGCACACACTCTGACACACACACATGCACACACACGTGAGAGTGATAGTGGGACAGAGCGAGAGGGAGAGGCACACAACACTTATTAGAAAACAAAAGACAGATGCACGCAAACAAGCATATATTCCCCCCTCAACACAAACATGCACACACATACACACACAACCATGTATGTACATAATTAAATACTCTCTCTCTCAAACACACATGTGCATAATCAAATGCTCACACACACACAAACACACACACACACACCCAGTGGACAAGCAGCTGCGGTATAAATTGGGTTGGTGAGTGCACGCGACGGCTCCGTTTCAGGCTTACAAACTCAATCAGGCAGGCCCTCCCTACAGGTCATTTTAATAACACTGGATAACAGGCATCTCAGGCCAAGCACAACTCAATTCTCTCTTACACACACACACACACACACACTTTCTCTCTGTCACATACACTCATACACTCACACTCACACCTCTCTCTCCTTCTCTCTCACACACACACACTGACCCATTCTCTCACACAATCCCCACCCCATACACATAACCCCGCACCCCCCACATACATGTGTGCGTGCACACACACACACACACACACACACACACACTCAATCTCTTACTGCTGCTCTCTTGGGATTCAAACATCATAGTAACCCTAATCTCTCTCAGCTATGCCACAGTACTGTGCTTGTCAAAACACACTTATGTTAACAGAGGACAGCTCACATGCCCATACAAACAGACACACACACACACACACACACACACACACACACACACACACACACACACACAGCTATATGTGCACATAGATATACTGGAACCAACTGCTGCAAAAGCCTGTAAAATCTGCCTGTAGGCACCTTGCTCCTTCCAGGGGTTGCCTTGCATGTCTCTTTGTGGATGCCATGGCTCATGTTCCCACAGTGGTGCAGAGGTCTAGATAGATGATCTAAGTGATGAATTTACATTTTTTTTTAAAAATGTACCTTTTTTTAAAAATAAAAAATAGTATATTTTGCGTCCATTTGTCATGGTCAACATAAAATGTTGTTTTTCTTTACTTGAAACCTATGTTATTGGATTCCTTGACCCCAAAAATGTATACTTTGACACCAGATTTGTCATCTTAGCAATAACAGAAGTGAAGATATTAGACTCTATTGAGAATTTTCAATGCATTGGCGGCCATTTTGGAAAAAAAAAACGTGTTTATTTCCAGAAAAAAGGGTGATCTCACTTGTGTCTCAGGATAAATTTATTTGTATGACCCTAAGGTACTTGCATGCCAAAGGGGACCTTTGCATCATGACTTGAAGTCAAAAATCCCTTAACCTCCCTACTACTACCAGCTTTTAGATCATGTCACATGGTCGCATTTTGGTTACATCTTCTGACATCAGCCATCGCTTTCAACCGGAAACGCATCACTGGCTGTATAGTCAACTGCATTTGGCTTGGTTAAGTCGAATGCACCTCATTTCACAGTACTCCACCCCCAGCCTACAAGGCCCAGTCAGCATGAGATTGCTACTTCATCAGCTAATCACTCAACAGCCCATTCGTTAGCCAGTTGTCATTCAACACCCACTTTATCAGCCAGTCAGCATTCAGCATCTACCTAGTGCGTCAACCAATTAGCATTCATCATCTACTCCATCAACCAACTAGGACTCAGCAGCTACAGCATCAGCCAATCAGAAAAGGTTTTATAATCCTATGGCATCATTAAAGAAGACCTCAATCATCCAATCAAAGCATTAGCAGGAGAGTATGACCCCTGACATGAGCTTCAGAGAATGATACCATTGGCGAATTCAGGAGAGAGCATAATGGCATACATAGGGGCATGTTCAGTCTTAAAACATAAACATTATACTATATACCTATGTTGTCCACACAGATATAATTCCATCTTTATGCGTCCTCCTGTGATGGTGTAGGGCCCACTCTACATTCCACGCACAAGAAACTCTAAATGTCACCGGGGAGTGTGTGTGTTCTAGGGTAATGTGTGTAATTGTTTCAACATGGATGTGCTTATGCATCTATATTTGCCCTTATGAGCACATGACTGTGTGTGTGTGTGTGTGTGTGTGTGGGGGGGGGGGGGGCGGGGGGTTGTGTGTGGGTGTACACATACATACAAATATTTTACATGCCCATGTAAAATATGTCTTTGCTTATGCATATGTATGTGCATTTGTGTTCTTGTGTGTTTGTTTGAATATTTGACTTTGGGTATGATGTTTTGCATGTTGCCATTCCTTTTACATAGCTGTAGGGAAATCATTATGATTTGTGTGTGTGTGTGCGTGCGTGTGTGTGTGTGTGTGTGTGTGTGTGTATATGCAGTGCTGGGGAATCATAGTCATTTGTGCTCTAAAATGAATGATGGTGCTCATGGGAGATGTGGGGAAGTCAAATCTCATTGGTCACGGCTGTTGTGTGGAACCAGTGGGAAGCCCGCTAGGCACCACACTAATGCAGCAGCACTCTCATTTCACACCGCCATACAGAGAGCACTCTCCAGCTGTTTATTAATGAGCACACACACACACACACACACACACTTACACACACACATACACATACAGTACATACACACACACACTAATATACACACACACACCCACTTACACACACATACACATACACACACACACACACACACACACTCAATAATAAACACACATGCACACACACTAATAAACAGCCCTACCACACACACATACACACACACACACACACACACACACACACACATACACACTACACTACACACACACACTACTACAAATAAATAAATATATTAATAGCTGACCAAAATCTCAGTGACTCTCTTCTATTTTCAGGATCACCGAGTGATAATTACAACTCCGTTCAACCCTTTCAGAAATACACACACATACACACATGCACACACGAGCGTGCTCTCTATCACACACACACACACACACACAGGTAATTACCACTCTGTTCAATTTTCATGCACACACATGATAATAACCACTCCAAGTTTGATCCACTCTCTTTTAAACTTTTTCTCTCTCTTTCTCTCTCTCTTTCACACACACACACACACACACACACACACACACACACACACACACACACACAATGACAATCACTTCAGTCAAACTTGACAGAGACATCATATCAAGATACACACACATACACACACACACACATGCTCACACACAAACACACACACACACACACACACACACACACACACACACACACACACACATACACACACACACAAACAGATCTGCACTAAGGTAGCACAATTCCAACCTCCAAAACTTTGTAAATGAGAAAAAGTTTTCTTTCTCCTTTACTTAACTCTTCTTAATTACTATTTTTGGCTAGAAAGTATTTCACTTCACAGCTAGTTCCTTTAGCTGTGTTCTGTCATAATCTAACATGATTGTTTTTTTTCCCCAGAACCTGCAGGGACCTTATCCAATAAAATGTTGCTGACTCTGGGATTTGATGCCCTTACATGGGCATAACTGGGCCTCTCTGAGCTTCCCTTGCCTTCACTCTTATGTACTGTACTTAACTGTACTTCAGTGCACTTAACTGTGCCTCGGTCTACTTCAGTAGGCTCCACCGGGCCCCAGATACCGGCTTTGTTTTCATTGGAGCAATGCAAGTCATATTATTACACAATGTACTGTATACTTTAAAAAACACAGTCCCTGGACACAGCTTGTAAGGGATTTGGGGAACTTGCAAAGGTCTTGGGCCTCATTAATTTGCCATGGCGGTGGCAGTGTTTGGCAATAATTCACCTGTGTTACAGGAATCTCTGTAGTCTACACAGGTCTCTATGCTGTAGATTAAGCAATACATTTATAGCTGAATTTCACTTTGGTAAAGACAGTTAAACTAGAGGGAACATTTGTCCAGATGGCTAGCACTCAAATACAAACTCTTACTTGTTCTCACTCTCTTGCCCCCTCTCTCTCTCTTTCTCTCTATCTCTCTCTCTCTCTCTCTCACACACGCACACGCACACGCACACACACACACATACACACACACACACACACACACAAGGTTCCAGCCTGCCTCTAGCCATATCATAATGGTGTTTTGTTGAAAATGTTTTACTGCTTCTATTGAAAAATTTTACACAAAGACCAGTTTGGCTTCTAAACACACACACACACACACCCCACACACACACACATACACACACAGAGAAAGAGATAAACAGAGAGAGAGTTGGAAAGAGAGACCCACATTTATTATCAGAGATTCACTTAATTAAACAGCCACTGTTTGCATCAGCTAGAAGCAGAAGGAACACTAGAGAGATCCATTCAGCAAGCTCTCATACTGTGTAATAATTCTAACTGTGTGTGTGTGTCTGTGTGTGTGTACTGAATGTGTGTTTGAATGTGTTGAATGTGTGTGCATGCGCGTGTGTGTTCTGTATGTGTGTTTGGATGTGCATGCATGCGTGTGTGTGTGCATGTGTGTGTGTGGCTGTGCATGCATGTGTGCGTGTGAGTGCATGCGTTTGTCTGTGTGTACTGTGTGTGAGTATAAATGTGCGTCCATGTATGTGTGCGTCCATGTCTGTGTGTGTGTGTGTGTGTGTGTGTGTGTGTGTGTGTGTGTGTGTGTGTGTGTGTGTCTATGCATGCATGTGTCTGGGTAAGCTGCTTTCATTACTTCATGTATATGATGCGTTGCGTAAGCAGCGGGCCAGGGGCCAAGGTGTTGGACAGAGGCTCTAGCCATCAATTCATCAATAAGCCAGCAGGCTGCAGCTCCACACACACACACACACACACACACTCACACACACACACACACACACGCACACACACACTTCTGCCTGGGGGCTCAACCTGAAATCCATGCATCTTATTTGTAAAAGGATGTGGAACAAGCCAATATGCCAAAACGCTGCGATCGGCAGTTCTTGTGGACGCATATAAAAAGTTTACACACACACACACACACACAGACACACACACACACACAGAATCCAAAGCCCTAGGGGCTGAGGCTGTTAATATTGATATTTACTTTAAGTTAAGTGGGCAAGAGCCATGATGGGATTGCTTGTTGGCCAATAAACACTTCACTAATAATCCTGCTCCAAGCTAGACAGGCCGTAATCCACACACGGACGCAGCACACACACACACACACACACACACACACACACACACACACACATACACACAGGGAGTAATACACACACATGCACAAGCACAAGCATAAGCATTCAGATGCTGCAAACATACATGCACAGACAGAGACACAGACACACTCACACACACAGGCAAAAATACACTTACGCACAAGCACAAGCACTGCAGGCACTGCAAATATACATGCACAAACACACACACAGACACACACACACACACACACACACACACACACACACACACACACACACATCCTAATCACTCGTCTCCATGAGTCTGTGAGGACGGCTGGAATGGGACACCTCCAGGATTACTGAGGCTGCTGCTGCAAAGGGGGTCATTCCTGATTACCATGGCAACGCTGGCACGCGTGCTCTCCTTAATGACTCTGAAGGTAGGGGCCGCTCACTTGATGACAGGTTGCAAATGGCCAATGATAAGATGTGTGTGTGTGTGTGTGTGTGCGTGTGTGTGTGTGTGTGCGTGTGTATGTGTGTGCGTGTGAGTGCATGCATGTGCATGTCCCTGACAGTGTCTGTGTGTGTGTGTGGGGTGGGGTCTCTGGGGGTTGAGGGCTGATTTAATCAGGGCTACATTAGGGCCCAAACCTGACGAGCTAAACTGCTCTGCGGCCTTCATTTGGGACCTTTGGGGGTGTGTGTGTATGGCCACTTGTGTGTGTGTGCCCGTGTGACTGTGTGTGAGGGTGTGTGCATGCATATGTGAACATCTGTGTGCAAGTGCATGTATGTGTGTGTCCATGTGTAACTGTGTGTATTTGTGTGTCTGTTTGTGTGTGTGCATATGTTTGTGAATGTGTCGGTGTGTGTGTGTGTGTGTGCGCGTGTGTGTTTGTGTGTGCATGTGTGTGTGTGCATCCTTATCTATATGTGTTTGTGTGTGTATGATCAGCAGCCGTCTGTCTCCCCCTGCATTTAATGTACCCCAAGACAGCACATCAGACCTCTTAAATAACACACACACACACACACACACACACACACACACACAGCCAACATACTGCTCAAACCTGTTAGAAACACAGGCACAGAAACACATGCATGCACACGCACACAGACACTCACACACACAGATAAACCCATCGCTCATGCCAGTTCCAGAGAATGTGCTACGGCAATATAAACACAAACACACACACACACACACACACACACACACTGCAGAGACTTGCCTGAAATAAACAACCTCTGGACACTTTCCCAACGCATGGGAAGCGGGAGAGCGGAGATAGAGAGAAAGGTAGGGAAGAAGGAGGGAGAGATAGGCAGGGGGCGGTGTAGGAAGTGGAAAGTGCAGATACTTCAGGAAAGGAAGAGGAACGGAAGGAGGAAGGAGAAGGAGAAGGAAGAAGAATAAAGTGCTGACATCTCAGCAGTGCCCTTCTACCCTCCTCTCAATCTCCAGTACTGTGGACTCTCACCTCTAATGGATCCCCTCTGTAGGCGTAAATGTATGTGTGGGGGAGCACGTGTGTGTGGGCACATGGAAAGAAGTGTGTGTAGATGAAAGTTATGTGTGTGTATGTGTTTGTGTGTGTGTGTGTAGGCAGTGGTGTATGTAGGTATATGAGTGTGTGTAAAGCGGTTTCTCAACTGAGTTTCTACATATTTGAAAGCACCTACCGAGTTGCCTGCAGAGTTTTTGGCCCACCGTGGCTACTAATCGTTCATGAAATGAGATGGTACAGAAATTTCCCACAGTGCTCCTCTTGTCACCTAGCAACTGTAGAACATAATTTAACAGTTGATGTGACAGTTTGACATTCTGTAGCAAGTCAATACAAAGAAAAAAAACAGATAAAACTAAATTGCCTGAAATGGAAGCATGAATTATCAGATTATTTTTTTTAGTTTTTACTTTGTATTATCCCAATCCTTTGGAAACACGCTTCTCCTCCTCCTCCTCCTCCTTCTCCTCCTACTCCTCTTTTGTGCTTGCACCACTTGCTCTGCCATCTTGTTGAAAATGTATCCTTGAAGAAGTGAGGCTGCAAAGAATTTACCTCCAGCTGCCTTTACTGCAAGTACAATAACAGGCACATTTGTCGGTTTAGATTTGAAGGACCCTTACAAATGGAAAGAGCTAGTTGTGCCACTCTGACATGTAAATCCTAAACACCAACCCTTTAAAGAACATAGAAACTTTAGTAAGGCCAACGTATACTGTAAGTCTGTGTGTGGGTAAATGGGTGTACAGATGTGTGTGTGTACATGTGACAGTGTAGAATGGTGTGTGTTGATAAGTGTGTTTCTGTGTGTGGACACACATACAGTAAGTGTATAATGTGCGTATGTGTGTGTGTGTGTGGGTCTGTGTGTGTGCGTGGGTGGATGAGTATGTATGTTGGTCAGTGTGTGTATGCCTGACATAAGTGTGTATAATGGTGTGTGTTGATAAGTGTGTGTTTGTGTGTGGGCACACATAGGTGTATAATAGTGTGTGTGGATGACTGTGGATGTTGGTCAGTGTGTGTGTGCCTGACATGAGTGTGTATAATGCTTTGTGGGCGCACACGGGTGTATAATAGTGTGTGTGGATATTGGTCAGTGTGTGTGTGCCCGACATGAGTGTGTATAATGGTGTGTGTGTGTGTGCGTAAGTGTGTATTTAGGCTATTCAAGGATGTTCTGAGAGGCCATGCACAAAGAGGACTTCACCTTGCCGAGTGGACAGTGTGTCCCTCCCTTACACTCCAGAAGCCCCATGAGCCACAGAGCAGTGTGAAGGGAACACACAGCACACACACACACGCACACACCCACACACCTTAGGGTATATACAGTAACATACTCCTTAGAACATATGGCACACACACACACATACTGTACGGGTATACAACACACACCTTAGAACACACACCACACAAACATTAAGGTATATAACACATACCATTGAAAACAGAACACACACACACACTTTGGCTATACAACACGCAGTGTAGAACACAGAGCACTCACACACACACACACACACACACACACACACACACACACACAAACTAGGCTAAACAACACAGCATTTAGTTCACAATCCACAGCTGGTTTTCTTAGTCTCACAGCACACAGCCATAACCATCTGTTCTGGGAGTGCAACCTGAAGGTAAAGCATATTTTTATAGATTATATAGATTATGTAATCCCCCATAGGTTGTACCCTAATTCCTCTCTCCAGCTTTTCTTATTGACAGACCTGAGTAAATATTGATTGTAAATATATTGGCCACGGATATTGATTACTTGCCTCTTTTGGGCGCCAAGGACATGTGTAAGCTGTAACAGACGTCGTTAAGATGTTATTCAACCAAACATTATGTGAGTTACACATGACACTTGTGCTGCTATGCAATTTTACAAATCTCAATGTTGTGTGTTATTTAGGGGCAAAATTAGTGCAGAGGCCATTGTTAATGCAGCTGTGTTGTGTGAAAGGTAGAGTTTGTTTGCTATGTTTATTTGCAGGATGTAAGACAGTGCAAATAGCCCCCTACTGTTATAGTAAAATAACAAAATATATAACAAAGCTATAATAAATACATAAAATTAGATTTGTGATTGTAATGTGTTTTCAGGCCATCCAGAGTCGTTTTTTC
Source organism: Setipinna tenuifilis (assembly GCA_030347295.1). Classification (NCBI taxonomy): domain Eukaryota; kingdom Metazoa; phylum Chordata; class Actinopteri; order Clupeiformes; family Engraulidae; genus Setipinna; species Setipinna tenuifilis. Next base: position 7,813,689 of record CM059275.1, on the reverse strand, counting down.
CAGATGTGCTGAGCAACAAAGATGCACTCCTTGCAGCCGCCAGTTGTCCTAAAATTCAAACTCTGATGGTTAAATGATGAGGGGTAGGAAACAGGAAGTGAAGGATAGCAGAGTGTGGCACACTCCTGCAGAGTGCTGCTCCTCTAGGAGAAGACACTGCCAGTGTGCCCACAAGCTCAACCATACCTGGTGATGGGATGGACTTTTTTGGTTTTGAAATCAAGCCTGGGGAGAGCTACTGTGTAGAAAAAAAGAAGTTATGGACTACTTGAGGTCAGGGGAATATAAGAAATGAAATTGAGACTCTGAAGCAATTCTCAAACATCAAGAATATTTTTATGAAGTACAACACTCCCACTCCATCTAGTGCACCAGTGGAGAGGCTTTTTAATTTGGGCAGTTTGGTGCCCACACCTAGAAGGAACAGACTGTCTGATACAAGATTTGAGAAGCTTCTGCTAATGCGATATAATAATTGCTTCACTAGCACAATTCCATTTCTTCACCCTGAACATTCGTTGCCAGAGGCAGGAAGATGCAAGACAAATGCAGGCCTTCATTAAATCAGTTTACATGTGGTGTTAACAGTATTTTATGCTTTATGAAACTAGTACTATTTTCTGTCAAAGTCAGAAAAAGGACATTGCTGTACTTTTTATTTTTCATTTGACAGAGACATATGTAACAGTGGTTAAATTATCTTAAGCTGAATAGTCAGGAGTGGCATTTTATTTCATGGAATTTGCTACTTTGTCACAATGTTTTGAGTTACAAGGCTTATTTGGTTTGTAAGTATACACCTTCTAATAAGGTGTAGGGGAAGTAACTAGTAGTGTAACTAAAAAGTAACTAATTACTTTTGGAATAAAGTAATCACACTAGTAATTTGATTTCTTTAAAAAAGTAATTCAATTACATTTTTATAGTAACTTGCCCAACACTGCACCTCACTCAATGCAACTGCTAGTCACAAAAATATACCTACAACATGTTACAATAAAATGTCATGGTCCTCGTTCAGTCACACATTCACTGGCTGAATTAAAGGTATAGAGGTTTTGAAGTGCTAAATTGTTGGCCACATTTGTGGTAGGCAATTTTAAACACCTGGCAGTACGATAATGGAATAAATGATTAATCTCTTAATTGTGGATGCCTGACATTATTTAAACCCAAATGAGCCAGTCAGTCAATAGAGCCAACAAAGAAAATGGCTCACAAACCACACTTCACAGCACTAGAAATCAGTGTTATGATCGGCGAAGTGGAGAAGCGGAGGCTTGTTCTCTTCTCCAAATTTACTTTCATCAGAGAACATAACTTTGGACCACTTGGCAGCAGTCCAGTCCTTTTCGTCTTTAGCCCAGCCGAGACGCTTCTGACGCTGTCTCTTGTTCAAGATTGGCTTGACAAGCAATGCGACAGCTGAAACCCATGCCTGGCATACGTCTGGGCATGGTGGTTCTTGAAGCACTGACTCCAGTTGCAATCCACTCTTTGTGAATCTCCCCCACATTTTAAAATGGGTTTTGTTTCACAATCCTCTCCAGGGTGCAGTTATCCCTATTGCTTGTACACGTTTTTCTACCACATCTTTTCCCTCCCTTTGCCTCTCTATTAATGTGCTTGGAAACAGCGCTCTGTGAACAGCCAGCCTCTTTAGCAATGACCTTTTGTGTCTTGCCCTCCTTGTGTCAGGGTGTCAGTGGTAATATTTTGGACAACTGTCAGGTCAGCGGTCTTCCTAATGATTGTGAGACCATTCAAAGGCATTTGCAGGTGTTTTGAGTTAATTAGCTAATTAGCGTGTGGGGCCAGGTGTCTTCAATATTGAACCTTTCCACAATATTTCTAATTTGAGATACTTAATTTGGGGTTTTCACTAGTTGTCAGTTATTATCATCAATATTAAAAGAAATAAACACTTAAAATGTGTCAGTCTGTGTGAAATACATACACTGTTATATCTATTATATAAGTTTTACTTTTTGGAATGGAATTACTGAAATAAATAAACTTTTTCCATGATATTCTAATTATATGACCAGCACCTGGCTGTATGTATTTACATTAGTTTGTATAGTCTGTAACTTCATGTGAAACGCATGGCTAAAAGTGTTGCTAATGTGCTGTGAAAGCTTGTTCTTCCGTTTTGCTTGTACAGTGGAAAAAGGGAAGAATCCTTTCTTGATTTCCATTGTACTGTACAGTCAAAACAGGAGAATGACCTTTCACAGCATAACATCCCAAAGTGGATTACTGAAAGGCAAATGTCAATCTTCAACTTTTGTCACTGTCAATGATGATAATACACTTGATAAAGCACGTAGCCTTCCACATATACACATGGCAGTTCCTTGCTTGCATTATGTAATAACAAAAATTACTCTTTGAAACATATCACAGTGATAACAAAATAGTAAGGCTAAGGAGTGTTTGAGTAGTATGGAGTAACTACGAAGTATCATTATCAATGGACTCCCAACTGACCATCATAAGTTTTTAGAAATAATATAGCACTAACGAATAAGCAAAACATTGTTCAAGGCTTTATTGGCAATTCATTATAATCTGGTACAAATTAGGCTTGGAAACCATAGGTAATTTAACATTAGGCCTACTCCTTATTACCTTCTAACAAGCTACAGGCAGTGTAAACTTTCTGGTCACCAGATGATTGCCTGCCTCCTATAAATGCTGTCACCTGTATTGAGGTGGTAGGAGCAAGTGCATCATTGGGGTGAAGTGGCGCAGCCGCAGTGAGATTGTGTACTGTATGTTCATGCATACATCAGGGAGAACTTCAACCCCCTGGAGGTGCTCTCTGATGAGGCTATCATGAGGAAATACAGACTGACTAGGCCTCAGTTCATAGAGTTACTTCATGTAGTGCACCAGCATTTGGTCAGGCCCACCAGGTGTAATTTCGCTTTGGCACCAACTGTGCAGCTTCTGGCTGCACTGTAACTCTACGCCTGGGGATGAGCAAGGCCTCCATCAGCAGGATGGTGATGGTGGTCACCCAGGTGTCGCTGCAGCTGGCTGAGAGGATGGCCTTTTCATCAATGCCGGAGGACATCGCCAAGACCACCCACAGAGACCCAGGTTGTTGGTGTCATTGATGGCACACTTGTTCTAATTGCAAGGTCCTGAGAAAATGAGCACAGCTATGTCTCCAGGAAAGGCTTGTGCAAGTGGTGTGTGACCACCACGGTGTCTTTACCAACATTGTGACAAGTTGGCCAGGCACCACCCAGGATGCCTTTTGTGGGCCAACTCTGCCCTGTCAGGTGGCAGAGGGTGGTGGCTTTGGGGGCTGCTGGCTCTTAGGAGACAGTGGCTTCCCTGTGCGTCCTTATCTGCTCACCCCCCTTCCAGCAACCCAACACAGGGGCAGATACACGATACAACAGGGCGCACATTACAACCCGTGCCATTGTGGAGAGGGCCATAGGGGCATGGAAACGGTGGTTCCGTTGCCTCAGCAAGACAGCGGATGTGTGCAGCTTCACCCAACAAATTGCTGTGCTGTGGTGTTGGTGACACTGCTGCACAACATGGCGTTTTAGGGCAAATGGCCCACTTCCAGGAGAGGACATGGTGTTGGAGGCGGATGTGGCAGATCTTCTTCTTCAATGCCAATCCTCAAGGCCTGGAAGTAAAGAACCAATTAGTGCACCACATGTTTGCCCCCCAAAGCACCTCCCCACACCCCCAGCTCCATCTGCCCCCTTCATTTCCCCTTTGCCTTACATATTTTAGACAACACATTTGTTGTTGTTTTCTTTTTTTTGATTATTTTCTTTTACATTTATTTTATTCTCCCATTTTATTACTTTAGTTTGTTTGTGTTTTTTCCATTTTTTTCACACCAGATCCCAAATTCTTTATGTTTACCGTTCCCCCTTTTGTTGCAACTTATTATCTATTATTTTACCCATTATTTTACTAATATCTATTATTTTACCCATTTACACATAGTGATTGTTATCTTATTCACTTTAATTCACCAAAGACTTCAGATATAGACTATATGCTGAAGGTAGCCTCAAGCTAATTAGTAGCCTACGTTGTCACCAAGTGGTCAGTGCAAAGACAACATACACACAGGCATTGCAGACATAATGTCCAATAGGGTTCTTTCTCAGAAAGGCTACACATCATTTTCCACCTAAGTCATGTACAGCAGGCTCCAGTGAATGCTCAAAATGTACAATATAGGGCAGACTTCTGAATTAGCCAATATCTGAAGTAACATTGTCTTGTTGGCTGACCTTAACCTTAAAACTGTGCATAAGTTTTATTTATGTCCATTTGCAAAATAACATTAACTATCAGTAAATAACATTACGACAATAGGTAACAATAGCATAGCACAGCATAGCATAGCATAGCACACACACACACACACACACACACACACACACAGATAGACACACACTCACATGCCCCAATTACATACTTATACATATGAATGATTCAAATGGGGCAACACTGAGGAACAAAAGCAACAAATGTCACTCATTGGGCTCTATTTTCACGATCATATGCGCATTGTCTAAAGTCTGAAGCGCAAGTTGCTTTGGGGGGCGTTTCCGACACAATTTGGTATTTTCACGGCGGGAAAAGTGAACATTGCGCCAGACGCATTGTTCAAAAGTGTTGGTCTTAAATTACTTCATTTGTCATGGGTGTGTTTGGGGCATAACATACAATTAACCAATGAGAATTTATACTCTCATTCCCTTTAAGAGCCAGCGGGCACATTGTCCATGGCCTGTTGCTATTAACCTGGACAGGAGGAGCTTTTCGGTGGAGGAGACTGATCTGCTCGTGCATGAAGTAAAAGCGCGTGAGCAGTTAATATTCGGGGATGGAAAGAATCCCCCCAAACCTCCGTGGGTCAAATAAGTATGGGAGGAAATATCTTCAGTAATTGTGTCCTCCTTTGGCAAGAAGAGAACTTTTGAACAGTGCCGAAAGCAGTACAACAACGTTAGAAGACGGGGAAACAAAAGCTTTAAACTCAAAGGAAACGTAAAAAATAAACGGAAGGTGGAGGTCCATCAAGTTTTCTTTTTGATGATTTGTCCATTTCACTTTTTACAACTTGCCACGCTGTTTATTTAAAACGACAAAAGAAATCGTAAATAAACTGCAGAACATTGCAATTGCTGTTTATTTAAAACGACAAAAGAAATCGTAAATAAACTGCAGAACATTGCTATAAACTGCAAAACATTGCTATACTCTCATTATTTCTGCCTGTTTGCTTACTAAAACATAAAAATACATGGCTATACAGGCTATACATGTTGCAACTTTTCTGCCAGTTCAGCTTGCCTCTCTGGCGCAACAGCAGGTTCAAAGTGTTGTGCGGCCCTAAAATAGCTTTTCAGCCTTGCACGACTGACAACTGACAAAAAACATGGTTTGCGCTGGTCTATATGAAAATGGTTTTTGCTTCCTCATAATAGCATGTGGTGCGCTTTGCGCCAGACCACACCTCTTCTTTTCGCTGACACGCCCATCACGGCGCAATGTCAACAACGTGATTTTTTTGCCTGAAAAAATGAACGATGCGCTGGCACAGAATAGCAATGACAGCATGCGCATGTCGCGAATGCACAATGCGCCGCAGCAAAATAGGGCCCATTGTCTCTGAGGGTATGGCAGGCTGCAACGCATTGTGCAGCTAACACAATTGTTCCCTCTCCTAGAAGGTGGGCCAATTTGTCATCATCTTTGAGGAAGCTAAAATGTGGTATTTTGTCCAAGAGTAAAAAATATTGATTTCTTAGCTGTTCATATTTTGGACAGTAAAGTAGAAAGTCCATCTCTTTTTCGACCTCACCAGGCATACAGTGAGCACAGACCTGCTGCTCTCCTGGGAGCCTTGCTTTTTTATACTGCCCTTTCTCTATAGCGAGACTGTGGCCACTCAGCCTGTACTTGCTGATGTTGATGTTCAAAGATACAAAGAATCAGTTCAGTGCAAGTAATTAATTCTAATTAGTACAATACACATACTGAAAAAATGTGACCATTTCATATGCAAATGCACGAAGCCTGAAGTCAGCGCTTCTCAAACTTTGAAGTGCTGCGTACCTTTCAAAACACTCTGTTCTACTGGGTACCCCCTACATTAAAGGCAGCTTGCTAAAATGTGTATTTTTGCGTAGTTATTGCTGCATAAACAAAATGTGAACAAATATTATGTGTTGGTACCTATCAGGGAGTCCATTGGATTGAAATGGGTGTAGATTAAATGTAAGATTTTGGTGATCTTAAAGAACCCCATTCACAGATTTATTTTGTACCCCATTGAATTAATCCAAGTACCCCCAGGGGTACTTGTACCTAAGTTTAACAACCACTATTCTAAGTCAATTAACATATCACTCAAACAAATTATAAACAGGGGGTGTAGTCTAGTTCTAAAATGCCTTTAGCTGATATATCCAAAAAATGTTTCCCTTTGCAGCAGTTTTCTTAGTGTATCTCCTCCTGTTTTGGATAACTCAACAACCTCAGATTCTATTGCTTTCAGAGAGTCTGAATTGCATCCGTCGTGTTGTTTACAGTGTTCCGGCTGAGGGTAGAAGTCATTACCTCTCCGAATAGCATACCGTATCTGTGCTCTGCTGTTCTCTCTTGCAAGTTTTCTCTACTTCTACAGTATATTCAGTGTATGAATGAGGGGGGCAGGTCAGGTGTATCTTTCTCAAGTGTGTCTTCCTCACACATGGGGACCCCTCTTTTAAGCACACATACACCCTCAGAAAGAACTGCATACACACACACACACACACACAAGCACACACACACACACAAACACACACTATGTTAAGTGTGATTTCACTTCATCATAGCCTTTGATTTATAAGTAACTGAAACCTTGCCTTAGTAAATTTAACCTCCCGCACACACACACACACATACACACACACACACACAAACACACACTATGTTAAGTGTGATTTCACTTCATCATAGCCTTTGATTTATAAGTACCTGAAACCTTGCCTTGGTAAATTTAACCTCCTGCACACACACACATACACACACACACACATACACACACACACACACACACACACACACAAAAATAAATACTCCCATTCTCACATACACACATCTGGGGTGCGTTTCCCAAAACCGTCGTTGCTAACTTCCTTAGCAACTTCGTAGGTTTGAACGATGGACTAACGACACTACTGTTTCCCAACAGCATCGTTCGAACGACACAACAAAACGGATGTTTACAACAACATTAGTCCGATGGATCGTTCAACGACGCAGGTGTTTCCCAACAGCAAAGTCTGGACGATCCATCGGAAGTTCCATCGTTAAACTGCATAGTTCGAACGATTAGCTTGGACCTGTCGTTAGACCATTGTTTATGTCGGTTTCTGTACACGTGACGTCTTGCTCGTCACCTTTGGCCGTCTTGGGTCAGATTAGGCACCATTCAATGCTTTACCGCCACCCACTGCATGAATGGTTTTACTTTAATTCACTTCATTTTCATCCTGGCACTTGCCAGGTCATGTAAAAAGACGATAGAAAATTCACCCCACAACACACCAAAAGTTGTTGCAAGATGTTGTTGGATTATTAAAGTTATTGGCTGATTTGACAGGTCGTTTTTAATACTGTGATGTAGAGTATGATCACGGTTCACAGATCCACAATCAAGGCCATTCCACGTGTTTCAAATTGATTACGGTGTAGCAGGATTCGAACCCGTATCTCTCCGAAAAAGGGAGAATGTCTGCATAGTGGGCTAACGAGCTACTCAACCATCAACCATCGTGGCACATGAATAACTGGTGGCCTTGGTTATATTTATATGTACACCTATGTAGGGTAGCATAAATGAAATATACGATTATATCATTACAAACGTATACAGTTTACAAACGTATTCAATCACTGCTTTTTAATGAGTAAGGGACATGATTGTGTTGGGGAACATTTTCCTAAGTTGCTGAAGTTGTCACAGCCTACATACCGGCTGAATTGAAATAAGGCTACGTTTTTGTTGCTTACTGTCGTGGTGTCGTTTCTGCCTTCCCGCAACGAATGCATCCGAATACTCTCCGAGCACTTCCGACACATCTGGATACTTTGCAGTTTCAACGACGGAAGTCTAAACTAACATAGTTCAGACTTACGTTGTACGTAGGTAGTTGGAGAGTTTCGGGAAACGGTCGGAATCGGACTGTTGTGTCGTTTGAACCTACTACGGACAACGGTGGTTCAAATGCTAACATCCGTCGTTGTTTGGGAAACGCACCCCTGGTGTCTTATTGTCTGTTACAAACACACATGCACACATTTTTCCTGAGGGTGTCTCTCACACACACAAGACAGACACACATAAACACATACACACACATTGTCACAATATAGTGTCCTTGTCTTTGTCGCACACATAAGATCACTTCTCTGTCACACACACACACACACACACACACACATAAACACATACACACACATTGTCACAATGTAGTATCCTTGTCTTTGTCGCACACATAAGATCACTTCTCTGTCACACACACATACACACACACACACACACACACACACACACACACACACACACACACACACATAAACACGTACACACACATTGTGACAATGTAGTGTCCTTGTCTTTGTCGCACACATAAGATCACTTCTCTGTCACACACACATATCACACAAACACACACACACACACACATACACACTTCTCACTCTCCAGATCCCCAAGGCCTGCCATCCCCTGCTGGTGCCCGTTTGGCTGCTCTGATTGTTTGCTGGCAGGAGGAGGCTGAACTTTAAACACTGTCTCTTACTGCCACTTTTCACAATTTTCTCTTTCTCTCTCTCTCTCTCTCTCACACACACACACACACACTAGAAATATGTCTTACTGCTACTCACAATTTCTCTTTCACAAACACAGGCACAAACACACACACATACGCACATGTACACACACAGGGACATACACACACATACACACAATACAAACATCTCCTTCTTCCATTTTTGAGGATAACTGACCACCACCTGCCTGTGTACAGACACACACACACACACACACACACACACACACACACAAGATGAACACAAACACACAGAGGGACATGTTTTTTGTGTTTGTACTGTATGTGTTATGTTTATACTGTATGTCTTTAGTGTGTCATTCATGTTTCTGATGTGATGTTTGTACTGTATGTTGTACTGTATCTTGTGCCTTTGTGTGTTACTCCGTTGCTGCAACTTCCCTTTCTTTAAGACAAATTTCTCCCTGGAAGGGACAAATAAAGAAACCTCACCTAACCTAACCTAACCTAACCTAACCTAACCTAACCTAACATATACTCACCATACAAATACACATGTGTGTTATTCACAACGCACACATACATACGCAAGCACGCCATGTGTGGCGTCTGACTACTGAATGAAGACTTTCTACCATGCCCACTATCCTATCTGTGGACAGCATATCATGCTTGCAATATCTGGGTGTACATCCCGGCACCCTCAGATTTACAAAGTCTCGAATATCACAATAGGCAGGATCACAGTAATTTTTTAAGAAATTCCCTCCCTGGACATGGCTGCCTTTGTATTCACCGGGTATCTCTAATCAGATAAGTTGAAAACACATGGACAGGGTCAGGGGGAGTGGAAATAGTCAATTTTTATGAGAGTGACCATTTACTTGAAGATAATAGGAAGAGGTCTGTTGAGAAAAAGCACTCAAAGTTTGCATTGTGCTGCACTGTGCTGTTTTAAGTGTTGAGCTGAGCTATGAAGACCTTGTCTTTGTCACACACATAAAAATCACCTCTCTGTCTCTCTCACACATACACAGACACATACACACACACACACACACACACACACACACACACACACACACACACACACATACACACACACACACACTTTTCTCTGTCCAGAGCCCCAAAGCCTACCACAGTGCACACACACACACACACACATATACGCAAGTACAAAATGTTCTTGTTAACCAATATGAATCTTAGAAGTAACATGGTGCAAACCTACTGTGTACAGTAGTCTGTGACATACTGCTTGTTGTGTTTGTCTCTCTTGTTAACATTGGCGTGAAGGAATCTGAATAATAATAATAATCTTGTTCTAAGTTATTTTGTGTTCTTAGAACTTCCTATTAGAATCAGAGCATCGTACGAGAGCTTTGTGTCTGTGCCTTAAGAGATGAGGTGTGACAAGATGTTATCTCTATTGTGTATTGGTCTCCCCCATCCATTTGGTGTGTCTGAGGGAACTCTCCCAGTTTTTTATATTTTATTATACATTATACAGTCTTTTAATTACCATACAGACATCGTTTGGCACCCTCTGATCTTATTAGGAATAAGCTTTCACTGTGACAAAACTCTTGTTTTCTAAACAACTGCCTATTATAAATTATTATTATTCATTACACATATTCATTTAGGGCTAGTACCACTTGGTACTCCCACTTTCTGTATAGGACATTTAGGCTTAGAATATTTATTGTAAGTTGGAGTGAAGCAAGGTGTTTTTTGTCTTCTCACATTATGCTCCCCATAGGAGCATAGTCTGGGGGTTGGCTTTTTTCTCCTCCCCTTTCCTCATGTGATGATGTTGTATTTCTTTTACATCCCTGTCTTCCCATCGTGTCTACCCCCTTGTTATATTCATGTATGTTTGTATCTATGTTGGATGGGTTGATGGCTAATTTGGCTGGTACTTGTGACTAGTGACAATAAAGGGCTTACTACTACATGGACAGCTAGGGTTAGTGTAGAATGGCACTGACGAAGGTGTCAATTTACAAAAGCTTTATTAAAGGAGGTAACAAGATAACAGGTGTACATGCCGGTGTCCTGGCTGTGTGAGAGTACTCATGTACGTAACGTAACCACGTGATGATAGCCTGGATAGCTGGTTAATCTATGGTAAGTCGAGGCTCTAGGCCTCTGCCTTCTGGTAGTGAGACTGGTTAAACTTTGCTCAAACTATGCCTTTCTCTCTCCTCTGATGCGTCATTGTGAATAAAACTTTGTTCCTGATTTTCCAACCACCACCTTGACTCCTGAGTCTCCAAATTTACTTGTGATACAAAATTACCATCAGACGACATAGGCGGCGGACTGCAGCATCCTTGCTGTATGCGTTGAACTGAAGCAGAATTAATCTAACCTCAGGAACAGCCCCGACAGAGTTTGCCCCCTCAAGAACCTTCAGGATTATGAGTAATACGAGACATACAGTATGCACTAACACACACGCACACACACACACACACACACACACACACACACACACACACACACACACACACACAAACACACACACAGGCATGCGCGCGCACACACACACACACACTTACACACACACCGTACATGTCCTTCTGGATGTTTCTGTGGTCGGAGTAGAGTTGCACCTGCAGATACCTGAGAAATATGTCCTGCACATCTGCCCTTCTGGAAGCTTCTATTAACCCAGTCTAAAGTTCTCTTTGTTCAGGCTCTAGACCTCACTGTGCTGAGCTTAAGTCTTTAGGAGACACGGCTCCCATTTAAAATATAATTTTAGCAAGGATCAATTAATTAGTAGGCGAATTTATAAAGGCAAGGTTTCAGTTACTTATAAATCAGAGGCCATGATGGACTGGAAGGACACTTAGCACTGTGTGTGTGTGTGTGTGTGTGTGTGTGTGTGTGTGTGTGTGTGTGTGTGTGTGAGAGAGAGAACGAGAGAGAGAGAGAGTGAAAGAGAGAGAGATAAAATGATGTGTATGCGAGAGACTGTGTCTCTGTGGGTGTGTGTGTTTGCCTATGAAAGTGGCCGAGAGTGTGTGTGTGTGTGTGTGTGTGTATGTGTGTGTGTCCTCTATTGTGTCCTTCTGTGCAGCCTTCACTGTGAATAAGAATGCCTGTGTATTGAGAAGCAAAAATAAGAAGTTAATTTGCTTTTTTCACTACAGTACAGAGACTACTGACACCTCTACTTTCACACACACACACACACACACACACACACACACACACACACACACACACACACACACTCGCCATGAGTCACCTTGCTTCCGCAGAAAGTGGG
>CM059275.1:7791569-7796569 GCA_030347295.1 Setipinna tenuifilis | reverse complement strand
TGGATATCTTTAATACATACCTCATTCCTGCTGTGTATCTCTGTTGACCTAGCAGTTCTTCTCTCATGATGTTCTTCATCTTATTACTGAGTTGCTATCCAATGGTGTCAATTACGAACCACGTACTACCACAATGCTTCTAATAACAGACCAGGCAAGAATTAACTACTTTGCGAAAGCAAAAGCTGTAAGTACAGAACTATCAAATCAGAATCTAATGCACATGTTCAACAACACATGTACAACAACCAACCACTTTCAATGTATTTTGCATGGAAAAGAAGTGTGGCACATCAACAACAATAAAGCAAGGGAAAGTTTAGAAAGGTCATCAAAAAAGTTGGTTATATGGAGGAAGCATAGCAAATCAACAGACAATTAAAAACACAAATCAAAAACTAGAAAATATGAAGTACTACACTACACCAATGTGCAATAAAGAACATCATACTTTAGCTGCAACTACAACAAACAAAGAAACAATATGTAATATGCAATATGTATAAATAACACAAGCTTGAGATGCCTATAGATTTGTAGACGCTGGTCCTTGCAATGACTCAAAAATGCGCAATTCTGCCATTATGACAACAGGCTCCTTCCAATTTACGATTAATTTATTAAAACTTTAGCATGTTTTGTCTTTGTTGTTTGTATATGCCTTTCTGTCAATTCCTAGTAAACAGTAAAATAATTGTAAATTAGTCCAAATATTATTTTAAAATAACACTTTATTTGATGGGTGAGTACATAACACATTCATAGCAGCTGTCATAAATTGCTCCCAAACATTAACGACTGCGTCATAAGACATGACACATTATTCATACCTAAACTTTCATAATACCAATAACTTGTCAAAATAAAAGTACAATGACCTCAAAGCAACATTTTAAACCTGTTAGATGATCATGTCACATCTGAGTCAATGGGCAAGTCCAGTGCCAGAGAGACAGAACATGGGGAAGCATATAAATTTAATGTTCCATAAAAATGTTTCTATGCTTTATAATATAACCTTTGTAGGTAATTCTCATCTTTTGCTACCTCTTACACTCAAATGGGAATGTCCAACTGTTCCAGGATCCATAAATACTGGTAGGCCCAATGTAGTTTACCTCCCAGTATTAAACTCAGATAAGTGACTATGAATACTTCACAATTTGTGGTAAAATTACATTTTAAGTAGACCTCATAAGATATTCATGAAATACTTACAAAGGCTGTAAAGGATTAATTAAATAGTATCCTTTATGAAATACTGGATGTAATTTAAAAAACTTTTCCATATTTTCTGAATATTAAAAATTCATTAACTCTTTATTGAAGGAAAATGTTTGACTTTTTAAAGGTGCATACAACCATGTTTGTACTGCAAATTGTCAGTCTTTTTGTACTGCACAAATTAAAAGAATTTCCACAGAAAAGGAACAGTTAAGTTTTGCTTCAAAAACTAAAACTAAAAAAACTAAAAACCTGGGGGTTACACTGGAAATGAAACTGTTCTCAGGCTCTTTAAACATCATATATGAAACGAATTTCTGCAGTTGTTCCAAAACATAATATTAACTAAAACTGCCCAGAACTAGAAACCTGTCTGCATATTAGGCCTACTTGTCTGTATGTACAATGGGCAACAACTTCTCATTCTGCTAGTTGTTAAGAGAATCAATACCCATAATAAAACTATGTTATGGTATAAAACCACAGCTGACCAAGAAATTAAACCTTCAATGTTATTGTCTCTTTTCATTCAGTTGTTGAAAAGTTAGAGAGTCCGGTGGTTGGCTAACAGGACCATAGCCACAGCTAGTTACTAGCTATAGTACTGTTTTCCATGAGCTGTATTCCAGCTGCTAAAATATGCATGGGTAACTACTGTGGCTAACTTAATGATTTATCATTAACCATATTTTATCAACTGGTTTGTCTATCACTCCTGCCTGTTTGGAAACACAGACAATACAGCTACACTGAGAAAGATCCCTTGTCATTACAAGCAATATTTTTACTATACATAAACACTAGAACACATTTTTTTCTTTCCACTTTGTGTAGTACTGTTGTTCAGTAGTATATTAGCATCAGCAACAATTATATTTATTTTTCTTCTGTTCTGGGATGGAGGAGTCAATCTAAGGAAGACTAGGGTAGGCAGGTGGAGTTTTGTGACACATGCTTGCATTGATGGCAATTCCCGACTCATCACTGTAGATGAAATGCAGCACAGTTTTGACTCACTTTGTCCAAGCAACATGTCAGAAAGGGTTACCCTCCAGAGTAAGATCTGACCACACTTGTTGCCCTCCTCATGACCCTTCTTCAAGGCCCTGAAAGGCATCTTACAGGTCGATCAGTGCACAACCAACAAATTCAGCAATTTTGGCTTTTACACAGTAGTGCCCCACTTTTATAGCCTTTTTATGAGAATGAGCAGATATTAAACCCCTTATCATACACACAGAAGACGGCACTCCAAATGGATTTCCATCCAGAATTTCAGAAGAGATTAGATCAGCATATCAAAGAACCCCAGTACAGCTCTGGATGGAGGGCATGCTGGCAAGTGATGCTGATTCCACAGCATTTGACAGCATATTTGGTCAGGACACTTACAGCCAAGAAAATCCCGACACCTGCTTGGCCAGGCATGGGATGCAGCTCACCCAGCGTCAGGCCAATGAGGAAGACATTCAGTGGGCTGCGATAGTTTCCGCACCTTTGCACTTGACGATGAACCAACAAGAAGAGTTACAGAATGCTATGGCTGGGGCGACAGATTTGAAAAATAGGTACTCTGAATGTGTTAGACGGATGGATTTTTTTTCAAACATGAACTGTTCTTCAGGCAAGCGTTGCGGTTTTGCCACTAGTCCTAATGCCTTCTGACATTGGGATTTACACTGGATAAAATGAGACAGTTATGGGCATTTATTCACCTTTTATCTTACATTTCTATTTCCAAAATATACAATAGTATATCTAATTGCTGTAAAGACCACCTTTACTGGTTAATTTAAGAAACTTGTAATGTTGCCCACTTAGTCACTATATCGGTTATTTGTCTTTCAGGCATATAGCTTTTGTCATTACAGTCCTACTTTGTTGTACAGCTGCAGTAAATTTCTTATTACAAAATTCAGTAAAGTTTTATAGAAACAATGGGCTACATGTCACATGATGCTGTTGCCTTTTTTGGTGTTAAGGCTGCACAATTAAATGTAAAATCCCCCCAACGACAATTTAAGGACAATGAAACACAAACAAATACATACAGAACGAGTTGCAAAATACTTGACCACAAGATTAAAGTGATAGTATGTAGAACATGCAACCATAAAGCAAAATGAAGTCAAAACACGTCACTAGTCACACAAATCTAAACAACACTTTATGAAGTAGAAGGAGACAGTATGAAGAACTTCCAACCACAGCCCTGTTGTTTCAGGCCACTGTGAACAAGTCAGCTTGAGTTCTGAGCTTTAACAATGGGGCTGACGTTGGAAGTGCTCTGGACTATCACTTTACCAAAATCATAAGATCACTTTACCACCTCACAATGAAAGCCATGCAATTTCTCCTCAGATGTGTCTCCTGGAAGGGTTACATCCCATTAGTCCGACATCCCATTGGTCCGACATCTCATAAGTCCGACAATAATCCATAGAGGACCATAACAAGAATCCCATTACTTAATTATTTTTAATGATGAAAAAGTGGGATTCTAGTTACGGCCCTCTATGGCTTATTGTCGGACTTATGGGATGACGGTCCAATGGGATGTCGGACCAATGGGCCGACCCCTCCTGGAAGATAGAGGCACATCTGCCATGTTGGGGCATACAGTAAACATTGCTGGCCAGGCTCCTAGTGCTAGTAATAGTGAGGGCCATAATGTATTCAGTAGTTACCTAGTGTGCATTTTGGGCCTCTAGTTAACCAATAAACCAATTTTTTCAGAACAAGCTAACTAGTGAGGCCATAAAACCCCACCTACCACATTTTGGGCCTCACTAGCCTGTTCACAAAAATGGCTTATATCAGAAGAAATGCTCATTCGGCTTGCCATAGTTTCAGGCCTGTGTTCCTTTAAAATTGTAATTATCTGCAGCTGTAAATTCACTTTATACCAGTAGTATTATCGCCAGTGCCCCACCAAAAATAGAAAATAAATCCTTCGCCTGCAATACCAGGCTCCTTCCACACTGCTGAGCACAAGATGCAAGTGTATTTATGAGGCAGTCCCCAGATTCAGCAGGACTAGGGGCTCTTCTCGGAAACAGCCCTCTGCAAAGTTATTCCAGCCATCTTCACCCCCAGTTGTCTCCCTCACAGTCTTCTAAACTGCCGAGCTCTGCAGGTCATGATTTTAAAACTCAGTTTGTTCATTTAATTTCATTCCTTGTAACCTACCTATTACAAATCACCATTTTACTGTGATTTTTGTGAAAAATTCCACCGTCCTACAATGTAGACCTTTTTTACAGTCCACTTTTATCTTACTTATACTGAAAACTAGTCATGTTTAACCTGGTAACACTGCAGGAAACACATGGTAAAAGAAAAACATGGTTGGAATTAAAAAGTGGACAATGTTATTGCAAATGCTTGGTAATAAGTTGGTAATACTATGGAAACAATCTAGACTTTACAGCCCACTTTAATCTTATTTACCTAGAAAATAGTCATTTTTAGCTCATAACACTGCAGAAAAGATATGGTAAATGTTAGAACAGACAACATGTAAAAGTCATCAATCCTAGTTGAATTGGTAAGTAAGACAAGGATAATGCTACACTGTACATTTCAAGGAACATTTACAATGACCCAGTAGAAAGATAGATCCTGGGTGGATTTCTTTATGCAGTTGTTGTTACGAGGTCAATACTGAATAAGCCCATGCATGGTAAATGGGTGTGCATGCTAAAAAGACTACTGTATTATTAATAAGTAATTTACTGGAAACATGGAGTAACTCAAATGACAACAAAATAAGTGGG
>CM059275.1:7781569-7786569 GCA_030347295.1 Setipinna tenuifilis | reverse complement strand
CCATAACACCAGAACTGTGGTATGAACAGTTTCTGACTGCAGAGAGTAGGAAATATTATGCCCATTTCTCAGAAATGTTTTCCCAAGTAGTCTAATTAGATTAGCAGGTGACGGTAATGGGTACTGATGAACCTGTTAAAATAAAATACTATGAATATGCAAAACTCTATCTAATTTGGTAATTAAGTTATTAAAATAAGAAATACTCAAAAGAAACACTTATTTATCAACTAGATGGAATGGAATGTTGATGTAATGGTTAATGTAATGGTTGCGTTTTATCTTTGGCAGAGTGATTATCATCTGTGAAGAGTCACTCATGGTAACTCTTCTTAAAACCTCCAAAAATAATAGGCTCTCCAGTACAATAACCCGAACCCAATGTGAGGAATACGATAATGGCGTAGTGTTAAACATGCAAAACATTTTCTTGCTGAAAAAATACACATAGAAGGGTTTTTTAAGGACACAACAAATGTTTTGAAACACTTTCACTATATAGCCTAAATAAGAATTAAAAGTGGACTGAAATTTAGCTTTGCCAACTGTTACGGACATTCACCATAAATTAGTTAAGCACTGTGGAGATCCCAGACCTATATCTTTTCTTTTGTCCTGTGGAATAATACAAACACACACACACACTCACAGTCTCCATCTGAAAGGTGTCTGGCTGGCCATCCGTCTTCATATTGCCTTAACACACACAGTGCTCTGCTTATAGTAATGGCCAGTTCTGTACAGTAGCAGACTGCACTTGATGGATGATAGACAGAACTGTTATTGCAATAAAGATCACTGACATTAAATCAAGAGTTCCTCCCATGCATAGTTTGTGTGTGTGTGTGTGTGTGTGTGTGTGTGTGTGTGTGTGTGTGTGGTATGAAGCAGTAGTCTCACTCAGGATAATGAGGAGTTTATTTTAGAAGACAGAGTATCTCAATTTATTAGTGACAGGAAGTATCTTTCATACTCTCTCTCTCTCTCTCTCTCTCTCTCTCTCTCAATAGTGGAGGGAGTGACAGTTTGCTGAAGCAGTTTGTTTAGCTCTTGAACACACACTCATTTTGCTGAGATTTTGAAACATCTCACAGTGCTGCTGTTCCACTAACTTGGGAAGACATATTGTTTTAAAAGAATCGGTAAGGCATAATTTCAAAGTTCTGTTATATAAGTCATCACACAGATGACGTCTATCAAGAGAGCCAAAGAAAATAGTAAGGATACTCTGTGTGTATGTGTGTGTGTGTGTGTATTGCCTATGTATGTGTTTAATACTGTGTGGGTGTGTGTGTGCACGTGTGTGTGCATGTGTGTGATTGTACTGACAGTCTTCTATAGTCACCGAACCTAACGTGTGGCACCAGATGAATATTTTCAGTCTGCCATTCTGTTTAAATTACCACCTGTCTTTAAATAGCCACACACATACACACTTCACCAAGCTTCAAACAGTCCTCTGATTTTAATTGACTTGTTTTAATCAACGTTTTTTTCCAGCCCATTTGTAAATTATAATTTAAAGGAACACTCCACATTTTTTGGGAAATAGGACCATTTTCCAATTTCAAGTTAAACAGTTGAGTTTTATGGTTTTTGAATCCATTCAGCTGACCTCTGGGTCTGGCAGTAGCACTTTAGCTATTATTTTATAATAAATATTGAATTGGATTAAATCAGTTAGCCCAACTTAAAGACAGTAGCCCATGGGTCTTCAACCAGGGTCCATAATACTGCAAGAGGTTTGGAAAATTATTTCATCTGAAGCATTTTCTTCAAAAAAGAATTGATAGTAAATTCAAATAATAAAAAAAACGTACAGTAATGAACATGCCCATCACGCACCTTTTTAAAATGTGAAGATTAATGCGCATTTTAAGTGTTTCCAGGTGAGGATTTCTTATTCAAACTGAAACTGAATAAGAAATTCACATTAAGAAGTTGGATGGAAACTTGATTACTGATGAGATGGTCAAGTAAAGTTGGCAAACAAGCTTTAAGCCCCCTATGAAGTTGCACAGCATAGGCTATCATGCTGAGCAAAATTACATAGAGCGCCTGCAGCTAATGCTAGCTAAGTTAAATAATTGATGCTCGCGAATGAGTGTGTTACAAATAGTATTTTGTTGTCAGACACAACCAAATTGCAGTGGTACCAAAAATGCACTTCTGAACCTCCTAATGGCAGATTTCTTTGCATTACAATTACATGAAATTTATAAAGTGCTCCTGTAATCTGTATTTTATTTTGCATTGTTTAACGTTATATTTCATAATCAATGGATCAGAGTAGGATTTTTATTTTTATTTATTTATTTTCACTATCAGTATCTCTCACAGCTAAGGGGTTTTTGGACTGAAAAAGATTGAAGACCCCATGCATTGGTTGTAAAATAGCCTGTTGAGGTAAGGGTTGTGTCTTTTCATTCATGTGTTAAGCATATATTTGTGGAGATACCTCCCTGAAATTACTTTTTGCAGTTTGGGATTTCTGTAAATACAAGTGTTTGTCAGTAGTGACTTCCCTGTGCTCTGCAACAATACTACAGGCAGTACAAAATAGTTCTCCTCCGCTCTCGTAAAATATGCAAGGGATTCTGTTGTTCTTGTATTGGAGGTTATTTTAGTAGGAGAGTGTGAGCAGTTTTTAATCACAAATGCTTCCTGCATCTTCTAAACAAAGCAAGGAGACAGTGTCTGGCAAGAACTGACAATGATGGGCCGAAAGTTGCAGAAAAGTTGCGGTGTTGTGCTTTTCATGACACTACATTACACACAGCAGACACTTTAATCCAAAGCAACTTAAATGAAGCAAAACGATCACGTTACAGCAAATATAGAAGACTGAAGTCTTGATGCAAAGAGAATATTTCCATACGTACACATCTTGCTGGTTTAGATCTCCCTGCTTTTACTTCTCCTGGTTAACCCCTTCCTGCCTGGGTCATCTTGCTACCTGGCGAGCTGCCTGCTCTTCACTTCCTGTTTCCTGTTGCACGGCCTCCTGGGCCATCTGATGAATGTCTGCAGAGATAATGAGGCTGCAGTCAGCCTTGTCTGTATGTGACAGTCTGTCTTTGTGTGCTGACTTATTATGGCCTGCCATTGTACGTGCGCGCACACACACACACACACACACACACACACACACACACACACACACACACACACACGGCACATCGCTGCAGTTATGCACCAAAAAGATGATTCATGTGCCCGTCCTTGCCTAGTGTGTGCTGCAGCCATTATTAGTGTGTGTGTGTGTGTGTGTGTGTGTGTGTGTGTGTGTGTGTGTGTGTGTGTGTGTGTGTGTGTGACAGAGAGAGAGAGAGGCACGGGCCACAGCCCTTATTAGGATTATTCATGGGCAACCATTAGCCGCGCCCAGATCAGACAGGGCAATCAGAGTCTCGTCACCGCCATCGCCGCCACCGCCACCGCCGCCACCACCACCGCCACCACTGCCGCCGTGAGCTCAGAGCAGAGCTGAACGATGACACCACTCACATACACTACTGCCGCAATAACGGCACCTCACACCAGTAATTACACACACGCGCGCACACACACACACGCACATTCAGCTATTTATAGACAGTGAATGGCATTTTAACTAGCCTGGCATTGTTATGGAACGATGAGTGTGTGTGCATGTGTAAGTAGTGTGTGTGTGCGTGTGTGTGTATGTGTGTGTGTGTGTGTGTGTGTGAATGTGTACGTAGTGTGTGTGTGTACCTGCGTGGGCCCTGTTCCTGAAGAAGAATAATCATAACAGTTCCTGGAATAAGGCCGTATAAAACACTGATCTGTGATTGCACTGTGATTGCAATGTGATATCTATCGAGGAGCATGCATGTGTGTGCACATGTGTGTATGTGGTCTGCTGTAAACTCTTTGTTGTAAACTCTATGCATGTGTGTACTTTTGTGTGTGCATGTGTTGTTATGTTTACACTGCCACCCCGATTCTGATTTTTAGCATATCCAGATTATATGTATCTAGGTTGGATTTCTGGTATCTTGAATAGCAGAAATAGTAACCTGATTTAGTCTACATACAGAGGTGGATTCAAAAAGTCAAACCTCATGGTTCATTGTGATGTTATCCCAAAAAAGAAACCTATTAGAATGTGCTGTGAACAGAACAAGTCAATAGCACATATTCTGTGGTTCAAACACAGATCATTTCAACACTTATGCTCACCCAGTGAACATAACATAACCTAATTTGAAAACATAACATTTTAAATATTTAGGTTGACCTTTGGCACCAAGGCATGATTTGTTTTGCTGAATTGAGTTCTGTTTCTAACATGTTGTAATAGGTTTTTTTTATGATAAGATCACGAAAAAGCCGTGAGACCAGAGGGCAAGAATTAAATGCCCAGCTGCGCTAACTAAAACGATGAGGAATCAACCCATTATTATTTTACTTCTTGTGGGAAAGGTGCAGCCAACGTTAGGTCACCAAAAAAATTTTTTTTTTCTTGTCATTAACTGCCAAATTGTGTGTGTGTGTGTGTGTGTGTGTGTGTGTGTGTGTGTGTTTGTGTGTGTGTGTGTGTGTGTTTAAGAGCAGAGCAGATGGCTGGCACTCTGGACAGGGTTGCTAATTGAGAAACATGCTTGCCGCTGTGGTCTGATTGATCACAAACACACACACACACACACACACACACACACACACAGTATGCAGCGCAGTACATACACACACACACACACATACACATATACATCAATACAAAGAGTGACTCATGCTGTTATAGCAGGTGCTACCACCCAGCAATGTTTGGTATGGGTATGGGCAACACTAAAGTATGGGTCTTCCAGTTGGGCACAGATGACTGTCATGTTGCATTGCAAATGTGAACTGCATCTTCTGGATGTAGATGGTGTAATAACAAACAATGCTATGTGTTTCAGTAGAGGGCACGCAGATGGTACAGTATATATTAATAGCATGTGTTTACACAAATATGCTCTGCTCAGCAGATGGAGAAG
>CM059275.1:7766569-7771569 GCA_030347295.1 Setipinna tenuifilis | reverse complement strand
GACAATGTGATTTATACTGTAACATTTACTGGAAGGCAATTTGATTTCCCTTTCACAGCTATTGATGTGTGGTTATTGTACCTGTTCGGTTTCTTCATGTGACTCTTGTCAAGGTGAAACATTCAAAACACGCTCAGGCACACATGACAGAAAAGCAATGAGACAAACAAAATTAAAGTTGATTTGTGCATTAAAAGACACATACTGTAGCACCCAGATGGTTTATTTATTGAAAGACATTATTATAGTGCCCAAGCTCCCACTGAATGGATGTAATACAGGTAATGTGTGTGTGTGTGTGTGTGTGTGTGTGTGTGTGTGTGTGTGTGTGTGTGTGTGTGTGTGTGTGTGTGTGTGTGTGACACTGTCTATATGCATTACCAATCCAAAAAATGCAAGGAGCAGAAAGTACCCACATTTATATGAAACTGCAAGACTGCAACTGGAGTAAAAATGTTAACATTTGTCAGAAAAAAAATGACCAAATGTCCAAAAATATCTCCATGGAGATAACAGACTTTCTGAACCAGGTTACCATGGCACAGTCTTGACTGTGGAAATGGGTTTATGCAGTTAATCTTCCACTTAAGATATCTGGAATATCTCACAAGTTCAAACAAATCTTGGCAAGCTTTGAACAGGAGTCAAATGTTTCAAAATGGTAAGCTCCTTTGAATACCTGTAAGCAGAAAGACAAATAAAAGTAAAAGTCAAATAAATTACTTTAGTAAGCTGTAAACAAACATCCCAGTGAGGTAAACATCTGAAATGTGTCTTTGTGTCTACCACTGTGTCATTAGTTTCTATTGTCAGTTCAGCTTCAACTAAGGCCCACAGTTTAAGAGTTTAAAAGTGTGTATGTGTGTGTGTGTGGTAGCTTTTTAAAGGCATTATTATATCTGAGGTGTAACACGGTGTGTGTTATTTGCAAGGAACTGACGGAGCCCACTGCTCTACCTCCCTGCACCTGACTCGCGTCACATCACATCACATCTCATCACGTCACGTCACGTCACATCAAGCACTTCCTTAGGTGACATGTCACCCCACACGTCATGTCATGTCACGTCACGTCAGGTTGATGTGTCACTCCTCACGTGACTTACTCCTCAATGTGCCGAGAGATACAGAGGCCTGTCAGAGCTGGGGAGAGAGGGTGGAGCTAGGCCAAGAAGTGTGAGAGGGGCGCAGTGTGAGGAGAGGAGGTGCAGCTGAGTGTGAGGAAGCCGAGCTGGGTAGTGTGAGTAAAAAGGAGAACGTACTCCGCGCTTCTGGTTGACAATCCCGGTGCAACCAAGACAGGACACAACAAACATAAAAGGGAGAGATTTGGTGCAGCACGGAAGTCTTCTTTTTTACTTTTATTATTAAGCCATGCGTCGAAACGTTAGTTGTTTTGCACCTATAAAACAATAAAAGTAAAAAAGAAGACTTCCGTGTTGGGTAGTGTGAGTTAAAGAGCGCGGAGGTGCTGGGGAGCGTAAGAAGGAGCTAAGAAGAGTGAACTGAGGAGTCTGTGCATGGTGAGGACCATGAAGATAGAATGTGAGTTGAGGAGTGTGAGGAGGTGCTAAGGAGTGTAACCAGGGGCCTGAGGAGGTTCTGAGTGAGAAGTGTAAGGAGGTACCAAAGAGTCTGTGCTGAGGAGAATAAAGAAGCGCTAGGGAGTGTGAGCTGAAAGAGTGGAAAGAGGTGCTGAGGAGGAGCTGCTGAGGATTGTAAGGAGGAGCTGAGGAATGTGAGAAGTCAAGTCAAGTCAAGTCAAATGTATTTGTATAGCGCATTTCATACATAAATGCACTTCAATGTGCTTTACACAAATTTAAAAATAAAATACAATTAAACATTTAAAAAGTAAAATACGATTTAAAATAAAGCAAAACCATTAAAATAATAATAATAAGAAGAAGAAGAAGAAGAAGAATGAAAATAAAATAAAAATAAAACATAAAAATAAAAATTAGGAAAAGGCATCAGAAAAAAGTTTCGTCTTGAGTCTGCTCTCTACAGTAGGGGTCATTCTTTACATCCTCTGGAAGCTGGTTCCAGAGCTTTGCTGTATGATAGCTGGATAAGGAGCTGAATAATGTGAGGAGTGTGTGTGAGGAGTGTGAGCTGAGCTGCAGAGTCTGTGGAGGTGCTGAGGAGTTTTAAGGAGGAGCTGAAGAAGAGTGGTTGTGTGGTGACTGGGGAGTGTGTTCGGAGTGTAAGCTGACTGGTTGTGTGCTGAGGAGTGTGAGGGGTGGTTGTATGCTGACTGAGGAGTGTGAGCTATTTGGTTGTGTCCTGAAGATTTGAGGAGTGTGAGCTGAGTGGTTATGTGCTGAAGAGTGAGAGGAGTGGTTTGTGTGCTGGGGTGCTGAGGAGTGGTTTGTGTGCTGATGGAGAAGTGTGAGGAGTGGTTTGTGTGTTGAGAAGTGAGAGGAGTAGTTGTGTTCTGAGGAGGAGTGTGTGTGTGCTGACTGAGGGGTGTGAGGAGTGTGTGTGTGCTGACTGAGGGGTGTGAGGAGTGTGAGAAGTGTGTGTGTTCTGACTGAGGGGTGTGTGAGCAGGCGCTGGGCTCTCTGCCTGGGCAGACACTCTATGCTGGAACTAAAGCTTAGCACTCCGCTAAAGAGGTCAGTGGGTGCGCAATCGAATGCTGCACACTGGGCAGCTTTCAACTGAAACACACACACAGACACACACACACACACACACACACATACACACACACACACACACACACTTTAATACAGTCTGGCTTTTACAGAATCCATCAGCGAGGCTGTAAAAGTGGTACAATAAAAGGCTTAACAATAAAAATAAATAAAAAAATAAAAGCAAACATGAAATGCTAAAAATAAAGAGGCTTTATCATGTTTTCAAAGCGAACAGATGTGAATGTTAAATTTGGAATGCCATATGCACAAAACAGCTTTTATTCCCTGCAGGCTGAGATGCTGACTAACACACACCCCCACCTTGAACTGGCTGGTTTTAGTAAAGACACCTACACTCACACACACACACACTCACACACAGTCACACACACCTGGAAAGATCTGGTTTTAATGAAGACACCTACACACATGCTCATACCGATGCACTCACACACACACAACTTGACAGAGCTGGTTTTAGTGAAGACACCTACATGCGTGCACACAAACACACAGACACACACACACAGACACACACACCTGGAAAGGTCTGGTTTTAATGAAGACACCTACACATACACACAAACGTATTACCCCACCCCACACACACCCACACGTGCACACACACACACAGCAGCAGCAGCAGCAGCATGATACCTGGGAGAGAGAGAGAACGCAGGAGAGGAGAGAAGGAGGAGAGTAGAAGGAGAGAAGGAGGAGAAAGAGAACAGGAGAAGGATGACAGGAGGGAGGAGAGGAAAGGAGAAGTACAGGAAGAGGACAAGAGCAAACAAAGAGGGAGGAGAGAGAAGAGGAGGACGGGGGGACTGAAAGAAAGGGAGGGATAAGGAGAGGGACAAAGAAGGAGGAGAGAAGAGAGGAAGAGAGCCATAAAAGGGGCAGGAGGAAGAGAAGAGAAGAGAAGAGAGGGAGAGAAATCTGGAACTCTGCAACAGGCAGGGTAGGGTAGGGTGACGGTGTGAAGCGTCGAACATTAAGCGGGACAGATTTATCTTTTTATCGCTGATGCTCACTTGGATGGCGTTGCCGTGACAACAGTGATGAGTGCCAGAGCCGTGATGATGCGGAAGCATAAATTTAGTCGTGACATTCTCCCCTTTTTCAAAGGTGTGTGTGTGTGTGTTTGTGTGTGTATGTGTGTGCATGTGTGTTTGGGTAGTCTCTGTTCATGAGACTTGTTGTGTCTATGTGTGTCTGTATGTGCATTTATGTGTGTGTGTGTGTGTGTGTGTGTTTAGGCAGATGTCTGCTTGTATGTCTATGCCTGTGTTCGTGAGGAGCTTCTGTGTGTATGAGTGTTTGTGTGTGGGTGTTTATGTGTGTGTGTGCATGTGTAGTAAGTATATGAGTGTATTTCGGTGTGTGTGTGTGCGTGTGTGTTCACGTGTGTGTTTTTTATGTGCGTATACATGTGTATTATCAGGGTTTTCTACCAACTCAGTCAGCTTTTTTTTTCTGATACTCTTCTGCACATGCTCACTGCACCCCAAGACTCTCAGCACATACAGTAGGAAGCCCTCAAGATTAAACAAGCAGTATCACACACGTCGCCATGACAACAGGTGTTGTCATCCAGTCACAGCTGCCTGCGATTGTTTGAAAGTGGCCTATCTAATGTAACGACTGCATTACACCCCAGTGGACTTGAATTGGGTTGGTGTGATGGAGTGACCATCACTATGGTTGGGGGTGTACTCTGACTGCCACTTGAACCTGGGTTCAAAGCGTGGGGTGTGGGGTGACTTCTCCTCTCCGTTGCTACTCTTGGGTATGTCCATGAGAGGGGGTGGGGGGGGTTAAATAAGGGGTGTATTCCTAAACTGCACCATTCCAATTGCTCTGGAGCACACTCTGGCACTTTTAGACCATTCGTACTGTAAGTTTCCAATGTTTATGAAACTGTCATTCCAACTTTCTCGGTTGCCTTGTGTGTTTTCCTGCCAAACTGTTGAAGCACGTTGAGCTACATCTTGTATGAATTGTGCTATACAAATACAGTTATTATTATTATTTATTTATTTATCCAGAGTGTCATCCTTGGAGAGCGTTCAGAGCATACTTCGGACCGACCAACTTTAATGGACTTTGAACTTTAATTAGCCTCACTGCAGTATAATGGTGTAATTTATTTGCAGTGTATTGCATATGTACTGCACATTATTGCCATCATTTACATCAAGTTTAAAAGTGAGATGAGCAACATCTGAATTAAACACAAAAGTCCACAATTACCTTCGGGGATATTCGAGTTAGGTCCACTTATGTAAACAATATCATTTGTTAAGTCAAAGAAAGATGGAGGGCTCTGTCTTTCCGTACTACAGAGAATAGCTCATT
>CM059275.1:7756569-7764069 GCA_030347295.1 Setipinna tenuifilis | reverse complement strand
GCTGTGCAGCTGGTGTGGACGGGCAGGAAAAACTGTCGCCTGGTGTACTGGCCAAGGGCCTGGAGGAGAGGATTTGGCAGGCTTGATTTGTCCCATGAGCTGCCAATGGACGATCACTGCTCTATGCAGTAGAAAAGCACCAGGAACTACTCTAGTTCTGGTTCCCTCTACCTGTCCTGGGCGGAGGTTCCTGGGTCCAGGTTCCTGGGCTGATGCTGACCCACTGTACTGTATAAATGGGGTTATTGACACATCAGGCGTCATAATGCACACACACTTAAATATCCCTTTGCCACACAAGCCTCATACACACAAGCACACATCAGTGTGATGCATCTCACACACACACACACACACAAACCACGCACAGACATAATCAAACACACACACACATAAAAACACACACAGATACACACACAAACATACTTGCATACACAAACACACACACACACAGTCTGTCATGGTGAGTAAGCTGAGTGGGTGTCACATTGGTCCTGATGAGACCATCAGTCTGCAGTCAGCTGTGTGTGAGTGTGTGTGTGGAGTCAGCTGTCAACTTAACAGTGTGTGTGTGTGTGTGTGTGTGTGTGTGTGTGTGTGTGTGTGTGTGTAGAGTCAGCTGGCAGCCTAGAAGTGTGTCTGTGTGTGTGTGTGTGTGTGTGTGTGTGTGTGCCTGTGTGCATGCGTGTAGGTGTGGGGGTACTGCAGGTGGGTGGGCATGTGCGTGCGTGTGTGAGCCCGCGCATGTGTGTGTGTGTGTGGGGATAGCTGTCAGCCTGTCAGTGTGTGCGTGTTGTGTATCCTAATCACTGCTATTAGAGTGAGAGGCGTCTGGATTGGGCTGCTTAGCTTCATGCTAAATCCGGGGGCAGAAAAACAGATGAGGGTTTCTCACTCACGGGGAGGAGCAGTTGATTGTGTTTACTCTCCAGAGGGAGACAAATCTCTATTGTCAAAATGTGTGGGTGTGTGTGGGTGTGTGTATGTGTGTCAGTGTGTGCGTGTAAGTATGTGTGTGTACGTGTGCACGCGCCTCAGTGTGTATGTGTGTATGTGTGTGTGTGTGTGTGTACGCACCTTAGTGTGTATGTCTGTGTGTGTGTGTGTGTGTGTACGCACCTCAGTGTGTATGTCTGTGTGTGTGTGTGTGTGTGTGTGTGTGTGTGTAGCTGTGTGTGGGTGTGTGCGTACGTGCCTCAGTGTGTATGTCTGAGCGTGTGTGTGTATGTATGTGTGTCTCTGTGTGTATGAAAGTGTCTCTTAGAAAGTGTGTGTCTCTCAGTGTGTGTTCCCAGTCTCTGCTGTGCCTGTGAGCTTTTATCCATAGGCCTATCGTTTGATTGGCTGTCTGTAGGTGGCAGGGGGCTTCCTCTTCTCCCTAGAGCCAATCAAAGGCCCCCATTCAGATACATGCAGCCACATATAGGAACCAGTTATAACCTGTACATGAATCACTTATGGCACATACATTAACCACATACATGTAACTAAAAAAAGGATCAGGCTTGTAGTTGGGGATCTGGTACACACACATACACACACACACACACACACACGCACACGCACACACACACATGCGTGCGCACACACACACACACGTACATACACACATGCGTGCGCACACACACACACACACATGCACACACAAACACATACATACAGATAAAAATACACACAGACTCCCTCCTCTCTCTTGCTTGCACTCTCTCTCTCATGTGCATGAGTGTGTGTGAGTGTGTGTGTGTGAGAGAGAGAGAGAGAGCCCTAATATACTAATAACACTTACAACACTTACACACAAACAAACACATATAAACACAAACACGTGTGTGTGTGTGTGTGTGTGTGTGTGTGTGTGTGTGTGTGTGTGTGTGTGTGTGTGTGTGTTTGGTAAGTGGTATATATTGGGGGTCTAGTATATTTTGGGTAAGAGGTAAGTATTTGGATTCTGTCTGGAACACATTCAGCCTCGACTCATGTCTCGTCAGGTCGGAATGTGAGTGTGTGTGAGTGTGTGTGTGTGTGTGTGTGTGTGTGTGTGTGTGTGTGTGTGTGCGTGCAAGCTCTGTGAAGCGTAAGCTGCGTCAAGGCCCAGTGCACACACACCTCATCAGTGCGCGCGCACACACACACACACACACACACACACACACACCTCAGCAGGGAGCAGACTTATCTGTGCGAGCAGCTGGAAACACGATATCTGGTTCCGTAAGGACACCCCAAGATGTGTGTGTAGAACGGCACCTGAAGGTGTGTGTTACTGTGTGTGTGTGTGTGTGTGTGTGGATGTGTGAAATGGCTTTCTCTTCCTCTAGTGTGAGGCAGAGATGGTGTGATTTAAAGGCCGTGGCCTCAGTTAACCTTAAAGGCACCAGCCATCACCTTCGCTCTTATTCACCGATTGACACTCTGCCCCAGGAACATGTGTGTGTGTGTGTATGTGTGTGTGTGTGTGTGTTATCATGTGTGTGTGTGTGCATGTCTTCTGTGTGTGCCTGGGTGTGTGTGTGTGTGCATGTCTGAGAATGTGTTCATGGTCGTGTGTGATTGTGCGAGTTTGCCTACGTGTATGTGTGCATGTTTGTATGTGTGTGTGTGTGAGTGAGGTATTGCACATGTTTGTATGTGTGTGTGTGTGTGAGGTGTTGCAGCAGGCCTGATAATTGCTGTCTGGTGGTGTAGAAAGGGAATGCTTTGATCAGTTTCAGAAGCATGGGCATGCACACACATACACACACACACACATACACAGATACATGCAGACACACACACACTTTCATCTCTTATCCTATTTCGGTCTCCTCTCACTCTTTCTGTTTGTCTCACTTTGTGTATCTCTTTACTCTCTCATCCCTAGTTCTGCTTCTCTTTACCTTTTTTTCTCCCTCACCCTCTCCCTCTCTCTATTCCCTTTCTCTCTCTTTTCTCTCCTTTTCTCCCTTCTCTACCCCTCTCTCTCTCTCTTTTTTCGCTCTTTCTCTCTCTCTATCTTTCTCTCTGTATCACACTTTAATCATTTCTCCAGTGTTTGTGTCATGGTTGGATCCCTTCCTTTGGAAGTCTTTATGGTCTCCTGGGTGTTATTCTGATCAGATTCTGCCACCCACCCACCCACCCACACACACACACACACACACACACACACACACACAGGCATACACTTTGCTTTGCGTGTTTGGGCAATAAGTCTGGAGAGACCTCTCTGTGAAAATGGAGTCAAGGATGTAACCTCAAACACACTCCCATCCCACTTTCTGTGTTTTTTTTTTTAAAGATATGTATGTTTGCTCTCCCTCTCCCTCTTTCTTTCTCTTTTTCTGTCTGTTTTTCTCTCTTTCTATCGTTCTATCTTTCTGTGCTCCCCCCCTTATCCACTTCTGTCTCTTTCCTTCTCTTTCTCTGTCTCTCTCTCTTTCTCTCTCTCTCTCTCTCTGTGTCTCTCGCTATCTATCTCTCTCTCTCTCTCTCTATCCATCTCTGTCTCTCTCTCCTTCTCCCCCTCTCTGTCTCTCTCTCTCTCTGTCTCTCTCTCTCTATCTCTATCTCTCTCTCTATCCATCTCTGTCTCTCTCTCCTTCTCCCCTTCTCTTTCTCTCTCTTTTCTGTGTCTCGTCCCATCATCCACCCCTCCTCTCTCTCTCTCTCTCTCTCTCTCTCTCTCTCTCTCCCTTCTTCTCCCCCACACTCTTCCTCCCTGTGCCGTGCTCACTGGGGTCATTTCCATCATGGCTACCCCTATACAGCAGCACCACTGCGGTCCCTCCACATCTCTACCTGGCTTAAGTGCCTGCAAATCAACAGTGTGTGTGTGTGTGTGTGTGGGGGGGGGGGGGGGGTATGTGTGTGTGTGTGTGTATGTGTGTGTGTGTGAAATGAGATCGTCAGACAGAGTGTGTTTTTGTAGATGTGGGTGTTGAAACAGACTCTGTGCTTGTGTGTGTATGTGTGTGTGTGTGTGTGTGTGTGTGTGTGTGTGTGTGTGTGTGCATGTGAGTTCATCTTTGGAGATATGGATGTCAGGTAGAGAGTGTGTATGTGAAAATGAGGGCATTAGACAGAGAGTGTGTGTGTGTGTGTGTGCATGTGTGTGTATGTGTGTGTGTGTGTGTCTTAGATGCTGTGTGCAGGACATTTGTATGCAAAAAGAGCCGTCTCCACGGTGACAGGTTATTCTCTTATCTGCTCTGCGGGAACATTGGAGAATTTCTGACGATGGAAGCCAGAGAGGGAAATCAACACACACACACACACACACACACACACACACACACACACACACACACACAGACTTACCTCAGATTGCACAGACATGTGATGCACATACTGCCTACTCCACTTCACACACGACACACACAAAACACACACACCATAACACACACCCATCCCATATGCACAGTATAGTTACGTTGCCATACTTACACTCTACACATCCCTTTCACACATCCTCTAAACGGCATACACATAGTCTACACACACACAAACACATCTTACACACTTGACATGGTTGTCTCAGGCAGAATATTGCCTAACCAATCAGTGAACAGAGCAACTTTGTGTGCTTCATTTGAATTGTAATGTGGAGGCAGGCTATTCGCATATATCACGACCAGACATTAGTTATTGGGTAAAGGCAGATCCAATCATTTTAAACTTCAGCAGGGTCTACTCCTTCAGGAAGAAAATGTTTCTCAATACAGCACAGCCAGAACTTCTGTGCAAAATGAAATGAAGTGCAAGGGGCTAGTTTACCAGGCTACTGGGACACATCATCTGTGTTGTAGCCTGGAGTCTAGAGGTGTTTTGGGCCTCCATACAGTACATTTACCCTTGTCCAGGTGATCCAGCCAGGGTTGATGAAGCCCTGACTTGCATCCCAGCAGCTACCCACTGATCAACCCTCTTTAGCCAAAGCCATTCATAATGTATAAAAGTTATGAAACATTATTTTATGTATGAAATTGCACATATTTATTGATGGCAGTCTATATACATCACATGCAAAAAAACTAAATGGCAGAAGGTGCCAAAATGTCCAAGCTATGTAACATTTTGTTATGTTTGGGTTGTTTTTGGCAGCCATCTTGGATTTTCCCTTTTAAAATGACCTTAATTGACTGAAAATTTTGGGCACCCCTTCTGAAATGATGACATACATCCTAAAGAATATCTATACCAACTTTGGTGCTTCTATCCACCGCGTAACGATTTGGCCCTTTTTTGTTGATAATTCCCCCTACTATTAGTAGCTTTCTCTGTGGCTTCACTTGTTGATTAAATGGCTCTTTTCTTGGCTGCTCTTTTAATGCCAAACTGAGTGAAGACCTTGCAGAGTGGTTGTCCTGCAGATCGTCTGCAGCCAAGGTCTATGGGCTCATAGAATGTTCTCCAGCCTCTGCCCCCCCCCCAACACTCCTCCACCACTTC
The DNA here is from genome assembly GCA_030347295.1 of Setipinna tenuifilis. Classification (NCBI taxonomy): domain Eukaryota; kingdom Metazoa; phylum Chordata; class Actinopteri; order Clupeiformes; family Engraulidae; genus Setipinna; species Setipinna tenuifilis. Next base: position 7,758,642 of record CM059275.1, on the reverse strand, counting down.
ATGGTACCTATCACGTTTCCTCTCATTGGCCCTCCTCGATAGGCTCTTCCCAAGGCACTGTTAGCTCCAGTACCCTCTTAGAATCGAAGGTACAGCGTTGTACTTTTAGGGGTACAAAGCTTGTCACACCGACAGTACCCTCAAAGGCACTTAATTGTACCTTTTTAACCACTGTTTTTACAACTAGTTTGTACCTTCTGCAGAGCTGAAGAGGTACACATCAGTATCTTAAGTATCCAAATATTAGCCTTTGAGGGTACATTAATGCTGATTGTACTTTAATATACAAATGTGTACCCGATGTGATTTGTGTGAATATTTCTGAGAGTGTATGATCAGATGTTTACAATCCCTGAGGTTATGATCAGGTCTGGCCAGACTGTGCTGTAGAAACGACAGCTGTTTTTCCAAGGCCAACCTTAGCTAGCTGCCAATTAGCGGCTGTGTAGTGAAGGCCTGTTGTTGATGTTGCCTGTGTGCCTGGTGTTTTTTACCCCAGCTCTGCTCAAGGTGACTACCTTCCTTGGGGTGCCTTTCCTGTGCCTGCCTGAATTGATTACACACACTCTACACTCACAACGGGCATCCTATACATACAGCACTTACACACACATAACACACACAAAACAAAAACACACACAGCACAAACACACACACACACATCAGCCACTCAAGTCACATACGATACCACCATATTAGATTACATTAGCTTAGATCATTACACATATATAAATACAACAAAATGTGGTTAAGTAATACAATATAGAACAATATACAGTATATAGCAGAGTAGTTTGTATACACAAATAAATAGGTCAGTATGAACAGGTGGGAATAATTAGTTATTATAATTAATTAGTTATTAGTTATTATACATGAGGGATATAAACAGATGCATTATAAACAACAATATACACAGCACATACACACACCTTACAGATACTGTACTACCCATACAGTTATCAAACACACACATCATGCACTCCACGCACATTGTACACACACACACACACACACACACACACACACACACACAAAGACACACACACACACAAACACACACACACACAGTCTACACACACCTGATACACATCTTACATACACCTCAATCCACACACACACACACACACACACACACACACACACACACACACACACACACACACACAGTCTACACTGATACACATCTTACATACACCTCAATCCACACACACACCCCAAACACCAGCATAGCCAGCACACACGTGGGCTAGCAGCAGTCTAATTGCAGTTAATTTGATTTTGAAGCCTTTGTGAGTGAGAGCCCCCGTCACACACGCACACACACACACACACACACACACACACACACATACACTCTTCAAATTACATCAATAATTCACACCCCGCTCCCCCTCTAAGCAGCATCATTGTGTGTGTGTGTGTGTGTGTGTGTGTGTGTGTATGGGTTTGGTGTGTGCTTGCGTGGGGGTTGCATGGTCCCTCTTCATATTCTTCTGCATCTATCAGCACAAACACACACACACACACACACACACACACACACATGCGCGCACACACACACACACACACACATGCACGCATACACGCGCACACACACACACACACACACACACCCTGAGAGAGGAGCTGCAGAGATTAATCAGGAACCCTTCACAGCAGGCATGAGCTGTAGGTGAGAACTAATGAACTTTAATGAAGGAGAGAGGAAATAACAGAGAGATGGAGAGAAGACACAGGAGAGAGAGAGAGAGAAGAGAGAGAGAGAGAGAGATGAAGAAGACAGGAGAGGGAGAGAGAGAAAGACAGAGATGAGAAGACACGGAAGTGGAAGAGAAAGACTGAGAGGGAGAGAGAAAGAGAGAAATGAAGAGAAGACATGGAAGAGGCAGAGAGAGAGAGAAAGAGAGATGAAGAAAACACATGGGAGAGAGGGAGCGAGAAAGAAAGTGTGACAACACACAGGAGAGGGAAAGAGGGTTAGAAAAAGAGGGAAAGAATACAAAGGAAAGAGACAGTGGGAGAAGGAGGAAAAGAAAGAGAGAGAGGGATGGAGTGAGACAGAGAGAGAGG
>CM059275.1:7746569-7751569 GCA_030347295.1 Setipinna tenuifilis | reverse complement strand
TGTGATTCAAGTCACAGTTCATGGAGTGAAACAGAAAAGTGAAGCCATCTAAACAGATTCACAGTCTTAGGAGGCACACGCACACACACACACACACACACACACACACACACACAATTTTAGCATTTATGTGGAGATTCAGAGGAGACAAATACACAGAGGAATACAACAGCACAGTGCAAGTAGATCTGACTTCAGATATTTACTTCAGATGGGAAGAGATGGAGGGAGGGGGAGAGGAAAGAGAGAGCGAGAGAAAGAGAGAGGGAATAGAGAGAAGGAGGGAGAGCAAGAATAGTAAGAAAGAGAAGGAGAGAGAAAAGACGATAGAGCGTACAGAGAGAAAGAGGGGAGGGGGAGCAGAAACAGAGGGAAGAATAGAGAGAGAGAAAGAACGATAAAGAGACAGAGTGATAAAGAGAGGCACTGGGAAAGAGAAAAACTATAGATAGAGAGATGAAGGGAAAGAAAGAGAGATATGGAAGAATAAATAGGGGGGTAGAGGCAAAGGAGGGAGGGATGGGTGGATAGACAGAGAAGATGTAGAGAGATAGAGGGAAATAAAAAAGAAATAGAAAGAGAGACAATAGAGGGATAAAGATATGGGGATAGAGGGATAGAGTGGGATTGAACAATAATATGCAGGTAAAGACAGGGAAAGAAGAAAAAAGAGACAGCGAGAGAGAGAGAGAGAGAGAGAGAGAGAGAAGGCAGGAGAGATAGAAATGTTTTTGTGCATAAGTAGTAGTAGCATTATTTTTTTTCCCGAAGGAAATTAAGCACACAAACTGTATATGCTTGCGTTGATTTCAGATGTTTGAGGTGTGCATGCCCTTGTGTGTGTGTGTGTGTGTGTGTGTGTGTGTGTGTGTGTGTGTGTGTGTGCGTGTGTGTGTATGCTCCCCGCTTAACTTGAGTCCCCTGTTGAGAAAGTAGGCCAGCAACTTCACCCAAGGTCAGAGAAAAGACGAAAGCTATCACAGAGTCTCCTTGCCAACCAGGAAGTCACGTCTGTCAGCTCGACCAATCACAGCGCTCAGAGCCTGAGAAGTTTTCGAGGGGAAAAAAACAAGAGTTAAAGTCACATTGAGGGTGAGGTATCCTATACTGGGGATGAAATGGATTCTTCTTCGAAGAAAAACAAGCTGTTTACATGCAAATCTCTGTTCTATTTTCCAGTAACTAGGCACTCACATAAATAAATAAACAACTGAACAAACAGATTAATAGCATGTGACTGTTGACTTCCCATCTGGTGTCACACACACACACACACACACACACACACACACACACACACACCAATACACTCACACACACACAATCTCTCTCTTATGCACTCGCACACACACGCGTGCACACAGACACACACACACTCACACAATGTACTTCTCCTGGATTTCTGTTGTCTTGCAAAAATCCTAAGTGTGTTGGGTGCTGCCATGGTGCAGGTGCTGGGCATCTGTGTCACACACTCACACACACACACACACACACGCACACAAACACACACACACACAAACGCTCTCTCTCTCTTTCTCCCTCTCTGTCTCGCCCGCTCTCTTACACACACACCTCTGTCTGTCCCTTAGTTTCTAGTATGCACACACTGTGCAAGTGTGTGTGTGTGTGAGAGAGAATGGGCCTTTTTGAACGTGTGTGTTGACAGTGACATATGTGTATGTGTGTATTTAGATGCTGTTTTAATGTTCCAAGTGCAGGCACACATGTCACAGTTGAGACACCACTTAAAAGGAGCTATTTGTCATGGCTGTGTGAAAGCACCCGTTTACCCGTAAGAGCACACACACACACACACACACACACACACACATGCACACGCACAAACACAGACACATAGATACACACACACAAACACGCACACAAACAAGCACACACTTGCACACACACACACACACACACACACACACACAAACACGGACGCACACATGCACACACACACACACACACACACACAAGCACTCACACAAACAAATACACACACAATCACACACACACATAGCCTATGTAAAAATTATCGGTTTAGCCGGGAGAGCTGAAGGTCTTTACTCTCAGGTTGACACTAATGATGATGATGATGGTGATGATGATGAAGATTGCTTATTCTTTTCTTTAGTTGTGGTGATTGAAATAAGTACACAAATAACATCTACAGCAGTTCAGATGGTAGTCATGGGCAACTAATTATGAAGAGGGTTTATGTGAAATAAAGAACCACATTAATACCCACGCACTGTTTTTCCTTTAGTTTATTAAAAAGTTAAATGACCTGAATCTCTCTCTTTCTCTTTCTCTCTCTCTCTCTCTCTCTCTCTCTGTCTCCTTGCACCTTTTCTGTCTTCCTTGCATTCATTTCACACTCTCTCTTTCTCTCACCATCATCCATTTTGTGACTTTACAACTTCACCCTTGGGCTTTTACACACATATACATGGTCGCATATTTAGTTTTATGTGACCACAATGCCACCATCAGCACACACACACACACACACACAATCAGTGCCATTATAAATACACACCCTCAATCCTTTTTTACACCAACACACACACAAACACACACACACACACACACACACACACACACACACACACACACACACACACACACACACACACACACACACACACAGACACACACACACACTCTCTCTTTGCCCAATGGTGTGGATCATCTTACTGTAAACACGCCCCCTGAATACCAAGCTGCAACAGATACACACTACATTGTTAGCCTCCATGAAAGTAATGGTTCTCATGGGACTTGTGATACCTGCTAGATCGGGGGGGGGGGGGGGGCCTACAAAGGTGGTTAAAAAGTGATAAACCTGGTTTAGTTAACCCAGAGGTAGTTGTAAAGTTGTTAGTATTCATTTGTGCACAATATACTACAAACAACACTGTATCACCACTATATACTTGTTTATAATACATCTGCTTATATCCCACGTGTATATTAACGTATAACACATAATGTAGTGTACTGCATATTGTACCATAGTATATATACTGTATATCTCGCACTTCCTGCTCCTTGCCCTCCTGATTACAAGCTAAACCACACTTCGTTACCCTGTGTTTATACATGTGTGATGACAATACAGTTGAATCTAATCTAATCTAATCTAAACTAATCTAATCGGACCTAAACTAGAGTAGTATAAAAGGGATTTATTCTCTTGAATTTGCTAAACAAATGCCAACAGGCTTTTTTTTTCTCAGGTCAAGTTTATGAATACTGCTGTGTGAAATAGGCCAGGTGTCACAATAACCTGCTGGCTCAAGCAAGATGACATAAAAGAGGCCACACTCAGAGATCAAACAAGTTTTAACAAGTGTTTTAAAAAAGAATAGCAGAAAAACGCTGTAGTGCAAATCGGTGGTGTGTAAGGAAAAGCAAACATGTGGCGCCAGTCAGTTCCATGCAACCTAAACGCAACAACCAAAAATCTAGGAGGAATGGAGCACACCAGCAATGGGGAGAGGACTCCCTTTTTTTAGTTTTTATTTCCGCACCCATTAGGCATTTAATTAGCCAATCAGCAAAGCACACCTGCATCAGAGAGCTCCCTGCCCAGCATGCACCTGCAGGAGACAAAGACACAGACGGAGACAGAGACAGGCATACAGGGACACACAGTGAGGCCCGTTTTTCGCTACAGCAAGTTCCAGGAAATTTTTTCATCCCTTTCTCAGTTTATGCGTGTCTCCATTATTGGGCAGTTCCAAAATGGGACTGATCAACACAAAGTTTTCTTTTGTTTACATAGGGTCTGATGAAATTAAGTAGAAATTCTTCCGAACACGGAATGAGAGGACGAAGCAAACAACTTTCCCTGTACCTTTCCCCCTCCTGAATTTCCACCAGAACCCTCCCCAGTGGAAACTCCTGTCTAATGGGTCTGGTCAGGAGACCTGGCAAGGTCATAACACAGGATGGTCACTTAACCACCTTTGTAGCACTCTACCCCTGGGCTAGATCCGGATCGGGATTCAGATTACAGTTAGGATTGTACTCAAAATCAGAGTCAGGATCCAGATCACACTCTGAATCACAGGCAGGGTCAGCATGAGGAACTGATCAAGATGAAGATTAGGATTAGGATTAGGATTAAGATTATGCTTAGGATCACAGTCAGGACCAAAGGGAAAACCTGGATTTTGTTTGGAAGAACCAAATCAGGATTGGAATCATGATCTTGAATCAGGATCAGAAACGGACCACATTAGTCCTGAGTCAGGTTCTGAGGCTGTGCTATTTAAAATTCTTCCAGTTGATGTGGGAGGCAGGACTGGTGGTGCAGCCCAGGGCATTATGATTCTATTTACCAATGGGCCTCGGCAGACAGGCCCGGCTCATTATGATGATGTTTACAGATCCCACTCCAAACACAGGTTTTAATTAACTTCCTCTCTGCTTTGCTCGCTATCTCATACACTTCCAACATGACTACAGCAGCCAGACAGGGAGGAGCATTCCTCACCTGAGGTGTGTGTGCTGTGTGTGTGTGTGTGTGTGTGTGTGTGTGTGTGTGTGTGTGTGTGTGTGTGTGTGTGCTTGTGAGCAAGGAAAACCACCCCTAATCTATAGTGTGTGTGTGTGTGTGTGTGTGTGTGTGTGTGTGTGTGTGTGTGTGTTTGCATGCGGGCGGGTTTATGTCTGTGTGTGTGTGTGTGTGTGTGTGTGTGTGTGAATGTGTGTTTGTGTATGTGTGTGTGCTTGTGTGTGTGTGCTTGTGAGCAAGGAAGACCACCCCTAATCTATAGTGTGTATGTGTTTGCCTGCATGCGTGTTTATGTCTGTGTGTGTGTGTGTGTGTGTGTGTGTGTGTGTGTGTGTGTGTGTGTGTGCGTGCGTGTGTGTGCTTGTGAGCAAAGCAGACCACCCCAAATCTAGTGTGTGTACTGTATGTGCGTGTGTGTGTGTATGTGTGTGTGTGTGTGTGTTGTCAATAAGGAAGACCACCCCTAATTTAGTGT
>CM059275.1:7739069-7744069 GCA_030347295.1 Setipinna tenuifilis | reverse complement strand
TCACCTCATACTTTCAGACACACTTTCAAACAACTTAACACACACTTGAACACACACACTGGTCTCCAAAACACACTCATTGGTTAGTCATACACACATTACTGCACACTAGAACCAACACACACACACACACACACAAAAAGGGGGAAAAAAGAGGCGAGCGGTGTGGAATGCTTTGGGTCGATAAGTTCAGAATGGTAATAGCTTTGGCAGGGAAGCCTTCTCATAAATCTTGTGGTGTATGTTTTGATGAACCTGTAGCGTTTTCTGTAGTGCCACAACTTAAAGAGGTAATAGGCAGCATGGAATGGATCCTTCAGGTTGCTATGTGTCTTTCTTGCAGAGAACTCTCTATGGATCAGTGGTTGAATGATGGCAGTAGTTGTTGTGACAGCTTTAGATAGAGAATCTGCAAATATTTGTATGAGTTTGTTAATTACTGTTTCTTTTTTACAGTATTTTTGTGGCACCCCAGCTGCTGATTTTTTTTCTGTTTTTTTAACTGTTCTTTTACAATAAAATTGCAGCAGCGATCCATTTTTATACAGAAAAAAAACTTAAAAATTGATGAAATGTCATGTAAAATCACAGCAAGGAAATGGTAAATTTCTGTATTTTTATGATATGTTTTATTTTAAAATGTTAAAATTGACAATCTTTATGGGTTGGTTAATTTGTGTGTTTTTTTTTTCACGGTAATTGTCTGGCAATAGCGTTGTCAGATTTTTTTGTTTGTTTATTTATTTAGTTATTTAGAGTGTGCCTCAGCCTTGTTGCTGGGTCTAAGTCAGGGGCCTGAGCCTCGTCACTTGGCCTAAGTAAGGGTACAGGCCCTAAAGCTAAAGTACAGGTTCTAGGGTTAATACATAGTTAGCATCTGGGTTCCAGAACATACTACTTGTAGGACACACAGGTTTTAGAACTATCAGATGGCTTCTAGAGGTACCCATAAACATTAAAGGCCCATTCACACTGCAAACTTTTTTCTCTGCCAAGCTCTCAAATTTAATTTTCCCTATGGAATGATATGGCTGACAAGCAGTTTGACCATTGCAAAGCACCTCAGTGCTTTTTCTGCCTGTGCCTCACTCAAAAAAAACAGCGAGGCTTGTAAAAAATGTGAGGTGCTCACAGTTTTAAAAATCAACTTTTCAACTTTTGGAACTCGTTTTCTTCCACAATAGGTTGTGGTGTAGCTACAGTAACTCACGGACAGCTGAGTTTAAAATATCAACGGTAAAAAAAAATGGAGGGCCGTATGTAACTTCCCAACAGTGAATGAACCTTGACATCTCGAGCCAGTGCTTACTAAACGTTTGAATTTTGGAATACTAGCATCACTTTTCATGTTTTGGAGGCGGAAAAAGCATCCCAGTGTGAACGGACCCTAAGGGCGTTTAACAACAATGTAAGATTCTAAAATTTCACACTATTTCTGTGGAGCAAAACACTCGTTAGAACTTTTAGCGTCCCAAACATTTCCATCACAATGGTATAATTGTACGCTGTTAAAGGTTAATGCTAACATGAGCTTTTTGTTTACAGAACAGCACCAGCAGTGCCTGGGAAAACTAATGCGGAGATGCCTGATTTAGTTCTAGGTGGATTTCACACACAAACGCACACGTACACACACATTGACATGCACTCACACATTCACGTATACACACACAAACACACCACACACCCACACTCACACTGTGGGTCATTGGAGTGGAAATGTCATTCTGTAAACGTGTTTCAGAGTGGAATGAAAGATCAATCTGCCCGTGGTGATGTTGGGTTAGGCTTTATTGAGAACAAACTTTACATAATCATAATCTCACAATGGGAATGCCTTCCAGCAGCAGAAAATCGGGTGAATACCATGAAGGAGATTCAGAAAACTGACTGGATAAGAACTTACGGTTTTGTACACAAACACACACACACACACACACACAGAAATGTGTGATTCTGAGTTATGTTAGCATGGATGTGCCTGTTGTGTGTGTAAATGACATGAAGTGTCATTCAGAGTGTAAGCCTGGAGTGTGTGTATGTGTCTGATTAAGTATGTAAAGTGTGCAATTTGCTTTTTTAATATGCAGAGGGTGAGTGGTGGACATTAGCATAAGTAGTTTAACATGAAGAGAACATCTAGAGAAGGAGAGACAGTGAAAAGATGGAGTGAGAGAGCAAAAGGGAAGGCATAAGAGAGAGAGAGAGAGATAAAGAAAGAGAAGAGAGGGGGAGATGGAGGATGAAAATGGAGTGATAGAGAAGAGGGTGTGGTGTGTGAGGGGAGAGTTAGAGAGAGAGAGGAGAAGGAAAGAAGTGTGAGGAGAGAGAGAAGAGAGGGGGAGATGGAGGAGAGAGGTACGATGAGAGGGGGAGAGAGTAAAAACAACAGAGAAAAGAATATAAAGAAGAGAAAACAAAGACTAATTCCTTACCATAAAATAAACAAGTCAGAGATAGAAAATAGATAGGAGATCAGGAAAGAGGAGAAAAGAGGGGATGAGTGTAGAAGAGAGAGGAGAGGAGAGGAGAGGAGAGGAGAGGAGAGGAGAAGAGAGAAGATGTGAAGAAAGCAGAAAAAGGAGCAGTTGAAGAGAAGAGATGAGATGATTGAAGAGTAGATGAGTGGAGAGGAGAGACAAGGAGAGGAAAGGAGAGGACAGAAGAGGAGGGGAGGGAAAGGTAAGGGGAAAAGTAAGGAGGGGAGAGGAGAAGAGAACATAAGAATGAGTGCGTGAGCCAAATACCAAAGAGGGTTTCCTTGTTTAAAAAAACGAGGGTTGGAGAAATACAAGGGACTGTTTTAATGGATACCATTGTTAGTTGTGCTATTGAAGGCATGCACTGCATACAGAACAGAATTAAATGATTTCATTGTTTGATTTTTTCCTACTTTCAAATACTGATCCACAGGATCCAGCATAGAAAAAATCTTTACTTTGGAGAACATCTTAAAGAAACCTCCATTTGATCGGGCTTCAGTTGTCTTTGCATGTAAATTAAAATCCCAAATACATTGGCTCCACTGCAAAGGCTGGGTAAGATGGTGTTGTGGAGTCTAACATGGCTATTATTCCTTATTTAAAAAATGGCGACTGGGAGAGAACTGATACAAAATAGAGGGAGATGGGAGACGGGAAGAGAGAACAAGAAAAAGCAAGACCAAAGATAAGGAGGCGAATAAAGGAAAGAGAGACAGAGAGAAAGAGAGGACTGATAAGATAAACAGAGTGATAGAAAAAGAAAGGAGATGGAAGGACATCAATAGAAAGAGAGACAGAAAGAGAGATAGAGGAGGGTGCTAACTGTAGCTGTGTGTAGCTAGGCCAACAGCAGGCATAGCAGCAGTGAAGCAGTCGAGCAAGAGAGAGGAGGAGAGGAGGAGAAAGCGAGGGAGAGAGAAAAAGAGAGGAGGAGGAGAAAGCGAGGGAGAGAGAAAAAGAGAGGAGAGGAGAGGAGAGGAGTGTGTGCTAGCTGGATGTGGCGTAGCAGTGGAGCCCCTGAGGATCGCAGCTTCAATTATCATTCAGCTCAAGTGGAGGCGCCTGTTTGATATCTGCCAAGGTAATTTACTGGGAGAGATTGCACTACATCGTCTCTCCTTTTTTTTCCTGCTGCCCTCTCTCAAACTCATTCCCCCGCGCTCTCTCCTTCACTCCCCCATCTCAAACTCATTCCCTCCCTCTCTTCCCCTCTCTCTCTCTCTCTCTCTCTCTCTCTCTCTCTCTCTCTCCTTCACACACCATCTCAAACTCATTCCCTTCCCCTCTTGCTCTGTCTCTCTTTCTCCCTCTCTCTCTCTTTCTCTCCTTCACTCCCCCATCTCAAACTTATTCCCTCTCTCTCTTTCTCTCTCTCTCTCTTTCTCTCTTTCCTTCACTCCCCTGTCTCAAACTCATTCCCTCTCTCTCTCCCTCTCTCTCTCCCTCTTTCTTCACCTCTGTCTCCCCTTCTGTCTTTCTCTCCCTCCGTCTTTTTCTATCTCTGTCTCTCTTTCTCTCCCCCCTCTCTCTTTTTCCCTATCTTAAACTCATTCCCCTCACTCCTTCTCTCTCTTCTTCTCTCGCTCTCCCTCTCTCCTTCTCCTTCACTCTTCATCTAAAATTCATTCCCTCACTCTCTCCCTCTCTCTATCTCCATCTATCTCTCTCCCTTTCTCTCTCTCTCTCCTTCACACACCATCTTGAACTCATTCCCTCACTCTACTTCTCTCTCACTCTCTCTCTCCCTTTCTCTCCTTCACTCCTCCATCTCAAACTCAATCCCTTCCTCTCTCTGTCTCTCTCTCCCCCTTTCTCTCTCTCTCTTTAACCCCCCTCTCCTTTACTTCCCCATCTCAAACTCATTCCCCCCCCCTCTCTCCCTCTCTCCTTCTCTCTCTACATCTCTTCCTCTTCCCTCTCTCTCTCTTTCCCTCTGTCTTCCTCTCTCTCCTTCACACACCATCTCAAACCCATTCCCTCACTCTCTCTCTCCAAATATCTCTCTCTATCTGTCTGTCTGTCTCTCTCTCTCTCTCTCTCTCTCTCTCTCTCTATCCCTCCTCCTCTCAAACTCATTCCATCTCTCTCTCCCTCTCGCTCTACCTCACTTTGTCTCTCACCTTCTCTTTCTCTCCTCTCTCATGTCCTCTACCTCCCTCTTTCTATCCCTCTGCCCTTTCAAACTCATTCCTTCTCTCCCTCCATCTTCCTCTCGCTCTCATCCCTCGTTTTCCCCCTCCCAAACTAATTTCTCCCCTCTCTTCCTCAACTCTATCTTTTCCCTCCCTCTCTGAATCTCTCCAGTTTATTTACAATCTCTCTCATCTCTCTTCCTCCCTCTCTTCCCATGATCCCTCTCTCTAAATTCTATCTTTACCTCCCTCCTTCTTACTCTGTCTGTCCATCTCAAACCCCCATCCTCCACCCTACCCCACCCTACCCCCCCAGTTGTCGAGGACATGTGTCTTTACCACCCCCCCCCACCCCCCGAGAGAGAGAGAGAGAGAGAGAGAGAGA
>CM059275.1:7724069-7726569 GCA_030347295.1 Setipinna tenuifilis | reverse complement strand
CAAGTGCACTTGCAATCGTGAAATTAAACTAAGTAAGATGTCAGGATGGGTTAGCAAGAACACAAGTGGATCATAGCTGCACCAACTTAAGGTAGGACAGAGGGTTTCCTTATCACATGCCTGCCGTGGCACTAGTTACCAAGACAGTCACAAGTGATATTATTTTCATTGCATCTGAAATCATTTGACGTAGGATTTAGCGTCTACTTATTGTGACTTCTACTACCGCCAAATTCATAGCATGACAGACTAGTCACTCTCTGACAGCTAGCACCACCTTAACAAACTTTTGACCGCACGCGTAAACCTATTTAGCTTGTAATAATCTGTTGAATATGGCAGGGGGGTTGTAGTCTTTTTGATTGCTGTTAACCTACAACTTAATTCTGTAGGCGTCCATGAATTTACTTTGTTGTTTGCCATGTGTGTAGCTGACATTTTAAGTGTGGTGTACCCGTGTGTGTGCGGGCGTGTGGCAGTGTTGTTCAAGTTCACTAGATTTGTTTACTAGTGTTTATTGTTCATGTGTAGTTCACGTATCACATATGTTCATATTATTCATCTTCAAGTTCAAGTTCATTGTTGTGTTGTAAATATAGATTGGCCCTTCATAGAAAAACTACCGAAAGTAGCATAGCATGCAGCACACGCAAGAAAATCTGACCTGAACATAGGCTACATGGGCAGATTTAGATTTTTTGTTGCAAATTTAGCGTCGGTATTCTTTCTTGTCTATATGTAGTATGGCAGTGTTATACTACAGTAATAAGCTATAGGCTATTTTAATGTCACATTTTGGCTGCTGATATATGTGGTGCACTTTGACGTTCACATGCTATCCTATCTTTAATGCAAACATCGAACTAGCCTACTTGTGCTGTGCATGGCCCTTTCCTTTTATTCTTAAACTATGTTAAAATTGCATGTTTATCAAAGGGGGGGGGGGGGGGGCACAAAACTGTTCTTTGCCCAGGGCCTCAGAATCCCTAAAACCGCCCCTGGTTATACTACCAGGCATAAGTATTTGTTTATGCATCAACTTGTTGTTGACGATAGTCCACCTTATAATACTACTAATAATAATACTAACAATAATATTAATAATAATTATGATAATAATAAGCCAATTATATTCTGCTACTACTCTAAATACACTTTAACAAATCGCTACAACTGTCTCACTTCTGTTTACCTCAGCACGAAAATACCACCACATTGTAACCAACATTCCACCGGAAATGTACCCACTGGCTTATTGAAATGCGGAAGTTCTTTAGAACGCTTCGTGAATAAACCCAATTCTGTCGGTGTTGCCTCACACACATCACAGGAATGACTGAGGATAAGATGGGCCCAAATCCATTAAATTAACCCCTTAAGACATTTGCTTCCGAAAACTGTATAACCAGAATCAAACCTCTATAACTTGAGAACCCCTTTGCCTAGAAACAAAATATTGGTCTCTACTGAAAGCCAAGACCTTGAGGTTTCTTGCATGGGTTTTGGATTGGATGTCAGTCATTCTGGAATAGAATGACAGAAGAATGTGTGCCACCCCCCAGCCCCACCCCCACTTCCGTCCCGTATACGGTACGGTGTGTATTAAGAGGTTAAAAAAACAAACCAGAAAAAAGCTAAATGTAAATGAAGGCAAAAATAGCCAGTTTGCAGACATGGTTACGAAAGTACACCCACAACAACGTATGCAACAAATCTGTCAAAGATAAGTCCAATGTCAAAACTCTAAAGATGGCCTACATGTTCAGTTTTAAAATAGTCTACTTTGTAGTTACGTTTGCTACCAGGTATGTTGATGGTTGTTGTCACATTTAAACTTGAGAGGACCTAATTTTGCAATAAGGCGTGAAGATCATCCCAGTTTTTGATTGATGAAATTAATAAACAAACCGTTAAAGGCCAGCCGCAGTCAATGACAAATTTGATGACAAAAACAGTAGTAAATAAGAGCATTAATTTTGTTGCCAATGTGGGAGTTGAGTTACGCCCCTGTATTAGCCTACATTTAAATTTAAGGTCACCTCATGTCCAAGGAACTTGACTTCAGTGTCACTGAATTTCTGCTTCCTTTTTTGTTTCCATTATGAGCACAACAGCCACCAAATTGTGCCTTTTTAAGCACCGCTAATAAAGCTAGCGGGCGGGGTAAAGCGCTAATTACACGAAAAGCTTCAGGCGTGATGCATACCACGCAAAATCAAGGCAAACAATGTGCGGTTTCTGTGAACTAAGGAAGGCGCAAAATACATCGGGTTTGCAAAGGTACGTACATTTGGCCCTGAATATAATTCTACCATGGACTCAGAGAGCAACGTGGACCGCCAAGAGACAGAAAGTAGCATTGCCCAATGAAAGAACACCCCACCCCTCTCTCTTTCTCTCTCTTTCTCCTTCTTTCTTACCTTCTCTGTCTGTCTCTTTCTCTCTCTCTCTCTTTCTCTTTCTCTCTCTCTGTCTCTGGCTTTGAAAGAACAACCCCCTC
>CM059275.1:7704069-7711569 GCA_030347295.1 Setipinna tenuifilis | reverse complement strand
TTCAAGTAGATCTTAAATTGCAATGCTTTTGTAAAATCTACAGTGGATTCATGAAGGAGGATTTTTATGCCCAAATTAGACTAAATTAATTGCCATGTTTACAGAAAAGGATCAATGCTGATGAGCCAGAGATAAAAAAGATAAACAAAACATCTTCTCTTTGTGTGTGTGTGTGTGTGTGTGTGTGTTCCAGTAGCCATATTTTTGTTGTAAGTGTCCTTGAGTCTAAATTGATGTGTAAGAAATGCTTAGCAACTGAATACTCATCATCTTTACTGAAAGTGTGTGTGTGTGTGTGTGTGTGTGAGCGAGAGTGTGTGTGTGTGAGTGTTTTACCGGCTGTGTTTAGGTTTCTCACACATGTTTTATTGAGTTGTTCCTCATCACCTGGGACATAGGCTCTCTCCATTAAAACTGAATGAGTGCATACCTACCATGACAACTGAACTGAATGGCAGCCATGAATAAGTAATGAGTACATACTCACCACATAAACTAAATGAGTACACTAAAGTTATAACAGCCATATAAGTAAGGGGTAACGGCCTTCGAGGTGACCGGTTTCGTGGAAATAATGAGTTGTCATCCACCTTGCCATTATTTCCACCTCGAAGGCCGTTATCCTGCTCATCACCTGTTAACAGTACATCTAGGAAACTTTTCAATCCACAGTTTTCTCCATATTTAGGATAAACTATGAATGAACTACCGAAATAACCAATTGATTAGCTACTTTATAGCATCCATTAGGGAAAAGTTGAGCGTGGAATAAACATTTAACATTTATTAATATTTATAATTTATCATTCATAAGCACACTGATATGGAATGGTGACTCACATGTTTGAGATCTACTTCCAAAGCAGTCAGTTAAGGAAAGTTAATGCCCAAGTTAATGCCCACCTTATTATCCAATGAGAAAAGAGAATCCCATTGTTAAGGGAGATAAGCTGAGTTGGAGTACATACTCAGACTATGGCAGCCATTTAAACAGGCAGAGAAGCACAATCAGACTATGACAGGCCTCTTGGCAAATAAGCATTCAGAGCGACAGCTCTGGTCTTGAGCGTGAGGAGGAGCAAAGAGAATCAGTGATGAATGTCGGCTGGTTAGCTTGTTTGCTCATAAAGGCATGTCTGTGTCCATTAGGGGGATTTCAATTGGAACGAAACTCTTAACAAGTCTCTGACCAACCATTAAATAGCATAACAATGACAGCACTAAGGAAGAAATGTACTCTCTCTCTCTCTCTCTCTCTCTCTATATATATATATATATATATATATATATATATATATATATATATATATATATATATACTGCAGTATGAGGCAAAGCGAGATGGAAAGTGAGAGGAATAAAAAAAAAAAAAAAAACAGAAAAGCTGACTGCCTCAGTGGAAGTTGCTCAATTTTCTTGTCCTTGGAGCCAAATTATTCAGGGAGTTGTACGCCAGAGTTTTGATGGAGAAACCAGAGTTGGCCACAGATCTGCATGAAAGCAACTAGAGAGATGTTCAGATGGGGATCTGAGCAGAAGACAGCTAAACAGATACTGTACTGTACTAGAGACGCACAGACTGGGGAAATAGAGACTATGGAGACAGGGGAATCCAGAGGCCATATACATACTTATACTTATCGACCTGCTTTGTTATATGGGAGAGAAACACCATGACAGGCAGGCAGACAAACTGACAGAAAGAAACTGTGTGTGTGTGTGCGTGTGTGCATGTGTGTGTGTGTGTGTATGTCAGAGAGAGAGCGACAGAGAGAGAGAGAGAGGGAGGGAGAGAGACAGAGACTGACAGACAATTGTGAATATCCTGAGGACATGACCCGAGCATGCAGAAGCCTTTGAAGCGGTGTGAAGGGTCTTGGCATTATTATCTCTGCGAAGTCTACAAATGTCTCCATTCTGTCTCTGTTGCCATAAATCTCTTTCTTTTCCCTCATTAAGGCTCTTCTTCTCCCTCGGGATGCCACCCACATGCCAATGGTGCTCACACAAACACACACACACACACACACACACTGTGTTGTTGGTGTTATCATAAATTTGGTTTCATTTATTTATTTTTGTGCTATGGACCCTGCAGAGAGTTTGTAATAAAGATTGAAAAAAAAAACACTTTCTCACAGACACAATCACCAGCACTGCACTAGAAAATACAGGAAATAAAATAATCCTGCTGACAGAGATCCTCCAATTGCATGACCTGACTGACAGTCTACCCTCTGATTGGATGATCTGACTGGCAGCTTGGCCTCTGATTGGATGATCTGACTGGCAGCCTGCCCTCTCATTGGATGAGCTGACTGATAGCCTGACCTCTGATTGAATGACATGACTAAAAGGCTGCCCTCTGATTGGACAATCTGACTTAGTTACTGAGCTTTTTATTGAGAACTTTGATATCGATCTTTTTTTTTTCAATAATAACAAAACGCTAAAACGATATACAATAAAACACACGGTATACATAGACAATAAAATATATTTTTTTAACCCAGCCTTAGTGCTGAGCGATAACACACACATTACAGTGACATCTCTCACACAGCATTGTTACACTAACACTCTTACTCTCCATTGTGCTAGTGACATTGAGCACGTCAGTGCAGGACTACATCATTTCCATCTCCATAACACACCTCCACCACAGCCCTCTGCTCTTACCTTGAGGGCTGAATGTGTGTAATATTGTGTGTGTGTGTGAGTGTGTGTGTGTGCATGTGCGTGTGTGAGTGTGTGTAAGTGTGTGTGCCTGTGTGTTTGTGTGTGTGTATGTGTGTGTGTGTGTGTGTGTGTGTGTGTGTGTGTGTGTGTGTTTCTTTCAGTGCTAAAGAGTAGCACACCTCTTCATTTGTGAAAAGAGGCTTTGATAAACCATGAGGCTTTCAGTATGGCAGCCCTTTGTGCAGTGCAGTACATCTATAATACATCACACCCTGAGACAGACCAAGGCACACACACACACACACACACACACACACACACATGCAAAAATGTGCACACATAGAAACACACATATTCAGAAAGGCACACACACACACACACACACACACACACACACACACACACACACACACACACACACACACACACATGCATGCACATTCACAGGCTAACACACTCACGTATACAGAATACATACAAGATACAAAACATATAGACACATAGACACAGATAGCGGGACGGAGACAGACACAGATTAACAGAAAGACAGACAAGGATAACACCCTTGACCCCCAGTAACACATGCACACACACACACACACACACACACACACACACACACACACACACACACACACTCACACACACACACATGCACATACACAGGCTAACACATTCACATAGACAGAACACATACAAGACGCACATACTGTAGACACAGACAGAGGAAGAGACAGATTAACAGAAAGCTAGACCCCTGACCCTCAGTGACACATGCACATATGCACACACACACACACACACACTCACACACACACACACACACACAGAGATACACACACTCACACAGACACACATACACAAATACAGACATAGTGACAGACTTGAACACACAACAAATCCTCTAAAAGACAAGTGACATTTAACCTCCTGTCAGTCATTCAGTTCCCAGACAAAGATCACAGTAAGTCTGACCAATCAGCTCCACAGAAGCCCAGAGCCTAAACACCGAAGATCATAGTAGCTCACTGGAGATTACCCTGCCACGGGTGGGCTGGGGTGGCTCTGTGCTTGCCTACTTGTCAATCAGGCCCAATCAGAAGGCTGCCTTTGTTTGATAGATTGTTTTATTAATAATGATAATGACCTAAGTGTTTTGGGCTAGACCCACTTGATTTTTTTTTTGGACCCACCCATTTTATGATTTCTGGCTATGCCCCTGGCTTAGGACCTGACCAGCAATCCAGTTAGGCTCTAGTCAGTGCCTGCTGTACCACTCGACTGTTACAGCATCTACATAGCAAGCTAGCTATGAGCAGGTTCAATTCGGATTCCACTTTTTGCGGGTGTTTTTGAACCTCATAATGGCCAATGGGATGGTTCACCTGCAGACTGCAAAGTTCTGCTACAAGTAGCAAACCATCTGGGTACCTGGCGCCTTCTACTGAAAGCGTACTGAGGTATTCGGACGTACTAGGTCATGTATTCCTCATTTTTCCTACTATATAGGTGGCTAGTAGGGGTATTCTAGATGGATGGATACATTTTGACAAATCAGAGTCTTTGTGATTCCATGTCTGTCCAATCCCAATCCCAATCCAATCCCAATGCATAACTGAGTCTGACCAATCATGGCTTTTCTGACATTATCCCCTTACCAATCATTGCTTCACTTACATGAGTCCTGTCCAATCGGTGTGTCTCTAATGTGAGCCCTAGCCAATGGCAGGTGGCCCAGTGCTGCCATCTGGTGTAAGACAGATGTGTGTGCGGCTGGCGAGGTGTGAGGGGCAGTGGAGGGTTAAATCACTGCAGTAGTTTGTTCCTAAGAAGCTGCACCTGTGAATGCTGGGATTAGTCCAAGAGTCTGCAGAGCACAGCACTCACACCTGTCTGCAAGACACACACACACACACACACACACACCTGGCTGAGCCACTCTCTTTCTCTCTCCGTCACCCTCACACAAGCACACACACGCACACACACACACGTCTGAAGCTCTCTCTATTTCTATCACACACAGACACACACATACACGCACAGACACACACATAGGCATGAGTCACACAAAAACACACACACACATACACACACACACACACACAAACACACACTTTAGATAAATACAACACTCCTGGGATTAATGCCACCAGCCCCATGGTGTACTGCAATCAGTACTGTAAGTGTGTGTGTGTGTGTGTGTGTGTGTGTGTGTGTTTTAATCTTTAAGCACCCACCTCACAGTCTGCATCCTGTGAATCTGCCTTCAGGCCAAAGATGCTTCAGGCTCTGGCTTGTGCTGTACTGTTTGACCTGCACGTGCTGGTCTGCACTGCGTCTGACAACCAAAACTCAAAGTCCATGGCAGCAGTGCGCTCCCACAAAAGTTTTGCTAAGACTTCATAACATTCTATAAGCACATTCATAAAGGCTGATAATGCATTCATTAAATATGCAAAGTGTTCATACACTCATGACTGCACTCTTGAGGCATTATAATGGTATGTCATAAGCCCTATTCCAACTTCAAGTGACACAGTGCATTCTTGGTTATAAAGCTTCACCTGCCTACGAGTGCAGTCATGAGTATGTATAAATAGTTATGAATACTAATTTTGACCATTATGAAGCTTAATGAGGGCACTATAACCCTTAATGAATGTGTTTATAGATTCTGATGAATACAAGCTTTATAAAAAAAAGTGTTACCAAAGTTTTTAGTCATGACGTTTTGGGCCCGCGCCCTTCATCAGATGTCGAAACCTTTGTGGGAGCACGCTAGTGTTGCAGACTTTGTTTCTGTTCCTTGACTTTGCTTTTTGGTCCAACAGCCAGACAACTTGAGACGGATGTGCTTTAGGCCTACACAGTCCGCAGTGTGTCTGCGCACATCGCTGTGGCTGCAGGTTTGCACACTGTATATATATATACTGTAACTGTATCATTATTTTGCACACGTTTGCACATCTGTCAGGTTAGCTATAGCATTGTTATGTTGTCCTAGTCAGCTGTGTGCTGACATGCTAAAATGTGGGTGATGTCACATAAGTGTAACAGAAATGCTGGAGGATAACTGTTCTGAAGAGTATGGCGGCTAGTTAAATATCATTGTGGATTTTTATAGTGTGGAGTCTTACTTTGTTTCCTTCATATAACACACACACACACACACACACACACACACTTACACGCATACACACACACTCACAGAAGAGGAGAGCAATACCTTCACATTGCTGGGTAAGGAAGTATGTCCTTGCCTTGGTGATCGACTGTGTTTCTGTCTGGGTGAGCGACTGTTCCTGGCTAGCAGAGTGTGTTTTCTCGCCTTGGTGAGTATGTGAGTTCCTGGCAGTGTGTGCTTATGGCTTCTACCTAGGTGAGTGTGTGTGTGTGCGTGTGCGTGTGCGTGTGCGTGTGTGTGTGTGTGAGTGAGTGAGCGAGCCTAGCAGTGCACTTGCATGCATGGTTGTTCATGTACAGGTCACCTTGTGTGAAGCTTCATCTGCATTCCTTCCACGTTTCTCTGGTAACACACTCTGTATTCATCATAACCCACCAGCACTGCACAGCATTGGCATCAGCGGGGCAGTAGCAGTGTTAGCAGAGCACCAAAAGAGTTAGCTGAAGACTGCTAACATTAGCTGAGCAACATACTCACAGGAGGAGTAGCATTATGGTCAGCAAAGTAGGATAAGTGTTAGCTAATAAGTGTTGGCAAAAGTGGATTAATGTAAGCCAAGCAAACTAGCGGCATAAGGGTTCAAAAAGTAGGGTCAGTGTTAGCAGAGTAGAGTTAACATTAGCTGAGCAGTGCTAGCTGAGAAAACACAAATATTGGCGGAGTAACATTAGGGTTAGCAAAGCATTATTAGCATTAGCTGAGTGGCACAGGATAGGTGTATAGTACTTTGTCACACATGGCGTACATCAATGTGTTGTTCTGTTTTGCTGTGTTTAAACTGCAATCCAAACTTAAACCCTATTTTTTCCATATCACATTAGAATCTTCCCATATTTGGTCTGACAAACACAGACTGACAAAAGAAACACAGGACAGAGATACTGTACACATTGGATGCTTTGTTATAGTCTAGTAGCACCCCAGAACCCAGTAAGGGTGCTCTGGAGAGCTCCAACAGTGTCCCCCATAGTCCACAGACCTTGTTTGCCAGGCTGGTGGAGGGAAAGTCTCTGAGTGTGCAGGTAGGGGAGTCCCTCTGTCAGGGTGGGTAGGGGGAAGGTGACAGTTAAGTGTAGGCGAGGTTGAACAGGTAAGTCTTCAGTTGCCGCTTAAAGGCATCAACAGAATCTCCCTCTCTGATATGTTAGGGTAGGGCATTCCATCTCTTTGGGGAGTAGTATGAGAAGGCTGCTTCTCCGATCCTACTGGGTGGTGCCTCTGGAATCCTCAGGAAGCTGGCCTCAGTGTATCTCAGGTGTCATGCAGCAATGCAAGAGGGCAGTGTGTCAGTGATTTAGCATAGGGCTACATCCTTAACGGCTTTGAATACTAGTAAAGGTACTTTAAAATCAATTCTCTTGGAGACAGGTAGTGCAGCTCAGCTAGTATTGGAGTAATGTGCCCCTGTCGTCTTGACAAGTACATCCAGCTGGATTGATTTGGCCTACACCTAGAATTTACACCAACAAACCGACATGGAGGACAGTGAGTTGATTTTGCTTGTTTTGCAGACATTTTACAAATTAAAAAGAAAGTGTCAGAGGCAGAACAGGTTAGGTATAGTGTACAAATCGAAAGTGGGTTGCAGTCTGAACAGAACTTTACACAGCACAAAGTTTACTGTAGGCCCATTC
>CM059275.1:7689069-7696569 GCA_030347295.1 Setipinna tenuifilis | reverse complement strand
GTGTTTGTGTGTGTGTCTAAGAGATACTCTGTGTGTGTGTGTGTGTGTGTGTGTGTGTGTGTGTGTCTGTGTGTGTTCATGTGTGTCAGAGAGACACTGTGTGTGTCTGTGTGTCTGGCTGTCTGTGTGTGTGTGTGTGTTTGTGTGTGTGTCAAAGAGATACTGTGTGTGTGTGTGACATTGACTCATGTGTGTGTTGAAGGCTGCCCCTTATTTTGCCTTCACGAAGGCTATGAGGGAGTCTTTGAGGGTCATTTGATGAAATGCACTGCCAGCTTTTCTGTGTTTTATCTGTGTGTGTGTGTGTGTGTGTGTGTGTGTGTGTGTGTGTGTGTGTGTGTGTGCTTACATGCATGTATGGTTGCTTGCATGTGTGTTTATGTGTGTGAATGTGTGTGTATGTGTAAGTGTGTGTTTGTGTGTATTATTTATTTTGTTTATTTGTAGTGTGTGTGTGTTTTCATTAAAGACACTTGCACAAATGTGTATGAAATGAAAAAAATAATGTTTGTGTGAGAGAGTGTCTGTTGTATGAAATGCAGATATAGAGAAAGGTGGTTGTTGTGTGAGTAAGAGAGAGAGAGTGTGTAGGTGTATTTTAGAGAAAACAAGTCACTAAAAGTCAGAGAATGTGTTTAGTCTGATGAAACAGATGACATTGAATTCCTGCCTTAAAATGTGACCCCAGTCTCAAACATGGAAAACAACAGCTGTGTATGTTCCTTGAACACACACAAACACACACACACACACACACAAAATGCACACAAAAATGACATGCGCGCGCGCACACACACACACACACACATACACACACACACACACACACACAGCCAACTGCAGGGGACGTTAGCACAGACTTAGGGGTCAGATGTGTCAGAGTCATCTTTCTCTCTCTCTCTCTCTCTCTCTCTCACTCACACACACTCTCTCTCTCTCACACACACACACGCTTTCTGTCTCTTCCTCTTTCTTCCTGTGTTTGTGTGTTTGTGTGTGTATGCATGAGAGACGGAGTGAGAGAGAGACAGAAAGCATATTTGTGTATGTGTGTGTGTTTGTAAGTGAAAGTATATAGTGAAAGTGTAAGTGAGAGAGAGAGAGAGAGAGAGACAGAGAGAGACAGAGAGAGAGAGAGACTCATTTATTGTAACATTGTCACCAGCTCACATCATAACATGTAACAGCCAAGAAAGTGAAATATAATCCATTCGGCATGAGAGAGAGAGAGAGAGAGAGAAAGAGAGAGAGAGAGAGAGAGAGAGAGAGAAAGAGAGATTTGAGATTTATAAAGTCCTTTATTGGACCAATGTCAGTCTCTTAACACAGTTACATCAAACATGCCAAGGTCTTACATCCTTATTGTTATGACTTCACAATTTATAAATGAAAAAAAAAACACCACAATGAAAAGAAACAAAGCATTAAACATGAGAGTCAACTCATTACACTTTGAGCATAATCTGCCCCTCGTCATCAATATTGCATAACAATAACACTCAAAAATGATGTTACATCATTGACTAAATTATAGTAGGCGTACTCAACCTTGATACGACACCTCACCATCCCCTTTAAAACTTCAACAGGATCTGTTGAGCCCTCCCCAAGAATTCTATTTTTTCGGGTCCGCCATATTGCCAGTTTAGCAGATGCCATTAAGAAGTTAAAAAGACATACCTCATTCATCTCCATTACTTTATAAAATGGCCCACTAACGTAGCAGCGTAGTGAAAACGTTTGCCCCAACCCATCAGCCCACTCCCGCAAGCAAATAAAAAGCCCTTCCAACCTTTTGCAAAAAACAAATAAATGGTCCACCATTTCATCATCCCCACAAAATGGACATTCCCTTCCCACTGCTGGATTCAGGTGTGCTACATGTCTGTTTGTAGCTATAGCCCCGTGAACCAGCCTCCATTGCAGATCAGCTGTACGCTTTTCCACTGGAGGTTTATACAAAGACCTCCAGCACTCTCTTTGAGAGAATTCTGTCCCAAACACTTCTGACCACCTCCATGCTCTAGCTCTTCTCAACACAGTCTGGTGGCTTACCTTTACACAGGAAGCATAAAGAGTCTTTTTACTAAGTTCTGAAAACTCCCTTGGTTCTGGCAAGTTCAGTTGGATCAGGTCGCCCCTATACGCCAGTGAATCCTCATTTATGGCATGCAGAACCTTTACTGGAGGAAAGCAATAATGTGTTCTCCACTCTAGCACCTCCACAGCCTGCTGATCTGCCAGTGCCTCTCTGCAGACACCAGGCAGGGCTGTCTGGATCTCCTCCAGCATCTTCTCAAGAAGCCTGACAGACCAACATTGAAGCTTTTCCTTTAGACTTACTGCCGTTCTCCACTTAGAACCATTCCTTAGATGTGCCAAAACTGTGATTCCAGCCCTTGCCATGTTGATTTGGATGGTCCAGGATGACAACAGCCTTGTCCTCAGGAATTTGTTGTAGAACAATGGTTCACCCAGAACCCACTCCTCCGATAGAGAGAGAATCCTCTCTATTTGGAAAGTCTTAAACCATACAGTCAGCATTGAGCAGTAAATGGGTGTTAGTTTAGTTAAGTCCACACCTTCAGGGTTCAGTAAAAACAATTGCAGGTCATACCCACATGCCGTTGCATCTTTGAGAATGGCACAGGCCAGACCAAATCCTCGTCGTACAACAGCCTCTGGGCTGCCTGCAGTCTAAAAGCGTTGAGACGACTCCGTATGTCCATCAGACCCTGCCCGCCCTCACACACTGGGAGGAACAAGACTGGGGCAGGAAGCCAGTGCTGCCCCGACCAGAAAAAATTAACCAATCTTCTTTGCAGTTCTTTAATAAGCTGTTCTGGTGGTTCCAGAACCGCAAATCTGTGCCATAGCATGGAAGCAGCCAGGTTATTTGTAACCAGAATTCTACCCCTGTAGGATAGCTCGGGTAATAGCCATTGCCATTTAGACAACCTAGCAAGCACCTTCTCCAGCACACCCTCCCAATTTCTTTTTAAAAAATGTTCAATGCCAAGAAACACTCCCAGAACCTTAAGGCCGTCCTTTGCCCACTTTAAGCCCTCTGGGAGCAATGGGGGCCCTCTCCCTACCCATTCCCCAGTGATAAAACCCTCAGATTTTGCCCAATTGACCCTAGCTGATGATGCCTTCTCGTAGAGTGTTAAACTTTTGCAAAGCTGAGTGACGTCATCTTGTCCTGAGATAAATATGGTTACATCATCAGCATAAGCAGAAACTTTATGAGTTGTGCCCATGTAATCCCCAGGGACAGAAAAACCCCTAACCTCCTTCCTCAGCATAATTAAAAGTGGTTCGATTGCCAAGCTATACAGTTGTCCTGAAAGGGGGCAGCCCTGACGAATACCTCTTGCAAGGGGCACAGGGTAACTAAGGCCCCCACCCACTTTAAGAATAGCAGATGCCCCCTCATAAAGTAGTTTGACCCAGGAAATAAAATTTTCCCCAAAACCAAATGCGCTTAGAGCACTAAAAAGATACTCATGACCAACACGATCAAAAGCCTTCTCCTGGTCAATTGATAAAAACCCAAGGTTAAAATTCTTCTTTAAGGAAATATCAATAACATCCCTCATTAAAAACAAATTATCCATTGTTCGACCTGGAATGCAATATGTCTGATCCCTATGGACCAGGGCTGCTAAACACTTTTTAAGTCTGTTTGCTAAAACCTTTGAAAATATTTTATAATCAACACACATTAGTGAAACAGGCCTCCAGTTTTTTAAAAGACCCAAATCCCCCTTTTTTGGTAAAAGTGACAATACTGCCCGCCTTGAGCTGGTGGGTAGCTGACCCTTTAAAAAGCATTCGCTCAGCATCTCATAATAGTCCTTGCCCAATACATTCCAAAAACACTGGTAAAGCTCTGCTGGCAATCCATCCATCCCTGGTGCTTTTCTTCGTGACAGCTGCTGAACAGCTTCAGAGAGCTCCTGAAAGGACACTCCTCTGTCCAAGGCCTGTTTGTCCTCCATAGATAGTGTTGGAAGTTCTTCTAACAGCTCATCAGAGCTCGCGGGATAACATTCAGTCACTCCATACAAAGTCTTGCCATTTGTCTCATCTCCGTAGGGTCAGATGTTACTGTCCCATTCTCTCGTTGCAAGTATACCATATGTTTTTCCTGCATGGTTTTCTTCTCCAAGTTAAAAAAGTAAGAAGTTGGAGCATCCATGTCCTTAATTGAGACAAATCTGGCCCTTACAAGGGCCCCCTTTACACGTTCCTGTAAAAGCAGCCTCAGCTCTTGTTTTCTGTCACTTAAATCTGCCACGTTATTTTGCCCCACACCCCTCTCCGTAGTCTTTATCTCCTCTTCCAGTTTTTCAATGCTTTTCTTTATCATTGATGTGGTGTTACAGGAATAATGCTGACAAAACACTTTAATTTGAGCCTTGCCCACCTCCCACCATTGACACAGATTTTGAAAAGTCTTTTTTCTGTTTCTCCATATACCCCAAAAAGTTCCAAACTTTTCACAGAGCATTTTGTCATTTAATAGTTTAGTATTAAAATGGCAATAATATTTTGGCCTTGATGACACAACAAAACAGAAATCGACAGTAACTAAATGATGATCTGAAAATGCAATGGGTATAATAGATGAACCCACAATTCTATTATTGAGGGAGGCACTTACATACAGTCTATCCAACCGGGCCCCGCTTACAACCGAATCTACAACCCTTAACCAGGAATACTGTCTTGTATATAGGTTACGACTTCTCCAAACATCTAGTAAATCAAACTCTTTTATAATTTTGATCAAAAAATTTCCTGATAAACAATGAGGCTCCTCCCCAATTCTGTCAAGCATACTGTCTGTTGTACAGTTCCAGTCTCCTCCCATGACAACATAAGCTTCACTATCTTTTTGTTTAAGTTGCTCTTGTAACTTCCTAAAAAAAAGCATACGCTCAAACCCATTGTTAGGTGCATAAATGTTAACAAAAACAAATGTTTGCCCCATAACAACAGCATTTACTAAAATGGCCCTACCTTTTTCTATTTCAACAGTTGAAATTATTTTTATATCTAAATTATGGGCAAAGAGTACAGCAACCCCAGCGCTCAAATTTGTCCCATGACTAAAAACACATTCTCCCTTCCAGCCCCTTCTCCAATCAATTTCATTATACAAATCAGAATGTGTTTCCTGAAGAAAGAAAATATCTATAGATTTTAAGTTGACGAGTTCAGCTACTAAAGCCCTCCGTCCTCTATCCCTTCCCCCATTAATGTTTAAAGAGCCCACTCTCAAAAGCACCATAGCAGGAAAAAAGATGGAGGTTAAGAGAAGAAGTAAGAAGCAGAACAGAGACACCCGTGACAAAGTCGTGATAGCATTCATTGTATTTTTTTTATTTAACTTCTTGCATTATCGTTTACCGACAGCTTTTGCCTTCCGTATTTTCGTTACAAAATTTTTCAAGCGAAACCTCTTCCTTGCACTTAAATCATCGGTACCCACTTTTCGTTTCCAGTAAACTACGGAAGTAACAAATTTATCCAGATCAGGAAAAAAATCTTTGACATCTACTGGTTTACCGTAGGTAACCTCCAAGAAACTGTCTATGTCAGCCAATGGATAAACCTGCTCTCCGCTAATCTGTGACAACTCAACTACATCTGACATTTCCGACATCTCAGACACTGTATCGTCCTCGTCTACATTATCTTCAGACTGCACCGATTGTGCCTGATCAGAAGCTTCAAGCACTGGATTGCTCCCAGCCTCAACCCCCTCTTCAGACACTACACTGTCATTGCTATTTATTTCGCCCGCTGTCACTCCTTCGGTCACCTCGGCTACACTTATTTCAGCCATCTCGTCATTCTTATTACCCGTGTTAACATCCTCATCACCATCACTGTCATTAACAACGTTAACTCTGTCACCATCGAAATCACTAGATTCACTCACTTTACCGTCATCATTTACATTGTTTTTAGCACCCTGGTCACTGCTATCAGACCGGGCTTCTCCGCTGTTTCCTGATATAGCACCTGTAGCACTTGTTTCCTGCTCCTTTTCAGAATTCCCCGCTTCACCATCTGCTCCTGGCCTAAAAGGACAGGCCAGCCTAACGTGCCCAATGTTTCCACATTCAAAACAACGTCTTTCTCCAGTACTAGCATAGAGCATAAATGATCGCCCCTCAAACATGCAACGAAAAGAAACATTCAACACGGGTTCATTCAGAAACATAAACACTTGTCGCCGGAATGACGACACATGTTTTAGTGGAGTATTTTTGCATCCAAGCGTTACCGATCTAATACTGCTTGCCATTTTCCCAAACCTAAGAAGCTCACGCTCAATGTCTTCATTAGGAATAAAAGTTGGAACATTAGAAATAATTACCTTAGCCGTTGGAGAAAATAGAGGAGTGACAGCAACATCGACATCACTTACCCAGATGCCGCTTTCAACTAGCTGACTCGCAAGGACTTCTTCCTTCAAGAAAGCCACTACAGCTTTGTTCATCCATGACGCTGACACAATGTTCTCATAGCCAACTATTTTGCCATACTCCATCAATACATCCTCCACAGAAACATGGGGCGCAGGAACACACCTGACTCCAGGCCGGAGCGAGAGAACAGATGCCGGAGACGCCATCTCAATCGCAACGACAAGTTCCAGGCGCTCATAGCACCAAAACCACCACAAACACCAACTAATTAATTATTCGCTCAAGTCTAACGTAAACAAAAAATGCTGAACAATAAGAATCAATAGAAAGAAAAAAAGAACATAGAAAGATCGTTGAAAGTTCAAACTTCCCTCTCACCGTGAACGCACTTCTACTCACACCCTATCCCAGCATGCATTGCAGAGAGAGAGAGAGAGAGAGAGAGAAAGAGAGAGTAGAAAGAGTAGAGCGAGGAGGGAGGGAGAGAAGTGTGTGTAAATGTGTGTGTACTGTACTGAAAGTGTGATCTAAGAGGCGAGTGTGTAAATCTGCTGTGGTCAGTGGCCTCATTAGATGATTGCAGAGCCACACACACATTCTCTCTCTGTCTCTCTCTTACACACACAGACACACACTCTCTATCCCTCTCCCTGTCTCTCTCTCTCTCTCTCTCTCTCTCTCTCACACACACACACACACACACACACACACAGACACACACTCTCTATCCCTCTCCCTGTCTCTCTCTCTCTCTCTCTCTCACACACACACACACACACTCTCTCTCTCTCTCTCTCTCTCTCTCTCATACACATACACACACACACAGACACACACACACTGAAGTACATTTCGTTTTTCTCATCAACTCTTAAACAGTAGAGTTATTACTGAAATTACCGACACTTGCAAATTGGAAGGATACACAATTTAACTGTGCTAGGAAGAGTAGATGCTAACACACACACACACACACACACACACATTGCTGGAGGGAGAAAGAGAAAGAGAGAGACTTGAATAAACGTTAGCCATTTTTAAGCAATCTGAGTTTACT
>CM059275.1:7679069-7686569 GCA_030347295.1 Setipinna tenuifilis | reverse complement strand
GTTATACTTTATTTCACAGTGTCTGTTACATCAATTAGGTACAGTGTAACAAAGTGTGTAGCAGCATCTAACATGATGTACTTCCACTGTTCCTTAGTTAGTGTTAGGTATGTAGTGTTAGGTATGTACAGTGTAAATACACATTATTCCATGTTGTTACATGTATGTAGCGCCCCCTAGCTGTCAGGCTATTTATTGGAGTGCGCTCCCCGAATCCATTAGTGTCAGGAGATCCCTCTCCCTATAGTTAACTAATGCACTGGTTTGAATACAGTATTTCAGTATTTTCTATTAGTATGCTTAATATAATTGAATAAGACAATAGACTATATTGCATTATCCACTAACATTATATATCAAGCTGGTGAGTAAACAGTATAACCAAGTGTCTTTGTTAAGTGTATACCGATGTATTCTAAATGCTTTACATGAATTTCTACCTTCAATGAATTTTAAACGAACTAGTGTGTTTTATACAGTGTCATATGTTTTACCCTTGCTACTTCACATGAATTAGACGTCCTATATGAATTATGACACTTTTACATTCATCACCAATTTCCCCTTTAAACTCAATATTCAATACCACCACTGTATTATCACACTTAAACATTCACATTGACACCAAACGTAAAGTTCAACTATTTACTTAAAGTATTTGTAAATATATACATATAACCACGTTAAACCAAATTTTGTTATCTTTTCGTTTCAGTTCAGTTATTTTCAACACAGTTCAGTTATCAATATAGTTCAATTCTTTTCAACACAGTTCAGTTATCAATACAGTTCAATTCTTTTCAACACAATTCACTCCCAACGATATAGCAACTCAGAAACTGCTCCTAAATACCTACTAATGCCGGCAGGCTATCTAACCTATATGAAAAATGAGCAGGTAATATCACACGCATAAAAGAAAAGGGTACCCAACCAAATTAGGTGTTAGTCTCAGAGCGATGCAGGCCTGTGGTGTAGCTTGAGAGCGTGGAGACCTTAAACAAAATGGCCACTTCGCGCCTTAGCGCAGAGAAAAAAAAAACTCACTGGCTGCTGGTGGTCGACGATGGCGAACTCTGTAGCCTCGCAGTGCTGGCGATGCTGTAGCAGTAGCCGTCGTCGTCACAGCTGACCAACTGTGCTGTCGAGCATTAAAGTCTGGTGGTGTGACGGCTGCAGTGAAGCCGGGCAGGTCACTAGCTTTCACAATCACTTGTAGACTTTGCTGAGCTACGTCGGTTTGACTAGCACGGTATAACTCGAGGGAAACTTTTTAGCAAAGTCCTCCACTAACACAGATAACACACAAATACTCGGGTAGACTGTTACTAAGAGACTCACTGTTCGTTTGTCACTCAAACATTAACTGTACATACATAAAAATTAGCGTTTTGCCAACTTCAGGCACTCCTTTTTAACCTGCAACGTCTCCGTGTCGTTCTTTGTTCTTCTCTCTCGTGCTCCGCTTCCACCCACACACTTCCTGCCTCTTCCTGACCTCCAACCCCTTCTCTGATTGGCCCACGTAACAGGTAAGTGCTTTTTACATATAATTCTTTTTTCAATACACACATCGTTTACACATCATTTTCAACATAATGACATTCACGTTTCAATAGAAATCAAACAAATTAACAATACAACATATCAGTTGAAAAAAAACAATAACTCCAAAAACCCACAGGGCTACATGTAGATACACTAAAAAAGGAACTGTCAAATAAAGTGTTACCCTGTTACATTTTTCTTCCCTGCTGCGTTGACCAGATGCTAGTGATCAGTAAGTTTCACTCCTATCTCATGACAGTCTCATCGGAGTACCCGCCAAAAATGTCACCCTGCGAGTGTTTTTGTGTGTTTGTGCAGGTGTGTAGCAACTAGGCTACAGGAGAACAGAGCTCTGTGTGTGTGTGTGTGTGTGTGTGTGTGTGCGCGCGTACACGCTTTGTTGTGTATGTGTGTGCTGAGGTTTCTGTGGAAACTGCGCTGTAATAGCTGGATGAATGGTGTCATGGCAGAGGCTGCAGGTGTAAGTATGTGTGTGTGTGTTTGTGTGTGTGTGTGTGTGTGCGTGTGCGTAAGTGTTTGAGTGCAGTTGAATGAACAGTGTCATGGCAGAGGACACAGGTGTGTGTGTGTGTGTGTGTGTGTGTGTGTGTGTGTGTGTGTGTGTGTGTGCCATAACGGAGGCCTCAGGTGTGTGAAGAGAGGCCTAAATGAGGCTGAAATGACCCACCATCACAGATAATGGCAATAATCAACGACGACCTCCACACTCACAGAGGAGACACACACACACACACACACACACACACACACACACACACACACACACACACACGGCTGATCATTTCCTCTTCAGCTGGAGAGCTCTGAGTAAAATGTCAAAGCTGTTAGTGGAGAGAGAAGGAGAGAATGAAAACATTATCATGATGACACAGCTGGGAGTATAGTCACAGAGACACACAAACACACCCCCACACACCCTACACACCTGTCACATGCGCTCACACACACACACACACACACACACACACACACACACGCATGCACGCACGCACACATACACACACACAATGAGGAGACACATATACACTCAAACCCACACGCACAACACACAGACACACACACACATACAAACACACACTGCAGTGGAGGACAGTTTATTATCAAGAAACCTCTTAGAACCAATATGCCCTCCCCAGTAGCACACACACACACACACACACACACACACTCTGTGATGACTTTCAGTGCTGCCTCTGAGCACTGCTCTGCCCGACAAAGCCAAAAGGCAGTAACTACATATTTTGTCAAAAAAATTAAGTTAGTTGAACTGAGTTTGACTCAATATTGACTTTATAACTCTTCCTTGTGACTTAATCTCTTGATTCTTCATATTAAGAAAGTATATAAAGGCATCGCCGCTATTATATATTAGACATATAAGCAATATGATAACTTTAAAGGCATTTTTCTCAGCTTCAGTGTTTCAGTTTCAGTTCAGTGTAGTTACTGTACTTTGCCTTTGTAGGGCAGTGCTGCTGTGTGCGCTAGTAGGCGGGGCTAAGCACAAACTGACTACCTGATTGGCACATGCCTGCTGCAATCACCTGTGCTCCTCTTCCCATAGGCTGTATATTATGATTATATATTATTATTATTATTATCTTATATACAGTCAATGCCTCTTCCCTTTAGAACCTGGAAGTGTTCTGAGATGTTGGCTGCTCCTGCATCTGTGCTCCACGATTGCCACGCTCTTTGTTTGATGCTTCTTTCCTTGTCTTTGATTTCACTCGCATGTGCTTTTCAGTAGATAGTTATTTGGCGGTGAGTAAAATGTGCAGATCTGCTTAATCTGGTCTCTGTCCTCCTCCTTGTTTTTGTTGCAATCTTTGAGCCAGTCGTAACACTCGCATACAAACACACACACACACACACACACACACACACACACACACATACTCACGCACGCACATACACACACACACAGCAGCAGCAGCAGCAGCAGCAACAAGACTGATGTTCTAATTTGGTGTCAGGCTTTGGGCCTTTAATATTCCAGTGTGGCCAGGGAGAGAAAAGGGACATCTGCCATCTCTCTCTCTCTTTCTCTCAGACACACACACACACACACACACACACACAAACTATCATCTACTGTATAATACTTACACACACTATGGTGATCACACACACATGCACACTATCTTAAAAGAGGCACCCACATACACAGAATATGCACACTTTGGTGAGCTCACACACACACACACAAAAGTAGAGACAGGTGGAGTGTGTGTGTGTGTGTGTGTGTGTGTGTGTGTGTGTGTGTGTGTCTTTTAACTTTCCTGCTTTGTTCCTGAAGAAACTGGGTCACACTAAGACCCCCTCTTGTGCAACATAGAGCGAAAACTTGCTTGAAACACTTTCTCACACTTATACACATACTCAGCAGCTACACACACAAGTACACACACACACACACATTTAACATAAATTTGTCGATATCCTTTAAAAAATGGGATTGTAATTCTATGAGTTACAAGCCACTTTGTAGTTTTTTTTCCAAAGCACATTAAGGGACAAAATGTACAGTATTGGCATAATAGTTCTTGTAGTTGGACCAGCTAGAGTGCACTGCAAATACAGGAGCACATACACTGATACATGCGTACATTCGTAATTCAAGTTTTGATGCATTTCATTTTTTCATGTAAATACTCGATAATGTTAATTGGCACATCATTAAAACAGACCATATATATTGGCTACCAGGGGCGCCGATTTATGTTTCTGCTGGTGGGTGCTCGCCTTGCTTGCATGTCTTGCTGCCATTTTGACATGCGTGCACACTTGTTGGACAGTAAAACACACATTAGATCAATTGACAGCAGCGACCGCAATGAACACACATGTATGTTCTTCCTACACGTGCTTGTGTGCACGCACACGCACCCACACACACACACACACACACACAGTGGCGCCACGAGAATAGAAATCCATAGTACGCCTGAAACCTAACCTTGAGTTGTGGGCAGATAATATAGCTGTTATTTTGCCTAGTTTCATATCGCTACACCATCACAGAAGCATGTTACTGTACCAGAACGTTTCTTACAGATAATTGCTTGACTTACCAAATGATACATTCAGGTTTAGAAACAAGGCACTTCTGTCCTGTGCCCAATTAATAAATTTAATTGCTTTGAGAAAGTGTCTAACATCTATACTGCTTTTGCAGGTGCGCTCAGCCATTGACAAGGTACTGGAAGACGGTGTGGGTGGTCAACAGATATTTTTTGGTATTTTTGTCACAAATTTCTCCATTTTGTTGGCTAAATTGAACACTATGCTAGTTTTATCAAAAGGTTGCCATCCAGCCTTTCTGGCAGTGTATCTGACATCACAATGTGCAATGTGTTGATAGGTGGCAGGGGAGTAGTCATTAGCCAATCAAAGACAAGTGTGGGCTGGCACACATGGGTGCTCGGACCCCGAAGTCCCTAGTCAAACTCAAATCTGACTTAATTGAGCGTGGAGAATAGACTGTTTCTTATATTAGGAGTTGAAATAAATATGAGGCATTGATAACACTTTACCAAATTTGGATTTGTTTCTGAAAGATGAGACTGTTTCTACAAGCCACCGACTGGGGCTGAATGATAAAAAAACAAGCAGATGATGCCAATACTCACGGACTCACTAAGAGCCAGCACCAGAGTATTTTTTGAACGTCATTTAGTGTAATTGTAAGCTATCTTCACAAAATGGCTGCAGTCCTAAAACATGTAGTTGCAGAAACAGACGCTTAAAATGTGTATTAGCCTGTGGGGAGTGCAGAGGTGAGCTGTGTTAAAATGCCAGCCAAGCAGATGTTCCTAATGGCCCATTAAATGAGTAAACTGACAGAAATGGTTTTGATTTAACTTATAATAACTTCTAAATGAAGTACAGTGTTTTTATTGATGTAGTGAATGCTTATTGTAATTGTGAAATGGTGTTACTCCAATATCATTTTTGAACTGAAACAATTATTTAAAAAAAACAGGTATTCACATAGATGTTTGCATTTTCATAATAGCAAAAACATATTTTGATTTCCGCTGGTTTAAGAGAGGACATTGTATTAAAATACTTAAGATGTGGAGGTTGAAACAAATCTTGTTATACAGAAAATAAAGTTTGTTTTGCTTTAATGAATGTCTTATTATTTTTCATGTCAGTTGAAAGGGTTGATTCTATCCCTTTAGACAGCTACGAGATGATATGATTGGCTTAGAATGTTAACTAAATTAGCCATTACATTTCGTTCAGTGAAAAAAACTGCTAAAATTGCTATCTCCTTTCATTTATATTATAGAGCAGGGGTGCTCACACTTTTTCAGTGTGCGAGCTACTTTTAAAATGACCAAGTCACAAAGATCTACCGACCCATAAAAGCGTATGTTATTTTAAAATGTATTGAAAATTCCAAGCCAATATTGCAACAAAATAAGCTCTGAACATGTTTTTGTAATTACCATATAATAATAATAATAATAATAATAATAATAATAATAATAATAATACAGTGACAATGTATAATAATAATAGTATTAATAATTAGTTCAGAGTTTAATTTGATGACTTGCACTGCATTGACTCAGCCAAGGATGAGTAGTCCGGACAGTAGCTGCTGACAGCCAGCCTTAGGCACAGACAGTTGTCAATCTGCGTGTAGCGTGCGCTGCTTAGTTGCGCACAGGCCTTCCATTGCGTCTCCAACTCTGACTACAGGTTCGGGAAATTTGCCAAGTTATAGCGCTGAAGCTTTGAGGACAGATGTTTCATTTTTCGTTTGAAGGCATTGACTGAGCTGATCATGTCGATCACTGTTTTGTCTTTTCCTTGCAGCTCTTAATTAAGGTAATTCAGCATGTTTGCCAGATCGGTTAAAAAAGCCAAATCCAGCAGCCACTGCTCGTCATTCAGCTGTTTGTATTCTGCATGTCCACTTTCACGGAAAAACTCCTTGATTTCTGGACAGAGCTCTCGGAATCGTTGCAAGAATTTCCCGCGACTAAGCCACCTCACGTTTGTGAGGTCGCGCATAATGCTTGTTGGTGGATAATGCAGTGGTAATTCACGAAGTCTGGAAAAGCATTGTCCTGTCTGCACCTGGCAATGAACCCATTCACGCGACCAACCATTGCGGGCGCTCCATCCGTGGTGATGGACACTAACTTGTACAGTGGGAGCTGAGTTTT
Organism: Setipinna tenuifilis; assembly: GCA_030347295.1. Lineage (NCBI taxonomy): Eukaryota > Metazoa > Chordata > Actinopteri > Clupeiformes > Engraulidae > Setipinna > Setipinna tenuifilis. Next base: position 7,679,817 of record CM059275.1, on the reverse strand, counting down.
GTCGCTAAAGTTTTTAAACGACTGAAAAACGAATGTAAATGCACACCTGTGCTGTGTCACTCACGTCCGTAGATTCCTCCAACTGCAGTGAGACCTGGCCCATCAACTGGCTCCAGCGCAAAGGTTGATGGATCCAAATGTTTGGAGGTAGCCCGCTAATGGCTGGGTGATCGCTGTCTGCCGGTGGATGCGTGATGAGCCATCAGCTAACTAGCATGTGCAGGACGAACAGGGAACTTTTTTTTTTTTTTCAAAGTTGTATGCGATCTACCACTATTGGCCTCGCGATCGACTGGTAGATCGCGATCGACGTATTGAGCACCCCTGTTATAGAGTATTATAGAGTAAGAACATCCATGGAATAATACTCTTACTTAAAATGCACACTCATACCCAAAATTCTACAGTGTGTGTGTGTGTGTATGTGTGAATGTTTTGCATATTTATGTGTGTGGTGCATATGTATGTATGTGTGTGTGCAAGACTGGTGTGTGTCTGTCTGTGTGTGTACTGTGCAGATGCATATGCATGTGTGTGAGTGTGTGTGTGCGTGTGAGTGTGTGTGTGTGTGTGTGTGTGTGTGTGAATGTGGGGCTATAAATGCGTCCATGTGGTGAAATGGAGGATATTTATGAGGCTGAATATTAAACTCCAGCCACACGGCTCAGAGCTCGCTGCTCAGCACTACGCCCGTTAAGATTTACATCAGACACACCCTGTCTGTGTGTGCCTAGTGTGTGTGTGTGTG
>CM059275.1:7649069-7674069 GCA_030347295.1 Setipinna tenuifilis | reverse complement strand
AAGAGGAATTGTCTTTCTTATGTCTCATTTGAACCACAAAAGCGACCCGCTTTTGCACAATTGCATAGTGCGGATATAGCCCATTGAGGGCCACAAAGTGAATTCAGACGTGCCGTTCACTCTGTTACAAGTTGATGAACCACTGAAACAATTTTGTAAACATTATTTTAAGGTTGAAAAACAGTGTTGTTTTAAAAATCCACATAACTGCAAGGAGCTTCCTAAAGCCTCCATGGTGGCACAGCTTGGCTGTGGTTGATTTAGGGTTTAGCGAGACCTGTTCAGGTGTGTTTTCCTGAAGTAGAAAAATCAAAGATGCATGTATGTTGGGGCGTGCTTCCATTGCACCCGTATCCCAACCCCCAACCAGATCTCCCGGATCTCCCGCCACACGAAACAAAGGCGTCACACCTGTATATAAGGAGGGCGGTGTGCCCCGTATAATTGAGTTTGTATGGTCACAGCCTTAGGTGCACGCTGTATTAAGCTCCCGGATCCGTTACAGTAAACCTTCGAGGGTTTTGTCATTTACCACTACTCGGCTTGGCTTTGTCTCTACTTTGTTGATAACGAATTTTTGGATGACATTCCAACACAACCCCCCTCCCCCCCTTGCACCCCCTACAAGCCCCTGCCCCTCCCCCTCCCCCTCCCTCTGCCCCATACACAACACATTATCTACGTCATCTGCTATGAAGTGCAGGAGGGTGCGAGCTCAGCTCAGCCAAGATGTTGCAGGAAGGAGATTTGTGTTCGACTTGACTGCTGTACATTAACACCCACTCCTTCTGTCACCAGCAATTCTTGTTGACGTATGCAGACAGATGCAGACAAACAAATTTTCAACTCGAATAAGCCTACACTGCAAATCAGAGTTAATTACTATGGCATCTGGGTCGAGTTTGGAAGACATGGCGTGTACAGTGTGTGTGTTATGTCCCAGTCAGTCGACGGGGTTTTAGGAACATAAACAAAAGCAGCAGATGGCAAATATTGAAACAGGCTACGACAACAAAAGTTTAAAGATTCATTTGTAAGGGAAAGTTAGAAAAAAGGAAAAACTTTAACTCAGGCCTCCATGAAGCCGCAACGCCTTCTAACGTCCTTTTCAAGCTGCCACCATGACGTTCTAGTCTAGTTTCCAGTTGGGAGGTGGCAGGTGATGACGTGGATCAGCGAGGCGGGCGGGAAAAGTTGCGCTCTGCTGAACTCTATGCAAATGAACAGCGGTGTTCTCCAAGCGGTAACCAATGACATCGTTTCAAATGGTGTTCCATTCTTTTCAGTTGATAGGTGGCAGGTGGTGAGATAAACATTTAAAATACAATTTAAACATAAAATTTAAAACAGTGTTGTTGATTAACATTATATTACCATACCAAAAACAAAATAATCATTACCTTTCGGGACCCTTTAGCCTTTTAAACTTCCATGTCCCTTCAACTGACGTTTAGTACACGCCCACTCAAAGCGGAGCAAGCGGAAAGAGAAAGCGGCATATTATGCTTGCATGTATTTTGAGTGTGAGAGAAGCGGAAATGGATGGCGAGAACGCCAGGCCTTGGGCTAGAGTAGCGTGTAGCATGATGGCGGCAAAACCAAATGAAAAGTGCGCTCCCTGAACCCAGTCCGATCCCCAATGGGCGACCTCAGAGACCTCCTTTCCCAGAGAGCTCCAATCCCAACTAATTGAGCACTCAGGAGCAATCAAGTGTGGCAATTGGCACAATGAAGCCACTCACAGGATCTGCAAAAGACAGAGAAACACAACACAAAAGCACTCTAGGTCATGTGCAAAGAGTTCTGGGTAATGTGCAGGGTATTCTGGGTAGTGTGCAGGCCATTTTGGGCCCTGTCTACAGGGCAGCCTAGCTCTCTCCTAAAGTGGAGAGTCAAATGTTGATTGTTCATTTCATTGGTGGTTTTAAAGCAGCAATAAAAATAAAGTCTCTAACAGCCTTAAATTAAAAAAAAACAAGACAAGATACAACACTGACAGCACACTCAATGTGGATTAATAGCTCAATCTAACACAAGCCTGTGGGACACACATACACACAGACATACACAAACACACACAGACACACACACAAGACCCGCTGAGTGTGGTGGCATTCCCATCCAGACGGTGGATCCCACTACATTCACAACCTCTGTCTGTGCAGGAGTGCTGAGTCAGTTTTTGGTGTGTGTGTGTGTATGTGTGTGTGTGTATGTGTGTGTGTGAGTGTGTGGGTGCGGAAACTGAGAACGGAATAATTAGAGCCCAAGTGGTGAGAGATGCCCCCAAGATGAACACACACACACACACACTCACGCACGCACATACACACTCACACACACACACATAAGTTATTCTAAAGTTGCTGATAATGATCTTTGTGACAAAAAAACTGCAATGCAGCAAAATGTAATTGTGAGACTGCGAGACACAGACGTGGGAGGAGGGGTGTGTGTGTGTGTGTGTGTGTGTAAGGGGGGGAGGTGTTGCTCTTGTCAGAACTCACAGTCAGCTCGGCTCATGCCAAACACTTTCTCTTCTTATCACTGTCTTTCTTTCTCTCTTTAGGACTCTTCTCTTTTTTCTCCCCCATTTTCTTTTCCTCCTTCTTCCCTCTCTCTGTCCCTTTATACCCCCCCTCCCTGTCTCCAGGGGTACCAGGGTGTAAAATCACTAATTAAAGGGAGATCCACATAGAATCTTCAGCTGTAACGAGCACAATTACGCCTAATGTGATTGAGATTCCATTTGCCTTCCAGTTGATGTCTAATTTGCCGTGACTGCTATGTGTGTGTGTGTGTGTGTGTGTGTGTGTGTGTGTGTGTGTGTGTGTGTGTGTGTGTGTGACAGAGAGAGAGAGAGAGAGGTGAGGGAATCTGGAGAGTGTTTGACTACTGCAGCTTCCTGAGTGACTCCAGCACTATGACAGACACTAACAGACACACACAACACAAACACACACACACACATACACCCTCCCACACTAAGAGTCCTTGCCTTATTGTCTTAATGTTCATAATGTTTTGATCTCTACACTAGTCATCGGTGTTGTTAATCACGTCCACATCTGGTATGGCTGCTATGAGGTTTAAAAACTCATTTCGAAGACAAAAATGATTTGTAAACTACTGGGGTTTAACTCAGAATTCTAATTAGTTTTTTTTTCCTTGTCCGAGAATTTATAATCTCTCAATTCTGCATAAGTTGTTGTCGTTGACTATGTCAATAAAACAAAATGACTGAGCAACTGAGCAAACATTTATAATCTCTGCTTCAGACATACCATGTTATTAAATTAATAGCTGTGGGCATTGGGGAAGATTGAAAGTCTCGCCTGAGGGAATTTCTCTCTCCCCAAACCTCTACCTTTTTACTTTATTTTGCTTTTTTTATGAAAACATTATGCTGTGAGGCAGCCAAGTTCTTTGATACCAGCCCTGTCATTTGCAGCCTATACTACACAAAGCAAGACACCACTATGCACCCCAGTCAGAAATATTATGTTTTAAAGCTTAAAGCACAGAACTTACTAAAGGGCTTACTGAAAGCCAAACCAGATAGTTTACTAAGAGCAGTATGCTAACTTAAATGTTGGGTACAAGTAGTAAGCTAATTCAAGGGTTTATCAAGAGCAGTATGCTTATTGTTTACTAAAATAAGTATGCGAACTAAGGAGTTTGCTAAGAGCACTATACTAACTAAAAGGGCTAACTAAGATCAAAATTGAAATAGTAACTAACAAGTTTACTAAAAGCTGCATGCTAACGTAGGGGATTACTAAGAGAACAATGGTAATTCAAGTCTTTACTGTATGCAGAATGCTAAATGCTAGAGTTTACTAAGATCAAAATGCTAAGGTCAAAAAAGTATCAGGCCTGCCTTAAAAACAACTCCTACTGTAGCACTATCAAAAGCTTGCAGCCTGTGTATTTCAACAGTGCAATTCTGTTGGTGACTTGGACCATGAAACTCCACAGTAATAAGGTTGTGCACCTCTAGGTCAGGAAGATGCATCTCTCTGGCATTTTTTTGGCCACATGAAACAGTGTATATTTTTAATGTACTGTACTGTTTATTCTCTTTATTATTTTATTTATTCTTGTCCATAACTCTCTCTGTCTGTTGACAACTGAAATGTTGATGTGTTTAGTCTATTAGTTTGTGTTTATTCTATTTGTATTTTTGGACTGTCTTTGTATTTATATGTAGGCTACTAATATTGCATGTGTGGATGTGTGTTGGCTTTGTATGTTGGAACTTTCTTATTTGCTGCCACCTTGGCCAAGACATCCTGGAAGAAGAGATAATGTATCTCAATGGGACATTCCTGGTAAAATGGAGGATAAATCAATAAAATTGTATCCCACAATGCTTGCTTCTAACAAATGTAAAACAGTAAGAGGGTGCTGCACAGTACTGCCTTAACTCTTGTCAGGATTTGTTTGGTCTTTGCTTTAGTAAGGACATTTCAAAGTCAGCCATTGTTTGTTGGGTCTCTGCTGTGCTGGCTGTGTGTGTGTGTGTGTGTGTGTGTGTGTGTGTGTGTGAGAGAGAGAGAGAGAGAGAGAGAGAGAGAGAGAGAGAGAGAGAGAGAGAGAGAGAGAGAGAGAGAGAGAGAGAGAAACATTTTGCTGTGAAATGCAAAAATCCTGAGTGCAGTTGATGTCTGCTTCAATCGAGAAACCCCTGATGATTCATCTTAAACCTAAGTGGGTAAGTAAGAAAAATGTATCAGTATAGCACATCCCCAAGACAGAAGACACTAAGTACTTCACAAGAGCCCAGTTCACCATAATATATAGACGACAGAAACAAAAAGAAGAAAATACATGGCCACAACTGCAATACACTATAAGGTATGAAACAAAAAAGTAGAGAATATATGATGAAATACACCCTGATAGAGTGACCAGACATCCTGTTTTTCAGATAAGTTGTCTTTTTTTAAGCCAAAAAAAGGTGTTTAAGATTGGATTTTAAATTTGCTCACTCAGTGTTAGCATTTCATTGTTGTGTTTGCAGCCTTAAAGGTCCCACATTAGCACATGATTTTGTTTATTTTGCCATAGTCATGCCTGATGTAAACATTGGTCAGACTACATGTCAATCATTACATGCAGCACTTGTAATTGGCTTATCGCATACACTAGTTTGCCTCTCACCATCAACACATGGTAGTGGACTAAAAAAATGCAAAACAGTTGGAGGTTCATTAAGGAAATTTACTTACAGACCCAAATGTCCTTTAGATACAAAACAAACCAAAAATCAGCTCTGATCACCCTACAGTCTGTCCAATAGAAAGACACAGTATATAAAAGATACATAAAAGCCTATGTAACGAGTCTTTCAGACCCAGTCCCAAACCCACAACCTCACAGCTACTCAACTGGTTGGGAGACAACTGGTATGGGAAACAGAGACGAATGTGCTAAAGCTGGGCTATTAGCTCAGTTAGTAGCGTATCTTTTTGATGTGTCGGGATGGGAAGTTTACCTACGTTCTACACGAGCTGTACTATTTGGCATCCGTTACACTCACCCCCCTAAACCCCACTCCCATCCGGATCACGGCATCACTGTAACCAAGGTCTTCCCGCACAGTCCAGAACCTTTGTTTGTGAGGGTGTTGGGAGGGAGGTTTACTAACGTTCCACGGCGAGCTGTGTTAGCTGGCATCTGTTACACCTACACAAATTCAGAGTCAATGCAATTGGTGTAGACTGGTGCTTACTGGTAATTCAGCTGCATGTCTACAGATATGTCTTTAGTATGCGAGAGAGCAGACCACACATATCTGTCAGTGTCTCAGTGTGTGTGTAAGAGAGAAAGACAGTGTGTGTGTGTGTATGTGTGTGTGTGTGTGTGTGTGTGTGTGTGTGCATATGTCTGTATGTGTGAGAACATCATTGGTCACACACTCAGCTAAAGAAGGTCTTTTAAACCCCAGTAAATCCTGTCTCTCTAACCACAGTAAGGATTGCCATGAGTAAAAGGGCTATATAAGAGTGTCTTTGATCTTGTAAATAATGTTACTGCAGCATCCAAAATAGCCTGCAGACTATCAAGGGCAGTTGAGTTAGCAAGCTAGGAGAGAAGTGCTTTAAGCACAAGCTGAAGCACACATGCACACACACACACACACACACACACAAACAAACACATGTACCTGCACACACACAACTGGTTCCTGGATCAGATCACACACACACAAACACACACACACACACACACACAAACACACAGCATGATTAAAGTATAGTGTGTATTTGGGACTAGGGTTTCATTTCCTTTGCCACAAACACAAACAAATACAAATACACACCCACTTACACACAGTCTGACTGTTTCCTGACTTGCGTAGGGAGCGTGTCCATGTCATCAGAGCTGCATGCAGACAAAAACAAACTATGAGGGGCCCTTTAGGACATTATTCCAAATTACCTCTCACACGCACTACTGAAATATTTTAACATACCCAACGGAAATGCTCACACAAACAACTTGAACATTATATGCTCACATGCACATATGAAACCATTCACCCATTATACTAAAAACCTCTGACACCTGAAATGCTTTCAAATACACAACTGAAACACTCTCACACAAACAACTGAAATGGTCTCACACATGTAAGGCCATTCACACATTATACTGAAAACACCCACATACACTGACACACGACAGGGAAGAGATAATTGCAGCAATCAGATAAAAAGAACATTAGTCAGTTTAAGTAAAGCAAGAGAAAGATATAGAGATAGAGAGAGAGGAGAAAGGATGAAGAGGAAGAATGAGATAAAAAAGGGGAGAAAGGGAAAGAGATAGAATTGGAGAGACAGATATAAAAGATATAAAGTAACCTTTAAAAGAAAATACTAAAGAATTGAATATCGGTTTTAATAACAGCATCAATGTGTGGGTGTGAGTGATATTTTGAATGATCTATAGATCTGCAATGTACTTTTATAACATTCAAATTGCACTAGGACTAAACAAAAATACTTCACACAGAACAATTTTTATATTCATTCAGAGTAATTTGATTACGTGAATAGCAACATCGTGATGAAACATTCAATATAGTTTTTGGGTGCTCTTTATTCATGTCACCTGGGAATGTCTTTCCTTACCCCAGCCCTGTGATGGTCTGTGTTTGCTGATGTGTGTGTCTGTGCTGTGAGATGAAGTCTAGTTTAAAAGTGTCAAACTCAGACGTACAAAGCTAGACACACAGGCTGACATATGCACACGCACATACACACACACACACACACACACACACACACACACACCCACAGATACTGGTACACACACATCTTAGTATTTAGCATGATGCTTTAGACAGCAGATCTGTGTGTGTGCGTTTACTGTGACTACAGGCGTCTGTCTCTGCCTTCGAAGGCTTTATGATGTGCCGAAGTAGTGTGTATGTGCGTGTGTGGGTGTGTGTGTGTGTGTCTGTGTGTGTGTGCATGTATGTGTGTGTGGTGCAGTCTTGTTGCAAAGCAGAGCCTCAGGGCCAACAAAAATCTTACAATGTGCCGCTTTATTGCTTTAGTGATACACACAAACAGATACACACACACACACACACACACACACAAGGATACCCATTAACACTGAATAATCATCTACCCATGTAAACATACACACACACACACGCACAGATACACACACACACAGACCTAGCTGAATTAGTGCTAAATCAGTATAATTGGGCCCTGTGTGTGACAGATGGTGGAGGTCATTAGGGCCAGCTAGTCTATTAAATGCCTCACACAGAGTGTAATAACAACTACTGTGTAACAAATGACATATAACTGTGAAATAGCATATTAATAAACTACATGTAAATCACCTAAGCCTGGTAATAACAAAGTCACGCATAGACACAAAAGCACACATAAACACACACCCACACCCACATATACAAGCATGCACATGTGTGTGCACACACACACTGGCACACAAACACAGACACACACACATTTCGCATGCACGCATGCATGCACTTACTAACTCACTCACACACACACACACACACACACACACACACACACACACACTGTATTGATGTCAACGTTTCAGTGCCACCCTTCACTTTTCCTGCCCCCAACTGAGCACCTTTGTCACACTTAATGTCGGATGGCAACACCTATATTCATCTCAGTGTGACAACACCATATTCATCTCAGTGTTCATGGCTTTGAATTTCATATTACAGAGTCTACCATATGGAGAAAGACAGCATTGAAATGTCACACACACACACACTCACACTAACACATATAGAAACAGACAGCTCTGAAATCTGACACTGCTGACAGTTGATGCTGACACAGTCCCTCTCTCTTTCTCACACACACACACACACACACATTCACACTCCTGAGTGCCAGTGCTATAGTACGACACATTCATGTGAACGCACAAACATAAAAACACACACACAAATACACACACAGAAACATTCCAAAGAGGCACTCACTCACAGATTTCTAGCCAACGTATACAAGAAGCATGTAGTGTGTGTGTGTGTGTGGGGGGGGGGGGGGGGGGGGGGCAAGAGTTGGGTAAGTCTGAGTCTAAAGGTCAGTGTAGGGGGGAGGGTGGATAAGAGATAAAAGGGGTATAAAGAATAAAGAAAAAAAGGAAGGAGCAGGGGACAGATCAAGACAGGAAGGTAGAGGACACAACATTTAAAGTAGATCAGTAATGAAGAATCAGCATCTGTGTGTATGTGAGAAAGATCGACTGTATGTGTGTGTGTGTGTGTGAGAGAGTGTCCGCTTTGCTAATGTACAGCAGCGATCATCACTTCTTTCCTCTGACAGACAGAGTGCTGTGTACACTGTAAAGCCTAACAGTTCTACTAGCTCTAACACTTTTTAAATATGGTACTCAAGACCTGTTAATTAGTTAACCCAACGATAAATCTAGGGTTAGGTTAGGGTTAGGTAGGGACAGCAGACGCTTTTCCAAAAAGTGAAGATAGCTACCCTTGAGCGAGCATGAAATATGAGACATTTTCCGTTACTTTGCTTGTACACATGTGCCACAGCAGAGTGCAAGTCGATTATCTTCACAATAGATGGGAAAAAAACTGATAGGGACTGGATAATAAATAGCAGCTCAGAAAATATTTTGCCTTATTTTGCCTGCCATGCTTGCTGTTCTCCTTTGAAGTGGAGAAAATGTTAACAAGTGCACTAAAGTCCACAAAACGGATGATGATTTCCAATATTAAATACAAAAAGCTTTATAAGAGATTTCCACAACGCAGAAAGAAACTGTGGACACAAACATTGTTATTGAAAACGGAAGAGCCAGAAGAGCCATTCTGTCTTAAAGACTGCTGGAATTGATGGCCAACAATAAAAATTGTTGGAGACAGGTAAGAAACAGCGCAGCCACTGTTTACCAGCCTTGCAGAGGAGAGGAAGAGCAAGGAAAAAGGAGAGATCCGGGTGTGGGGGACCCCATGTCAGGTTATTTTGTCCTGGGCCCAGCCAAGACTGTCAGCTGGCCTGGGTGTTAGTGTGCTTGGATCAGCAGGTTGGTTGATATAGACTAGCATGGTATAGGGTAACTTGTGTCTGTATGTAGAAAGCTTGAGCATAAAAAAGTGTTAGTTTGGAGAACAGAAAGAAAGCTGTTTCTGTTAAGAAGTAGTTTATCTCTGCAGAAACACACACCGTAAAATTAACCCAAAAAAGTTGCGAGGCATGGTCGGCATAGGCTTTTTTTCATTCTGGTCATTTTGCTAGCATTTTAGAAGGCACACATGTAGTCAACAGCCATTTTAGATATGTGTGATTGCATTGCAAATGTAGTAAATGCAGCTTAGTAGATTTGTAGGACCCATAAGCTACCTGATGATGAATAATTATGCGTGACTGACTATGTTAAGGTAAGTCTAGGTACGATGTGCAAAACACTATTTGTAGTTGAATTCCAACACTAATCCAGGCTTTATGAGCCATCAGGAGGAGTGAGTTGAATTTGTAGTGCAGGACTAATCAGAGCTCAGTACTTGCTGACTCTTAAAAGTGTTAGGTCTACATTTCAAGGTGATTCAATGGATTGGAAGTGCAAATCATGTTCTGCATACTGAGAAACCCAGTGAAATGATTAACCACCGTTGTTTGCAGCATAGTCACTATTTCAAAATTACCCCCAGAACATTGCTATAAACTGCAAAACATTGCTATACTCTCATTATTTGTGCCTGTTTGCTTACTAAAACATAAAAATACATGGCTATACAGGCTATACATGTTGCAACTTTTCTGCCAGTTCAGCTCGCCTCTCTGGCGCAACAGCGGGTGCATCGGGGTTCAACGTGTTGTGCGCCCCTAAAATAGCTTTTCAACAATGCGCAACTGACAAATGACAAAAAACATGGTTTGCGCTGGTCTATAGGAAAATGGGTTTTGCGTCCTCATAATAGCATCTGGTGTGCTTTGCGCCAGACCACACCTCTTCTTTTCGCGCAAGGTGCAGTGTCATTTGCTATCTAGACAACGTGATTTTTTGCCTGAAAAAATGAACGATGCGCTGGCACAGAATAGCAATGACCGCATGCGCATGTCGCGAATGCACAATGCGCCGTGGCAAAATAGGGCCCCTTGTCTCTATAACAGTTGCATTTGTACTTTTCAGTCATTTAATGCACCAAAGGCTCATTCATCACAATCTCGAAGTGATGCAGGCAGATCAGATGGCAAAGTAGATGCACGTGTTCATTCTTCATGCCACATTTGTAATTTTAAAGGGGAACTTCCATCATTATTTTTATTCATATTTCTGTGTCGCCACTATGGTTGAATGCATTGTGCGTCATTTCTGTGAAAAATTATGTCCTAGATCTCTTGTTTGACACTGTTTTCTGTAAGCTATAACAGGTCTAGTGGTTGAACGACTGGCTTTTCCGGTGTGCCTCGTGAATATCCATGACGTGTCAATAAGGCACTTCTGATTGGGGATTCTGATCTTTTGCTCACCTAGCTTCTGTCCACCAATCCTTTGGGATGTGGGCTTGCCATACATGGCTCTGGGCGGGGCTTACGACATAGTGACGTAGATAGGTTTAGCATGCTCTGATCCGCTCATTCTGGTTAGCTCAACCCTTCAATGACCAGTAAAACGTCTTGGAATGCTGCGTGCATATACTGCTTGTTTTGACCCACCACATTGTAAATAGAGCTATTAAATGTTGTTTTTGACGGAAGGACCCTTTTAAGCACCCCCTTTCCTGAGGCAACACTATTTGGACATTTGAGACATTGAATTTTACAATGAGTTTGGGAACTTGTCATGTACTTCAGAACTTCAATAAAAGAGCACAGTCAAAGTGATTTACTTACCAAATATGTCAGGCATTAGCCCTCACCATGATCCACCTACTTCACTTCAAGGACTGGATGATACCTTTTTTTAGTTCACCATCCCTTTCCAGGCCAGACACAGAAATACTTTCCTCCCCTGAATCTACCTCTTCAGTGACATCTCTTCGATTACAGCCATGGCCCTAAACCTTCCCAATACCTCAGTTTACTTATAAGGTAGAGGTTCCGCTGGAGAAGGCCAAAAGTACTTACCACAACAGTGGCACTTTTCTGAGTCCAAGTACCAAACTTAAATCAGATATCCTACATAGTTTGGCATCAGAAATAGTTAAACACAAAGTGAATCCTTCAAGTGCAGAGTTTGATGATGTGGCTGAGGCTCTGATAACAAAGTGCCCTTGTTTAAAAGAGCAATGATCAGTCTCTGGTTGCTATGGAAAATAAGTTTGAAGTACAAAATGACCAACTACCACACCAGACTGAGGAGCATTACAACAATTAAGAACAATTCAATTCAATTCCCACAAAATAATCAAACATATATATTTACACCCTGTAACATGCCCTTACATCCTTAAACAGGCGTCCCAGTGTTCCAACTGTGGTAATCTTTAGCCAACTGGTGGTTCTACTTGATGAACCTAAGGTTCATTTTCAATAATTTCTCACTCAAGTTAACCCTACATTTACACACATTCTCCTTGTAAGACCTCCATGCCTTCTCTATGTGCTGGGTATGGGTACCTGTACCGGGGTGTACAAAATGTTGATGGTAATTCACTTGGTAGAGAATGTAACGGTTCATTCTGTTGTAGGCCCCCCAGGAATCACTGCTGACCTTACTTCCAGGTCTGATGATATTAATGATTGGAAGTAGTCACTCCCTTGATTTATTGTCAACCAAATTTAGGATGGGGCGGTGGCAAGACCCCTTCACCTCCAACATTCCAAATACCCAAGAGCGTCTACTCCAGATTGGGGCTTTTCGACCACATCCGTACTTAACAAACAAAAAGATAAACATTACATTTACATCCGTAAATAACCAAAAATATTGCAGTATTTAATGTGTTACTGTTCAAACCCCATAGCCATGAAAATAATTCATGACATATAAATCAATAGAGCAGGAATTGGTACCAGGCCTGAAAGATTGGTGTGATAATAAAGCTTCTCAATGCACAATGGTATTTTTTGCCACATAATTTGGAGTGACAGATCAATAGGTGTGGAATTGCATGGCAGAAACAAGTTGCTTTAGTTGACATGAGAATGAGCCATACCAAATGCAGCAATCATCAAAATGCACTTTAGCGCTTTATCTTTCTTTTGCGACGAAATTTATTTTCATCGATTGCTACAAGGGCTCTCCCCCCTCCAATGCTCACCCCCCCCCCCCCCCTCCTCTCCAGTCTTCTCACCCCAGCAACGCACACTTGCCTCAGCAGCGTTCTGACCCTTGTAAGGCTCTTGCTGCTTCTGCAAATTCTGTCCTCAATCATGTCAACTCGCCTCTTACGAAAACCTTGCGATGTGTTTAAATGACAACAGACCACTGCCGCCAACCCTTTTAAGTCTCAAAAATGATTTGTTGAACTGTTGAATTGTTTTGTCAGCGTGTAGCAAGGGTGAGAACATTTTGGTTATCCCCTGACAATGCATTTTTTTTTTAAAAATTGAAAATGGAAAATAGAAAAAAGATCACATTTTGTTTATCCCCTATTGTAGCAAGGGGCAATAGCAGTCACCCCACCTGCCCTTGAATGCTAGTCTCCAAGGTACCAAACATGCACTCTGACTGCAGTGGAAAAGAAACATTGGAACGGCAGTCAGGTGGCAGCTGCCCTCCCCCAAGTGTGATGCGGATGCGCTCTAACTGCCATTCCAACTAGCCTATTTCTTTCTTTTTTTGTTGTTTTCAAACGTAATAAAATTTGAATTGTATCAGTTGTGGATGTCCACATTTTTAATATTTTATTCTAGAATAGAATATTCTTGAATAGTTATTCATTAGTGGTTTATCTGTTTGAGTAGATGTAAGTCATGTAAATTGAAGTTAGTTGTTGAACTTAGTTTAAACTGTTATTGAATTAGTTAAGGTCCTGACAACACACCCAGATACACACAGCCACTTCTGACAACATACACATACACACAACACACAATAAAGGCTATTTCTGACACCAGATCTTACAAATATGCATGCACACAAACAGGCACTTATATCACCACATCACACACACACACACACACACACACACACACACACATACACTTACTGTAACTCCCTTTGCCATTACATCACACAGCCACTTCAGGCACTTCAGGCATTCGATCATACACAGATATTTCCAGCCACAGCTACACACACTTACACACACACACAGCCACACACACACACAGCCACACTCCTCTTTTTTCTACTCTCCCCCACTCCTCTTCTCCCTCTGTGTCTCCTCCTCCCTTTCTCTCTCTCTCTCTCTGTCTCTCCCTCTCTCTCTCCCTCTCTTTCTCTCTGTTTGTCTCTCCACTGCATTGACTGCATCAGCACTTCTGAGGGTAAAATAATTAGCATTGCTAAGAAGTACCTAATTGTGAGTGTGCCTGGGTGGTTGCTCACACATCAGTTTGGTTGCTGCATCTGTGTTTCTCTAAGTGTGTGTGTTTGGCGTGTGTGCATGTTTGTCCATTGGCTTTTGTGGTGTGTGTGTGTGTGTGTGGTGTGTGAGAGAGTGTGAGTCTGTGTGAGTGGCCAGTGTGTATGTGAGCGTGGGTGGTGGGTGCTCCACAAATACGCCTCAAATATCCTGATGCCCCTGCTGAGATGGCATTTTGTTGGTGTGTGTGTGTGTGTGTGTGTGTGTGTGTGTGTGTGTGTGTGTGTGCACGCTTTGCTACTGTGCAGCAACACTCATCACTTCCTTCCTCTTTAAACCAAACATCAATATGGGGAAATTCCACTTGCTAGAGATTGAGTGTTTGGGTGTCTGTGTGTGTGTGTATGTGTGTCCCTGTGGTGTGGGCACAAGCAAAACACTTGTGAACATTTCATTACACTTTCAAACATTATTCCATTTCACAGCCCCCACATTTTGTCTGTGTTAGGATACCTATTTGGCTGCCCCAATGCATTTCTATGAGCCAATCAGAAGGCAAGGTGGAGCAGGAACAACAGCAGAGGGTGTTGAGGGAGCGAGAGTCACCAACATCCGTTTACTTTCACATTCTGTTTTTGCAAGGGGGAGGGGGGAAATCCCCCTTCATGCAGACCAGAGTCAAGGCTCGTTTCATTACAATGAATTGGACACATGTGGAACTTAATCAATAAATTGGTCACGTTCTGGAGTTGTCTTTAGAATCATGTGACATAATCCACAACTATTGGTGATAATTTCAAGCCTAATAGTGTACGTTCTTAATGGTTGAATTTTGAGAAAATGAGCTTTAGTTTAGGTCAGGCAGCTACCACTTATTATGTATACACTATAGTTGTTAGTGAGCTAATGTTAGCGAACTAAGCTAACAAAATGTTTTAAATTGAGACATGTCATTTTACTCACCTACACCCACCTAGATAATACTACTGATATTAGCTTAAGTGGACAGAACAATATAAAGTTATACATTGTGTTCAATTTAACATAATAAGTTAAATAAGTCAATAATTTAGGTGTTAGTTTTTATAACATAGGTGTTGTTGTCATAGTTGCTACCATTCTAGTTCATTGGCTTGCTTTACAGACACTAAATCTGTCCAAAATAGTGATTTTTTGGCAAAATACATGATCATAGACAATAACACCTAATTGTATTTGTACTATTTTAGTACAGTTTTACAGTTTGCAAACCCTAACTATTCACGTTTGCTCCCTCAGTAACATATAACGTTGCCCTGTATTTGCAGAATCTAAGATGTTTGATAACAGTGGCTGCTATCTCGTAAGAGATGGGGTAGGTAGATAAACAGATTTACTTTATTGATCCCAAGCTGGGAAATTGACTTGTAGTTACAGCATGACATGTATGGCCAAACAGAGACAAAAAACACACACAATGAGGAAAAGAGCACATCTAAGGCATACTAGGAAATATACAATATACCATATACAATATGAAAATAAAAAAGTGTAGAATATAAAAAGTGTATATAAATAGTGTAATAGGTAAGGTCTTTAGGGTCCACTTGTGTGTGTGTGTGTGTGTGTGTGTGTGTGTGTGTGTGTGTGTGTGTGTGTGTGTGTCCTTGAGGCAGGTGGTAAGCTCTTTGCTTCTGCCACAGAGCTGCTGAGCTCTTAAAGTACAAGAAGACAATCTGTCTGCCTCTGTCTTAAACCAATAAGGGCTTTAGCTGCCCACCCACACACAAACACACACAGACACACACATTCACACACTCATCTCTAAGTTACACACACACACACACACACACACACACACACACATGTAAAAACACACAGAGAACCACTCGTGCAGTATACACAGTGTCATCTCTAATGTAGCATTGTCTTTCCCTCTCTCTCACACACACACACACACACACACACACACATACGCATGTGCATACACACACACACACACACACACAAACACA
This sequence comes from Setipinna tenuifilis, assembly GCA_030347295.1. Taxonomy (NCBI): domain Eukaryota; kingdom Metazoa; phylum Chordata; class Actinopteri; order Clupeiformes; family Engraulidae; genus Setipinna; species Setipinna tenuifilis. Next base: position 7,658,124 of record CM059275.1, on the reverse strand, counting down.
CACCACTGCCTGTCTCCAGCATAACCCAATAAGGGTATCATCCATTTAGTGTGTTGGAATCTAATTTTGGGAATAGCACCGTCCTGCATGATGAGGTCCAATACAGCAAAGCCCAAAAGCCAGAATCATCCCTCAAGATACAGGAGGACATGCACACATACACACACATACGCACATACACACACGCACATACACACACACACACACACGCACAAGCTTTGTGGGTGGGAGGTTCATTTGGGGAGACTGAAATAATCTAATTCCTTTTTTTCTGCAAATCCACAATGCAAGTTAGTCCTACTGTGTGTATCTGTGTGTGTGTGTTTGTTTGTGTGTGTGTGGGTGGAGGGGTTGTGGTTGTCTAATTTAGTCTTATGGTTGTCTTAATTGAGTTTAATTAAGTTAAAGTTAAAATGTTGGAAAGTTGGAAATTTTTTACTGTTACATATCATCACTCCGCTTTGCATAGGGGTCCTACATAACTGTCTGGACTTATTCCACGATAAGGACCACCTCACAGAACATTATGCCTTACATAAACTAGCCCAGTCCACCCTCATACACTTCAATATATGATAACACTCTCTTGTGTACTCTTTGGTACATTCAGTTCCAGTGCATCTGTATTTGTCCATTTGTTGACTGTGGTTCTGTGTCGCTGAAAAGCAGCTCACACACTTGTGCCCACACATATACACACAGTTAAAAGGAGGCAGGCACACACACACACACACACACACATACACACACACACACACACACTTAGCCAGATATGTCATCAGAGCATGGAGATGGCTGACGCCAAATGTCAAGAGCTAATGATCTGTTGGATAACCATCATATCAATAATGCACACAGATGCACACACACGCGCACACATACACACGCAAACACTCTTATATACCCACACAAGAGCACTTTTGTTTATGAGGTTTTCCCATATATGGTCAGACAGGAAGGCCTAACCATAACAATGGAACATTAAGTTTGCACTACAACCAATGTCACTGCTCCACTACAACCAATGTCACTGCTGCTTAAATGACACCATTTGAGCTTTATCACACTACATATCGTGTCCTTTACTTATTTGTATTATATACAAGCCTATAGTACTTTTTGCTATGTTTATATTGTTATACTTTATCTTCATGTCTTATTGCGTTAGCTTCATAGCATAATTGCCTAAGTCATTTTTTGGTCAAATTGAGATTTTTGCATAACTTTACTCCCCTACCACTTCTGCATCATCCTGTCTGTCTGCCTATGTCATTGGCCAATCACAACACTCATAAAAGTAAAAAAATATGAGAATATAAAATAAACATTACATCTTCTCAGCTATTGTGCACACATCAAAACTGCCTAAGTCACTTTTATTTGATTAAAAAAATGATTTTCGGTTTTGTTCTTTTTCCAAACTTTTTCTCACATCTACTTGAATGTTCTGTGAAAATATCAATACAAAATATGCATGTGGTTTTTAGAAAGTGTGTTTTTTCTTGTTTTCCAAAAACACAAAAAAATGACTTAGGCAATTATGCTATCAAGCTAACGATTGTCTTGTTTATAAGATGTTCAATATCCACTGTGGGCCTAGGGAGCGCTGCAACCTGTCCATATGGTTTTTGACAATAAAGCTGACTTTGACTTTGGTAGCATGTTAAAAACCATGAATATTCTTTTAAACCCAACCAGTGGGATTTATTAACATTAACACAAAAGGACAAGATAGGGTACCACTTTGTTTAAAGATATCTACATAAGGGTGACATGAACCCTTTATAAACATAACACATTCATGACACTTCATTCATGTTTAAGACTGTTTTGTGATTAAGGTTTTTGCAATGTCTGGATGCTAAAAAAATATCAACTTAACATAACAAAAACCAAATGACTGTTAATGCCAACAGTCATAAACATAAATGAAAAGTCCCAATCATAGCACAACAAAAATCCAAAAGGTTAAAGAGGCAACAAGACAGCCAGCAGTCCAAAAGCCAGACGCATAGACTTCCTCATAGACCGAATGAAGCCAAAATAGAAGGTTCTGGGCCCTAACATATAGTATTGGTCGATTCATTATGTGAATGCCAATGCAAATTATCCACGGATTTAATTAATGGATTCTACAAAAATTCACCCCCCTCAGAGTTGTCAAGGACCCAAAAACTACCAAAAGACACCAAAACCGTTTTTAGAACCAGGCTGTAAATATGTTTATTTACGCTGTGAAAATTGGACTTTTTAACATGGGAGTCTATGGCAAGTTGCTCGCTTCTGCAGCCACCCCCTAATGGACATGTAAGGCATTGCAACTTGACACTTGGTTTATGACATGTCACCAGGTGCCCCTAATCTAGCCAATCACAAAGTGAGCACCTAAGCACATACAGGGAAGGAAAAAGCAGAGGGACAAACAGCACTAGGAACACAAAACACAATACAAAAATACATGCAGTTTTAATAGAAGCCCTGAAGAACCTCCCTTCACCCACCACAGATTCATCATCTGCTCTTTGTGCCTTCGTTTAATCAATCTTGTTTGTTGAACCTATCAGACAGTAAACAGACCGGTTTTGTTCAACTTGAACCCTTGAGACCTAAACCGTTTTATGTTGGCAAAGGGTACTCAAAGAAACACACATGCACACACGCCATACACCACATGCTGTCTTTGTAGTTTCATGTGTGTGTGATGGCACAGCCTGAAGGGGTTCTTTGAAGAGTGTGGAGGTCTACAGTATGTTAACCTCACTGTTCATAGCTCCCATTCTTACACGCTCACACACACACACACACACACACACACACACACACACACACACACACACACACACACACACACACACAAATACACAAACACTCTTACACCTACTTGATATGACATGTCTCTCTCTCACAAGCACACGCATGCACACGCACACGCGCACACACACACACACACACACACACACATACACACACACACACATACACACACTGCCTGACAACATTTGCCTGGATCAGGAAGTTGGCAAGATGACAGGAGTGTGTCATCATGCCAACTACAAATAGCTCTTCAGAACGGCGGGGAATCGAGAAAGAGACTAATAGAAAATAAAGCTGGGAAGAGAGAGGAAGGTGAAGAAGAGAGAGAAGATAGAGGAGAGAAGATCAGCATAAAAAAAGACACACAGAGAGAAGAAATTGGGAATGGTTAAAAAAAAAGAAACAATCAGAGTCAAAGAGAGAGAGAGTGAGAGAGAAATAGGGAGAGAGTCAAAGAGAGATAGAAAGAGAGAGGGAGAGAAAAGAGAAAGGGAGAGAGCAGAGATTGTTTAATGTTTATGTTACATTTGTCTTGATGTTGCGTATTGATTTTTCTTCCCTTTCAAGAACAAAATGGATGTTTTGTGTGTGTGTGTGTGTGTGTGTGTGTATGTGCGCGTGCATGTGTGTCTTTTTCTCCTCCTCCCCATGCAAGACACAGCTGACCTTGTCACCACACAAATGTCAGCCATTTCCTGATGTCCTGCTCAGGATAATCCACTGAGCTATGAGACATCTGCGTCTTACAACTCATCTAAAACACTCTTTTCTTCCTGCCCACTCTCTCTCTCTCTCTCTCTCTCTCTCTCTCTCTCTCTCTCTCTCTTTCTCTCTCACACACACAAACAAACCCATCCACCCTCACAGACACACACCCAAAACACACCTACCCCACCCCCCCCACACACACACACACACCTTTCTCTCTCACTCAACACACACACACACACACACACACACACACACACACACACACACACACACACACACAGATGACTTTGCAGCGAGGTGAAAATAACTCCTATTAGGGCTGATGAAGTGCAGGCTCTCGGCTGTAAGGTGAAACCAGTTTACTTGTTTGTGTGTTTGTTTGTTTTAGTCTTTATTATCCCTTTGTTCTCCGTCCTCAACACCACAACCCTGTTCTGCAGGTGGACAGGTGCAAATGTGTGTGTGTGTGTGTGTGTGTGTGTGTGTGTGTGTGTGTGTGTGTGTGTGTGTGTGTGTTGAGTGAGAGAGAAAGTGCACACCCAATGATGTTTGCAGGTCATGTCCTCCACACACACACACACACATACTCTCACACACGCACAAACACTAATAAAACACTATTGATTTCAGGCAGCAGTAACCCATTTACACAAATGAATGGGATTTGTTTGTTTTTCTCTCTAGCAAACAATACCACTTCCATTGAGGTTTATCTCCAGTGTTTTTTGACATGCACGCATACACATACAACACACACACACACACACACACACACACACACACACACACACACACACCACTTTTCCAGCTCTTTACTAACAATTCAACAAACACACACATTCAAACCCATTTCACCAAGACATAACACCCCATTCTGTCAAATGAAATGTGTTCAAAGAAACACACACACACAAACACTTCATCACTACGCCTCCAACTTTTTTTGCAACTTCATCAAAGACAAGAAAGGAAAGAATTCTGAGCATTAAGCCTGCAGTTTACACAGCCATTGCAACTTTGTTGTGTTGTTCATTTCACCTCAATCGCCTCATTAACCAATCAGGACAGGCCATTTAGGCAGCCATTCCGGGTTTGTTGTTAATTCCACCTTAATTGCTTCACCATCCAATCACGCCACAGTACTCATTTCATCATCCAATCAGAATAGGTGCTGCTCGGTTGGGCACATTGTGTCTGTGTGTCATTTAGCATCTGGATATGTGAAAGAAAGCTTGCCACACACACACATCAGCACTCCAGACTCCATTGTGTGTGTGTGTGTGTGTGTTTTAATCATCTGGATATGTAGAGACAGCCTGCAACACACTCTGCCAATAAGAGAAAGTATGCATGATCAAACCACCTATCTTTGAGTTTGTGTGTGTGTTTGTGTGTGTGTTTGTATGTGTGTTTATGAATGAGCAACATTAAGGGTGCAAAGCCCAAATTGTAAGAGTGTGTGTGTGTGTGTGTGTGTGTGTGTGTGTGTGTGTGTGTGTGTGTGTGTGTGTGTGTGTGTGTGAATATGTTATAATGGGGGGAAGGATTAAGGTTGCAAGGCCTTAATGCATGTGTATACATGAGTGAAGTCCTTCAGTATTGCGAATGGTGTGTGTGTGTGTGTGTGTGTGTGTGTGTGTGTGTGTGTGTGTGTGTGTGTGTGTGTGTGTGTGTGTGTGTCTGTGTGCGTGCAGTGCTCTAAGAGGGGTAAATTGACTGAAATGTCACACAGAATGTTCTAGTCTGGCATCCTGCCACAGCTGTTAAGTAGATGAGGGGAGATTCTCACACAAGCATTATCATTTACTCACAGAGGGTGTGTGTGTGTGTGAGAGAGAGAGAGAGAGAGAGAGAAAGAGAGAGAGAGAGAGACAGAGAGAGGGGAAGTAGAATTGTGTGTGTGTATGTGTGTGTGTGTGTGTGTGTGTGTGTGTGTGTGTGTGTGTAATGTGGACCTAAAGTGCTTAATTTTCTGGCGATGAGTAAAACAGAGCAAGAAGTCAGAGAAAGGGCAGTAGCAGAAATATACAGCCACACTTATTCACTGGGGGAGTAAATACTCACACACACACACACACACACACACACACACACACACACACACACACACACACACACACACACACACACACACACACATGCATACACACACACAGGATGCAATATACAAAATATGTTATAAGCCTTTACAACTTTAAGTGCATTATAAACCTTGTTTGACCTTTTTTACTTCACTTCATTCACTTTCAGATGTGAAAATAGCTTCATTATGTACTAAGTTGTAGAGGCTTATAACATAGCATTATAATTCTTTATGAGTGCAGCCATATGTATGTATAGATATTTATGTCAATCATTATAAAGTTCTATGAATGCATTATAACCCATATCATGAAAGTGTTTTTAGGGTTTTATGAATACTGGGTTAATAGAAAATATTACCTTTTTTTTTTCTTTACACAGATTATTCACAGGTCCACTACACTACTCTAGGCCTGTTAGGAAAATATTCAATGTTATAAGTATATATTTGCACATACAACTGAAAGCAGACACGTGAGGCAATAACAATTCACCAAATTCATTATAAAAAAATGAAGGACATTTGCATGGTCATTATGTTTGATGGTCAGCTGCCAGCTGTGTCGTCAGGACAGTCTGTTCCTGTCCCTGCTCCTGTTATTCGAATGCCAGCTGAATACATTTCAAAGGTTGTGATCCATTGTTAACAGTAGGGTTTTGTTTTTCCTTTTTTGTCTGGTCAATGAGTCAAAAGAAACAAATCCCAAACCTAAAAATAACAACCCAACATTGTGAACGGGTCTGTATAGAAGTAAAACATCTTTTTGCTCATCCGTGAGTAATAGCCTCCCTCAACAAAATGAAATGTTCTGAAAGCTTGAAATATGTTATTTATACATAGCTGTTGCTGGCGAGCTCAATGGAGGCTGCCTTGGCTGTGACAGCTGACAACACCAGTGAAATACAGCCCCGCCTTTTGTGTTTTTCATCTTCTTTTATCACCCTCTGTAGTGTGTTTGCGGTTTCTGTAGCGGTTTGGGTATTATGGGATAGAGGTGCTAGCCCCCATACCCAAACTTCCACCATTTCTAGCTTCTGGGTTTGTTTCAGAGTGGGTTGTTAGTCCCAGATATAAAACCACCCCTTCATAATTGGGGTAATTATGGGGTAATAGTACATTAACATGTTGGTACCCCCCAATGCTGTTATTTTGGTCTCTTTAGGGGGGTACTGGGTCTTGATTGGGGGGTACTGTACTTTACCCCCCAATACCCCCTGTAATCTGGACTACGGTTAGTCCTCTTCCCAGGGCCTACTGCCTTCAGTTCCAGCCCCACTCCACTCCATATGAGGCCAGGCTGGCTTAGGGCTGTGTACAAGCTCTTTTGGCACGTCAAGCTCAAACATCTCCTGCTGCTTGGTACTGAAAGCTTTTCATACTAGCAGCGTGAGATAGGTGTTTTTCATCAGCTCAAAGAATACTCGACAGAAGTTGTGTTGAATGACATTTTGTTGATGTAGTTCGGCTATCATAGTGGAAAATGTGCCTTTAGAGAGTGAGTAAACTAAAGGTCTTCACACATTGGCTGTGACATAGTGCGGAAACTTGACTTGAGACATTTTATCAGTTTACATTTCACTATAGTTACAGTATATAATCCTACACACCAGTGTCAAATTCTGCTCCTGAAGCTGTGTCAGTAATGATTTGAGTATTTTTATCGTAACAGCAGTTTGTTATAATGACTGGAAGCACTGACCATCTGAGTAAGACTACATTTATTTATTTACTTTTAATGGTAAATCTCTTTATCTGAATCCTAGAGAACAGGCCAGAGGAAAATCTAAACTAAGTAGGTCACAGTACACACACACACACACATTCACACACACAAACAAACATTATGTAGGTCTACATCCCAGAGTTCTCCTCCCCAAGCACACACACACACACACACACACACACACATACACAAACACACAAACACACACACACACATATAGGCTGCTTAAACCCACTGCTTTATTCCCCAGCACACAACACACCACAACACACACACACACAAACACACACAAACACAAATGCACACACACATACACACACACACAGGCTGCCCAAACCCACCACTTTATTATACACACACACACAAAAAAAAGTAAAAAAAAAAGTCTTCTCTCTGATATTCTCTAAATGTGCATATCTGGCACTATTGCAACTTCACACACACTGAGAAACACACAGAGAGGGGGGAGAAAGAGAGAGGGAGAGAGAGAGGGAGAGAGGGTTCAACCAGACACTTCCTAAATGTGTGTATCAGGCACTATTGCAAATGTATGTTCCAGACAATGCACCCAGTTAGGAGATCATTATCGGGCAGTGACATAAAGCCTCGACTGCTACAGATGCAGGCTTCTTCTGTGTGTGTGTGTGTGTGTGTGTGTGTGTGTGTGTTATAATGTGTGTACTGTATCTGTGTGGGTTTGTGTGTGTGTGTGTGTGTGTCTGTGCGCGTGCGTGTGTATGCATGGTGTATGTGTGTGTGTGTGTGTGTGTTTATCTGTGTGGATTTGTGTGTGTATGTGTGGTGTGTGTGTGTGTAAGTGTGTGTATCAGTGTGGGTTAGTGTGTGTGTATGCGTGTATGTGATGAGTGTGTGTATTGGTGTGTGTGTGTGTGTATGTGTTTGAGTGTGTGCGTTTGTGTGGGTGCACATACACACACACACACCCTTTGAAAGGGTTTTATTGGGTGGAAATGGTTTGATAGATAGTTTGATCTGTGCTCGGTGTTTTCTGTAAAAGGTGCAGCTAATGCTATCATTACTCACTAAGACTATTATCATGGCTAACTGCACAGAAGGCTTGGACAACAACGAGGACTCTGTGTGTGTGTGTGTGTGTGTGTGTGTGTGTGTGTGTGTGTGTGAGAGAGAGAGAGAGAGAGAGAGAGAGAGAGAGAGAGAGAACAAGAGTGGAAAGCACTGATAGACTTTAAAGCTCTTGGTGAATCCTCAGGAAATACAGGATCAAATCCACTAAATACATTTAATGCTTCAGGCCAAAGGGATTATTCTCACTCACAGAAATTAATTTCATACACTTAAGCTGTGAGCGGTGTGTTTGTATGCATTTGTGTGTGTGTGTGTGTGTGTGTGTGTGTGTGTGTGTGTGTGTGTGTGTGTGTGTGTGAAGAATCCCGGTGCCAGGTCTCTGGAGACTGAGGCAAAGATTTTTACCATATTCATGTATTCTGCTCTCTACACACAGACACAGACAGACACACACACACACACACACACACACACACACACACACACACACTGTTTACAGGTGCTGGTAGGCCTATTAGCTAGTAGTGTCTGCTTGCTGCCCTTGGTGACCTGCTGTTAGCGTAGCGTCCATATGCTCCACTGGGTAGTACAGCCACAGGAGAACACCACACACACACACACAGGGCCACAGGAAAACACCACACACACACACACACACACACACACACACACACACA
>CM059275.1:7641569-7644069 GCA_030347295.1 Setipinna tenuifilis | reverse complement strand
CAGTAGTGGTGAAAAATAGGGGGGGGGGTGGTGAATTTTATCGTTTTGAACAGATATTTGATGTAACAAACAGCGCACATGGTGAAAGAGCAACTGTGTACCTCAGTGATGGCTGGTGGGTAAATCATAGTGGCAAGCAGAAATCTATGAACCCAGCCCTGCTAGGGTGGTCCGGGGGCATGCCCTCCCCCAGGAGAAAATCTGGACAACAACACTTTAAAATGGTGACTTGTAATAGGTTCTGAGGAATTTAATGAGCAAACTGAGTTTTAAAATCATTAGCCTAACCCGCAGAGCTGGGCAGTTTAGAAGACTGTGAGGGAGACAACTGGGGGTGAAGATGGCTGGAATAACTTTGCAGAGGGCTGTTTCCGAGAAGAGCCCCTAGTCCTGCTGTATCTGGGGACTGCCTCATAAATACACTTGCATCTTGTGCTCAGTGGCGTCGAAGGAGCCTGATATTGGGAGGAAACTTTTAATTTTTTTGGTAGGGGGGGGTGGTTGCATTGGTAATCATGCTACTGGTACTGTATATAGCAAATTTACAGTTGCAGATAATTACCATTTTAAAGAAACACAGTCCTGAAATGTGTGAATGTGTAAATAACCACTTTTAAATGGTAAGAAAAAGTATGGGGGTTTCATTTGTCAACTCTACTGTCAATCATCTTTATATGAATGTGCAAATATGCTCCCTATTCATTTTTCATGGTGAGGCTGTGCTTAGAAAAAGGTGAGGGTAGCGTCATTATATGCACGCACACATGCCTTCTCACCCACAGTATTTTACCCAATATGCACAAAGCCCAGTAAATATTGATATGGTCGTCATATTTCCAGTGTTAAAATAGTAATTTTCACATTTATTTATAAAGTGGCACACGGGATGGAAAGGGGGGATGGTCGTTTTAGAAGGGGGATGATTTTGACTGTTTTTTTATCCTCCCCCTTTATATCCCCCTTTTTTACAGAAAAGTGCAGTAGAAATGACCTACTCTGGCCAAAAAGGTAATTTGTCACCTGGTGCCACCACCACCAGGTGAATGTGCGGTGTGCCCATTACAAACCATTAACACGTCCTCTGGCAAGAAAATGTCATGTTCCCTTTAATGCCACATTATGGCTCACCTTTTGTTAACTTGCTGCTCAGAAAAAGTTGCTATTATTATTATAGTTCTTATTAGTAACACTGTATTTTTACAGTTCGCTTTTTTTAGTGTATCTACATGTAATATTATGTACTTATTATACACTGTATATTCCTAACACTAACCCCAATTATTACACACATTATTACACTGTACCTGCTTGATGTAACAGCGACAGTAAAATAAAATGTATTATTATTATTATTATTATTAATATTATTATTATTATTATTTTGTTGTTGTTGTTCAATATGTCAGTTAGAACAATGCTGTGTCAAGGGTTAGTGCAATTAATCTATTTTCAGGCAGCATTTCAAACATATTCTAGCATGCTTTTAAAAAAATATATTAAAAAATGTTTTAAAAGGCTTCACTCATTGGAGGACTCTGGGAAGAGGTGCAATTAGCCTGAATCAAATGTTCAGCAAGCAGAACATGCATGACATTTCTCGAGTAAATAGATTTTTGTGTGTGTGTGTGTGTGTGTGTGTGTGTGGGTGGAAGTGAAAGTGTGTGTGTAGTGGAATTAGAGTAGTATTTTCTTCTTATTTCTTCTTAGGGGGAGAAATACTGTTAAGCAGATATTTTTCCTTGGCTGTTACGCCATTTATATTCCTTAGAGATTCTGGGTTGCCCACATGTTTAAAGTCATCCACATAAAGGTAAACACAACTGGTGTCTTTCCATCTATTACACATTCTCTATTTATTCTTTAGTATTACTGATCACTGTTTCCTATTCATACATATAGGCTACTGGTAATTAATATAGGCTTCTGATCATTCATATACCGTGGGTCCCTATCCATTCATACAGACTACTGCTCATTCATACAGACTACTGGTCATTCAAATAGGCTACTGGTCATTCATACAGGCTGCTGGTCATTCATACGGGCTACCAGTAACTGCTGCTCTTTTATCCTATTCTCCATGCCTAGGCTACTGCTGCATCAGGTTTTTTCTCAGTCTCTGGAACACTTCATATCATGAAAACACAGCTCCTAGATAGATAGATAGATAGACAGACAGACAGACAGACAGACAGACAGACAGACAGACAGACAGGCAGACAGACAGACAGACAGACAGACAGACAGACAGACAGATAGACAGATAGATAGATAGATTCCACTCTTCACACCCGGCATAGTACATGGCATAGGCTATACACAAAACACAATAACAACAACAATTTTCAACGCTGGGCTCCTTCATTCAGGTCTCCTATGGCAGAGGGATACTCTTTGTGTAGTGTGCCTGTTTCCACAGCAGTAAGTGGCATCTTTGCGCAGATAGAAGTAGAATAAACTATAGTTTGACAAGGTGGCTGGGGTCATGATGTGCAATGGT
>CM059275.1:7631569-7636569 GCA_030347295.1 Setipinna tenuifilis | reverse complement strand
GTGTGTGTGTGGCTCAACACAGCTAAATGTCAAACAGGCCCACTCTGCCTGAAGGTCACTTAAACCACCACTCAAATACACACATGGCCACACACTCACGTTTTACACATACTCATACACACAAGCACACACAGATACATACACACATACACACACACACACACACACACACACACACACACACACACACACACAAACACACTCATACACACAGATACACACTTATGAAAAGTCCTTTGAGTACCCTGTTGGCATCCTGCCTTTCCTGTCAAACACAATAAAGATCCGTCTTTCTTTGCCATTCCCAACACACATTTAAGCATCAAGCATGGATGGATGGATGGATGGATGGATAGATGGATAGATGGTGATGGAGCAGTCTGTAATTTGTTTGTACTAGTGCAGGAGCCATAGAATTAAACATACCCACCCACCAATCTTTCCTTCCCCAGTTTTGGTCAGTGTGTGTGTATGTATGTATGTCTGTGTGTGTGTGTATCAGGAGGAGGGCGGGGGCTGTTGCTATGGGAGTGTCCTGTTGCCACAGGTGGGAGGGGTCGCACAGGAGCAGATGGGCATAGGGCAAGCAGACGTTGGGGTTTGGAGAGGGGGGCGGGGGGTTGGGTGGGGGACATGGTTGGATGGTCTGGGGGATTCCGGGGTGAGATCGCCATGGTGATGGGGCGAGACCTGTGCCCACTCGTCCGCCTGTTGCCTGGGTTATGACTGCGAGACCATCTGGAAGCAGAGATCCGCCACACCCCCATGTCTGCCCCGACACCCCCCTACCACAGGGAACCCTGGGATAGCCCCGCCAGGCAACACAGACGGTTGTGGGCATCGCCTGGCAGAGCCGACTCTTTTTTTCTTTCGTTTCACTTCATTCAAAGAGTCTGGCTACTCTCCATAGGTGTACGTTTACTTCCTGGTGGGCAGATACTGTCTGTGCATGCAGCATAAAATGCTCAAACTTAATGCTTAAGTTCCATGTCATCGCTTTCAGCACCCCCCCCCCTCCCCCCACAAACAAACAACAAACAAAACCCTCCCTTTGTTTGCTGATTCGAAACCAAAGCAATGTGTTTGGGGCAAGCCGAAGCCATAGCCGAGTTTCCTGACAGAGCACTGTGTTGCATCCAGGTACTGTGGCGTCACCAGCCTGGCTGGGGCCTCAGAGCAGAATCTACAGGAACAAACACTGGGCAGCAGGATGGGGGATTAGAGGCTTTGGAGGCCTTTGCTGAAACACTGAACAGCACACAGAGGAAAAGGGCCAGACAGCCTCTGATCTGATGGATTCTCTATCGCAAGAACAGGACTGAATTAGACTCAGTTTGAATTAGATTTCCTAAATCAGAGTAAAGATGAATTAGGCACCCTAAATCAGAGTAAATTTGTGAATTGAATTAGATATAAACCTTTTTCAGGCATGATCTTCGGATATTAGACGTATGATTGGATATATTAAGCGTACTGAACTGAATGTTCACACATAGTGCAAACCACATAGCCTGAGTGGTAGTTGTTTATACTATAGGAAGAATACTCAGGTTGTTAAGGCACTGAGGAACCTTAGTCATGACTCAAAATATATGTGGCCCATCTTGTGTTGTTTTGTTTGCTACATGCAGCATGGTGGATGAACGAAAAACCAGCATTGTTGCTTCAAGGCTGTAAGCGTTAAGTCACATCTTCCGCATCAATGAACAAGAAGAGCAAGAGTTACAGGCAATTTGGTCAGCACACCAAAAAGCACGACTCCATTCACAGTATTGTTACCAGCATAAGAGAGGGAGCCGCAGCAGCAAGTCATTGGTATGCCTGGCATCACCTCGACAAAACTCTGTGTGGGGAAAAAAAATCCTTAGACCAAGTGGTGAAGTATTCTGGGCAGATGAATTTTGTTTATAAGTAATTAAGGCATTCTCACCTGTACACTTATCACATGAATGACAGCTACAGCAGCAGCTTTACCAATTACTTCCATGTTAATTTATGCATTTATTCAGGCTATTCATTCTGTGGCTGATGTCTTTTTGTATGGCTAGCAACAAGAGCCTTTACATACATACTGTCTAGCAGTATTTATAATGCTTCCACTTGTCCTTGTACTTTAGTGTGTACTTGAATAGAGTTATGTTAGTTGGTGTACCAGCAGTAGGAGTTAAGAATTTGTTTTGTTGAATGTATGTGATGTTAGGTCAACTGGGATTCTCATACACAATGACGATGCTACACCTGCCACACATGACACCTACAGCCTTGTTGCAGTTAGTGTTTATTTATATTTTAAACAAAAATATAATACAAAGGTAGAATAACAAAAATTGAAAACATGTTGGGAGGAGGGTGCAGTAGCAGTCATTTGCAGGCTATATGTGTGTTCTTTCATTTCGGCTGAAGTTTAAAGGTCTGTGAAAGAGCGATCTTGCTCACGGTCGGTAGTGCACATCCTAACTTCAATGGTGGGAGGATACAGGGGCCGAGTGGCTGAACTTTACTGACTTTCCAATTTGCCATATTTCCTTGAAGATGTTATTCTGTGAATGTAAATAACGTTGCGATGTCATGAGGTAAGCGTTCTTGTTTGCCACTACACTGGTGCATACAAGCTACATCATCAATACGCCCCCTCACCTTAGCCAGAGACTAGCCCGTCTTTGTTCAGTCATACTGTCCTCGGTAAGTGTGTTTGTATGTATGTCTGTGTGTGTCTGTGTAGCGAAGGGGAGGAGAAGTCGCCCCACCGGGATTCAAACCCGGGTCTCCGGGGTACCAAACGTGTACTTTGACCGCAACGCCAAAGAGCCAGGCTCGTTGGTATGGCAGTCAGAGCACACCCACAACCCTAGTGATGGTCACTCCATCACAGTCTGTATCAGGAGAAGGGCAGGGGCTGTTGGTCATACTGACATGACATGACACAGGGCTGTGATGGCCTGGTGGCTAAGGTAAAAGACTTGTGACTGTAAGATCACCATACACTCTTAAAAATAATGGGGCCAGTACCAGTTCATCAATGCCATAGAAGAACCTTCACTCTCCATGGAACCATCCAGATATTGTTAAAGAACTATTTAAGCACCTTCTTTATTTTTAGCATGTATGTGAAAGGTACTTTAAATTGGAAACAGTTCTTCAGAGCCTCAGGTCATAGTGAGCTATGTTATGACATATCGGCGTCAAATGGTTCTTTAAAGAACTGTTGCCTCAACGCTTCTTTAAAGCACTGAAAAAGGTTCTTCTATGGCATCGCTCTGAAGAAACCATTATTTTTTAGAGTGTAGGACCATAGGATCTGCTCTCCCACCCCCCTCTGACCCCAGCACACACTACTCCCCTCTCCCATTATTCTGAGTCTTAGGCCCCGTTTACACATACCTGGGTATTTTAATAAACGCAGACATTCACCTTCGTTTGTGCCTTTCGTTCACAAACAAACAAAGGTTTTCCCTCGATAAACGAAGCTCCAAAAAAACTCCGGCAAAAGTGGAGATTTTTTAAAAACTCTGTGTAGCGTTTGTGTATGAACGGACAAAAACGGAGTTGTAGGCAATATCCGCGGCAAAAGACGCATCAGCCATTGCTCACCTTGTTCATAATTTGCCATGTAGGCTATGCTCATTTTCATTTGATACAAAATATGATATGATTTATGACCCTACGGAGTACCCGTATATCTATCACCATAGCAACCGTTTGCTTGTCAACAATAGGCTACATTACACTGTATCGTCCAACATGGAAGTACAAGTAGCTGCAACCTTTCTGGTTTTAAGGGCTATACTTGCGTGTGTGCTTTTACAAATAAAACTGGTACAATGTATTGACCAGCAGAGGCGTATTAGGGCTCGGAGGGCAGCAATTATGGAGCTTCTTCTGACAGAAGGCGCCCGACCCTACATCCATCGCCAGCGGCGGCGATTCTGGATCAGACCTGGACTTACAGGTTTCCCAGTCTACATTTTCCAATGATTTTCTGGTTTTGTACTCCAACGCCACGTTAAGAAGTAACTCAGCTTCACTATCCGTCCATACAAACGAACCCGGCGCCATGATTACTTCACGAAAAGTTTTTGTTGTGAACGGCTCAGCTGGCCTATTCCTTCTGATTGGCTTGTGTGGAACAATTATTGTAACACCGCCACCGTCAGGCTTGGCGTAGTATAACAACTCTTGGTGGTGTATTTATGTCAATGACACTCAAGTCAGTGATTTATGTTGATCAATATTGTGGGTTCTTTTTTGTTTTGTTTTGTTTTTTAAAAAAACGAAGCTGTGTGCACACATTTTTTTTTTTACAAACGAACGTTCGAAGGTCTGCGTATACCAAAATACCCGGGTATGTATGAACAGCACCTTAGTCTAAATGTAACTTCAAGGTACACTTTTTTGCACTACAACTTAATGACACTGCTGCTTACTGTAAATCGTTTCAGCTTTACTATGATACATTGTATTACTTATTAGTATTGTATAGAAATTGTATTTATTGTTGTTTTTGCTATGTTTTTATTGTTATGTTGTGTTATTGTTATGTTTACATTGTCATGTTTATAAGATGTTTTATGTTCACTGTGGGCCATGGGAGTGCTGCAATTTCAAATCCTGTGTACAACCTGTACATATGACTTTTGACAATAAAGTTGATTTTGACTTTGACTTTGAGGATTGCAGGTTCAAATCCACCAACTGTCAGTAGTGCCACTGAGAATGGTACCATCCCCACACACTGCTCCACAGATGCCGTTGTCATGGCTGTCCGACATGGCATGTATGATGGGTTAAACGCAGAGTCCATTTTCGTTGTGTACACTGTGTGCTGTGGTGTGGTGTGCTGTGAAATCACAATGACAAATGTGTGCTGTTTTGTTTTGTTAGTTTGATAAGAGTAGGGTCTGGGTAGTAGGCTCTCCACTAAATCAAAATGAAAAAAAAAAAACAATAGTGTTTCGTTCACTCATCCAGTCCATCCGTCTGATACCAGGAGAATCGTATTA
>CM059275.1:7614069-7626569 GCA_030347295.1 Setipinna tenuifilis | reverse complement strand
ATGTTAGAGCTTAAATGTGTTGGTGTGTGTGCGTGTGCGTGTGCGTGTGTGTCTGTGTCTGTGTCTGTGTATATGTGTGTGTGATGGACCAGAGAAAACGAATCAGACCTTCTGCTGCATTCAGCACAATCAGACAGGAACCCGATGGAAAGGTCCGGAAGGGTGCGCCCTGAAGCTGTGTGTGTGTGTGTGTGTGTGTGTGTGTGTGTGTGTGTTTGTGACGGTAATGGGACCTGACTGGGCCTGTAGTTAGCATTGCTAACAGCGGCATTGCTGATTTACACACCTCACTCCACTCTCCTCTGACCTGATCTGCTTACACACACACACACACACACACACACACACACACACACACACACACACACACACACACACAACTGAGCAGATCTGCTGACACAAACACACATCCACAGCGCTCTGTCAACAGATAAATACTTTAGCTGAGCTGGGAGGCCATGCAAGGACACTCTAATTGGCTAATGAGGGTCACATGGGCAACAGGTCATCCAGTCAGAACTTGTCTCCTATGGTGACCAGTGAGGGCAGCTTTCTCCTGAAAAAGGTTCACATAGCTTCACCAAATGTGAATATTCTGCAAGGCCTCTCAGGACACTAAATACTGTGCAGTTCAAAAGACAGATGCATGTTTCAGGGACTTGGAGCAAAAAAAGTAGCTAGGCAACTACCTCAAATGAACAGTAATCAGACTAGTAACCTCAAATGTTGCAACAGTACTCCATGAGGAAACACTATTGTGGCTCTGTCTTGGCTCGACCCAAGTTTTGGGGTTACCAATTAGAGAACAAAGGCTCGGTCAGAAGACTGAAAATAATGACAGTGAACATTAGGCACGGGTGTGAATGCTGAATTCGGGCATTTATGACTGGTTGAAGACAAGCCCAGTAGTTTTAAAGTTCACAGAAAGTATCTGTCTTCCAGGAATCAACTGCGTGCCTATGGGCCTATGTTGCCAGACTCTTTACACAAAGTGCAAGACTTTGGTCCACCAGGCTAGTGGCAAAGCAGGTGACTTTATAATGAACCTTGATGGTCTAGAGAAGTGCAAAGATTTGACTGAAAGTTTTTGGTGAAGATATGTAAAATTATCTAATGCTATGAACCTGATAAAAGAGACAAACTGACATTTTTTTTCTTGACAGATAACACAACCCTGGAGCACATTACAGACAAGCTGTAGAAGGAAAGTGGAAGCTTTTGTGGGGTAGCAGTGCGCAAATGGTGGCTGCGAATGAAATGTCACTTTTTGATCAAATCAACATTCTTAAACCAGGCCATTTTATCTACCGTCTGGTCATCTTATTTACTACTGTTTAGCACAAATCTAAAAGTGTGACATTGTTAGATAGGCCAGGCCAGACCATATCTGACCCAGTGTTTTGATTGGTCTGCAGGGGCAGACTTAGCCATTTTGTGGCCCTAGGCGGATGCAGGAATTGGGGCCTTCCGAAAAGTATGCAGTAGTGAGTGTGGAACTGTAGCACAAATACATTAATAATGTTCTACCAAGTTTAGCCCTTCATAAACTATGGCCACAATGGTCTTTTAAAGAAAAAATGAAGTTTCAGATGATACCAGAATAGTCAAAACCCACCAACATTATTTACTTTTTGGATGGAACCAGATTTAAAAACAATAAATTTACAATGTCACTCCATATAATGTACAGTAGATATCAGGATATCCATTAATCAAGGTTTCCACTAGAGAACAGAAAACAGTATCACATTTTATCAGCTTTTTCAGAAAATACAAATGATCAATTCATCTTTTTTTAAGGTCTAGAAGCCTTGCTGCTGCAACATTTCCTCCACAGCTAATACACCGTTTGCCTGTAGCCTTCTCCCACGTTTGATATTGACATAAGTTGGGTAGGTAAAGAAAAATAATATGTTAACACAATAATCCACCCCCACACAAAAAAAATATTCATATTGTCCTTTAAATGGGAACATTTCTAAACTGTGTTTGCATCACCCACCGATTTGCACTCTGACGAGTTGTTTTTGTTTTTTGTTTTGCAGTAGCAAAGTGAGGGGGATGTGTTTAAGCAGCAACGGAGGCAAAATAAGTAGATCAAAATCCAGATTAATAAAATAATAATCAAAAATGAATCATTAAAAACCAAACAGAAAGGAGGACAAATACGTGCTGTCTGTGGCATATCAATTAAGTCATCAAACAGGATGGATGGAAGAGGAAGTAGGTCTGTTATTTGTAACAGCTGTGAAGTGCTGTACGTTTGTGACAGCCGGAAGACTCGTAGACCTCCAACATGGCAGCCTGACACGCGTGCACGAAACCGAAACCTTGTCTGGTAATGTCATCTTGGTTATTAATGTCAAGTTGTCATGATGAGGACATCCAAAATAAATGAAGTGTCATTATCGTGCATGGCTTATGTCATGGCATGTTTATGACAGTCTCGTGTCACCCTTATGTAGGCAGCTTCAAGTAAAGTCTTACCACACTGTTTTATAAGTAGTACAATATAAGACATAAGCTCTGTTACCTTTCTGACATCCGTTTTTCTGGCGTGTGTGACAGAGATTTAGAGATTTTAAAGAGCATTCAGGAAACCCCTGTCACTGATTATGACTGACTAAAACAGCCAAAACCTAGAAAAATCACTTGTAGCACTTTTATAATAACTAATCCCCTTGAGGCATTTATGATGATTTACTGATGAGAAATAATGTAAGAATACCAAATCATGACCAAATCACTTGCTGTTAGCGCTGTTGACTGTGAAATGAACAACACAGTAACGCCACTTTTGACTCAGCTACAAATCAGCAACCCTGTCAACGTTCAGGTTTATTTCTTTGGCCAGGCCTCCTCAGCCAGAAAAATGTGTTCAGAAATGGCCACTGACAGGGGGGTCAGCTCAGGGACGGATTAAGAAATCGAGTGCCCCCGGGGTAAAAAATTATCTTGCCCCCTGCAAAACCACCACCACCATCACCACCCCACACCCCCCCACCACCCCAAGCCCATCTGTCCATCCATTTTTAACCTGGCTGGTTAAGTAGTTTATTTTTGCACATATGCTACTCTTGGACGGGGAGAGAGGGGGCTGTTAACTTGACCTGTACCCCAGCGGCTTTTTAATGAGGGGGTTTCCCTAACATCCGTACACTGTGCTACCTGGTACATGAGGGACAATTTTGCCAGGCCCCCTGGGCCTGGGCCTGGCTCCGGTAGGCCTGTCCATTAACCCCCCCCCCCCCCCCCCCCGCCGGGTCAGTTGACCAAACAGACTGTCCATTAAGGAAGAAAGCTTAGAACTCACCGACTGTTGGGAACTAAAGGGGGCTGTTTGGAGGTCAGTCATCTTTTCTTGCTGCTTCCACCTGTCAGGTCCTGCTGTAACCTCTAGGTGTGGCACACACTCTGTTATCAAACATTAAAATGAACTTCTGACTCTCTCTCTGTGGATGTGTGTGCACGTGTGTGTGTGTGTGTGTGTGATGGAGACGCTTTAATCATGAAGTCTGACTACTCACTTGAAGGGCAAATATGTCCGGCAGACACACACACACAAGCACACATGTACACACACAAATACATGTACACACAAAAGAAGGCTCACACACATACCCGCATGCACACACTCACACACCTACACAAGCTCACACACATACACGTACACACACACCTACACAAGCTCACACACATACACGTACACAGACACACACACACACACACACACACACGCTCAGAGTTCAGCACCACACCAGAACCTTGGCATAACACACACACACACACACACTTACACACACACACACATGAAGCACGACCCCCCTCTCCTGCCATCTCCCATAATACCTTGCGTGTTTCTCTGCAAGCGTAATTAGTGCTCCATGATTAAAAGCGCTCAGAGTTCAGCACCACACCAGAACCTTGGCATAACACACACACACACACACACACATACACTCTCTCTCTCTCTCTCTCTCTCTCTCCCTCACACACACACACACACACACACACACACACACACACAGCAGGACCTTGGCATAACATTACCTTGACAGGCTATTTGTCCTACACTGTTTGGTATTCCGGTTCTGGCTGGCGTGGCGTAGTGGCTGACAAGCCTTATCTCCCCCTGCTCCACAGGTGAGACTTCCAGACAGGTGTGAGCGGAATACTGCTCCGCACTTCAGACCAGACCTGCTCACCTGTGATCACACACACACACACACACATACACATACACGTGCGTGTGCACAAACAAACTTTGAAACTTACACACATACATACATACACACACACACCAACACACTCTGAATTTCACACTTACACATGTACACACACACATATACATACACAAACACACACACACCAACACACTCTGAATTTCACACTTACACATGTACACACACATGTACACACACACACACACACACACGCACTAAATCTCACACTTACACATGTATTCACACACAGGCTCTGAATCTCACACATACACACATACCTACATACACACACCAACATACTCTGAATCTTTTACTCACACACACACACACACACGCTGTAAAGAATCGGAATGTAGTAGCTAAAGACTCTTCACACACACTCCACCCCAAGGACAGGAAGGCATGTGTGTGTGTGTGTGTGTGTGTGAGAGAGAGAGAGAGCACTAACATTTTTTAGGTGTTTTGTTCAATTTGCCATGGAGCCAGAAACACCGACATCAAGTAATATTCACTGACTTAGAAGAAAAGTTGCATAAGAACTGCTCACCTATACATACACACATGGAAAAACACCTGCGTACACGCACGCGCACACACACACACACACACACACACGCGCATGAACATGCTGTGAAGAATCTGAATGAAGCAGTTAAGCACTCTACCCACACTCATGTGCTCAAGGACAGAAAGGCACGTGCATGCGTGTGTGTGTGAGTGCTGAGTGTTTTGTTAAAGTAGTCAGAAACACTAAAGTCAAGTAACATTCACTGGCTTAGAAAAAAGGTTGCATAAGAACTTCGCACCTATATATACATGCACACACAGAAAGACACACACACACACACACACACAGCAATGGTCTTTTGTTTTACATTCATACAAACAAAGTAAGTGGATGTCAGAGGTGTGTGTGTGTGTGTGTGAGTGTATGAAAATGCTGCAGCTGTTATTTGCACAGCCCATAAGATTGCAAAATCAACATTCAACATTTCACTCTTAAAATCAGCAACCACACGTACATAGTCATTTTATTCTGTTCCCCAAGGCCGAAAGTGTGTGTGTGTGTGTGTGTGTGGCGCTATGTATTTTTTTAATAGGAAAACATAATAGAAAGTCAGAAGAAAGTTTTCAGGGACAAGGTGATTCAGACACACAAGCACACACACACACACACACACACACGCACACACACACTCTAGATTGAAATTGGTGTGTCATTAGTGGCCCTGACCTCAGTGCTGTCTGGCAGTGTTCTGAATCAGTCACAGGAAGCCTTAGATCATCAACCAACCACTGGTCCTCTGTGTGTGTGTGTGTGTGTGTGTGTGTGTGCCTTTCTGTGTGCCTGTGTGTGTCTGTGCCTGTGTGTGTGTGTGTGTGTGTGTGTGTGTCTATGTCTGTGTTCTGTAGCCAGAAACAGTTCTCAAAGAGCTTGGGTAATTATTCATCTGTGGCTTGTCACACACTGCACTTAAGAGCAAAACTGACTCAGTACAGATGCCGTTCCAACATAGTGATTTTCAGCCCTTTAGAGTGACAAATAGTTCAAACTCTGCTATGCATCATCGCTATGGTCACCGCTTTATTTGCCTGCTTCTCACTTTGAGTTTGTAGTGGCACACTGAAATAAAAAAGGGATAAAAGAAGCCTGGTGTTTGGGGGAAAAGCCTCAGACTATTTTCTGTTTCCAGGCTGGACAAAGGGCTGTGAAAGGGTACAAAAAGGCCTGGTGTTTTGGATCATTTTGCTCGTTTTGCTGCATCACTGATTAGGCACAAGCGATCCATGTCGCAAGCCGATCTAAGTTCCTACCCCCCATGTCTGAGTCTTGCATGTGCTGTACACATTACAGTGATACGCATGCAAAGGATTTTCGGAAAAGGTGGATGGAGAGATACTGTAAACGGCGAAAAAGGCCAACAGCTGTAATGATAGCAGCTTTCGATTTCTAAATTGCCGATTTATTCGGGGGGAGGGCGGAGATGTGCTGCCTCATGGGGGCAAACAGGAGAGATGGCTTGTGGATACACCGTCATACATACGTGAGATACAGTAAAGCATCCGTGAACCACAAAAGCACATGACTCACATCCGTGAATGGCCCCCTCTCCTGCCCTCTCCCGTTATACCTTGTGTTTGTCTTTGCCATCTCTTACCATCTCACATCAAAGTCAAAGTCAAAGTCAGCTTTATTGTCAAAAACCATATGTACAGGTTGCACACACAGAATTTGAAATTGCAATGCTCCCTAGGCCCACAGTGAACATTAAACATCTTATAAACAAGACAGGAAGACATGGTGACAAACATAATAATATAGACAATATAAGTACAAAAGTACAATATGCTTGTATACAATACGAAAAAGTAAAAACACAATGTGTAGTGTAATCAAGCTCAAATGGTGCCATTTAAGCAGTAGTGCTATTAGTTGTAGTGCAAAGAGAAGTGTCATACCTTGTGTGTGTCTTTGCCATCTTCTCCCTTCTCCCATCATACCTTGCGTGTTCCTCCTCAAGTGTAATTAGACTCTATAGACTCTTTCAAGAGGACAAAAACAAAAGACTGAAAGCCTTGTTTAGCTCCCAAACTAATTCCACTACGTTTCCAATTGTTAAAACACAATCGCTGTGGGAAAACCTATAATGTTATTAGTGGAACTCTCTTAAAATGATCTATAGGCTACAGTAGTTATAAGCCTCAGGTTACAATTCAATATACTGTATAAAGATACAAGACGTTTGAAGATGCTGAAAATAAAATAGCTAATTTTATGGTAATTCAAACATCCACATTGTCTGTGTAGCCACCACATTTGTGCTGTATCACACAAACACACACACGCACACACACACACACACACACACACACACACACACACACACACAAACAAAGTGAGAAGAAAGTTGCACAAGGGAAGAGTTTAGCACACACGCACTGGGGAACAGTGAAACAGCACACACACACACACACACACACACACACACACACACACACACACACACACACACAAACAAAGTGAGAAGAAATTTGCACAAGGGAAGAGTTTAGCACACACGCACTGGGGAACAGTGAAACAGCATACACACACACACACACACACACACACACACACACACACAGTGAGAAGAAAGTGGCACAAGGGAAGAGTTTAGCACACACACACACTGGGGGACAGTGAAAAAACCAATTGTACACACGCACATACACACAAACATACACACGAGGGGGTTGTTTTTGTGTTGTCCACATTTAGGGGATCCACACAAGATAACCTCTCAGCTGTTTTTAAAGAAACCAAACAGAGAGGGCCGACACACACACACACTTGCAAACCCGCAAACACACTCATCAACTAAAGGTCCAGGGCCCCCAAAGTCATTACCACAGCTGCCACCACAGACCCACGGACCAAACACACACACACACACACACACTCACATTCCCAAACATAAACACACACCCACACAAACGCACACACACACTTCCTCTCTCTCTCTTTCACTCTTTTTCACTCTCTTTGTCACACACACACACACACACACACGCACACACACACACTCTAATTCAATTGACTAAGACAAGGAAAAGACTTAAGCTGACACAAGCACCCCTACATCTAACTCAAAATACACACCCATTACCCTCTGACTGAAACACACTCACAAGCACGGACGTGCATGCAATCACACACTGACTCGAGATACACAGCCAGACACTTAAACTAAAAAAAACACACACATGTATGAACACAAACACACACACACTCACACACACACACACGCACACACACACACACAACCATCTGTATGTTTTTATCTTAGCCACTCAGGTGTTTGTGTGTGTGTGTGTGTGTGTGTGTGTGTGTGTGTGTGTGTGTGTGTGTGTCCTCTCTATCAGCTTAATCTGGTCAGTGTTCAATTTGTCTGGGTAAGACAAAAAGAAAAAGGAATCTTCATGTCTTCAGATATATATGCAAATGTGTGATAAACACACATACACACATGCACACATATACACACTCACACATACACGCACATACACACACATGCACGCACGCACATGCACATACACATTCACACACAATCACACTCACACACAAACACACACACACACACACACAAACACAAACATACACTCACACACACAAGCACACA
Source organism: Setipinna tenuifilis (assembly GCA_030347295.1). Lineage (NCBI taxonomy): Eukaryota > Metazoa > Chordata > Actinopteri > Clupeiformes > Engraulidae > Setipinna > Setipinna tenuifilis. The sequence continues at coordinate 7,618,186 of CM059275.1, read as the reverse complement.
CACACACACATACACACATACACACACATATACACACCCACACTCACAGCACACACAGCACACACACACACACACACACACACACACACACACAATCCCACTCACCCAGAAAACAAGGCCTCTCCTGCATGACTGAATGCCTGCTCCTCGGGATCCCTCACTGTCGCCTGACACCGCAGATCGATGCGCGGGACTCAGGAACAAACAAACAACAAAGAGCCAATGAGTAAACAACAACAAAGCGCCGATGAGTAAACAAGAGACAAACAAACAAACAAACACACACACAACCACACACACACACACACACACACACACGCAGGGGAACAGATTAGCCAGAGGGGAGAAACGGATCAGTCATGGAGTTTACATCCCCAACACTCCATTAGTCCTCATCTGCAAACAGCTCTCAGGAGGGTGCGTGTGTGTGTGTTTGTTTGTGTGTGTGTGTTTGTGTGTGTGTGCGTGCATCTATGTATGTGTGTGTTTGTGTGTGTGTGTGTGTGTGTGTGTGTGTATGCATGTGCATGTGTGTGTGTGCGTGCATACGTGCGTGTAGTTTTTTGTCTGTGCATGTGTGTGTGCAGGGAAGAGAGAGACTGTGTGCACGCATACATACAGTTAGAGAGAAACTGGGACTGCCTACCACTTGTGTGTGCATGTGTGTGTGTGTGTGTGTTTGTATCTGTGTGTGTGTCGGATGACCAGCCTACCACTTTGAGACTGTGTGTGTGTGTTTGTGTTTGTGTGTGTGTGTGTGTGTGTTTCAGGTGGGGGAACGACATGTGTGTGGTAGGTTGTGGTATTCCTTTGTCTCATTGTTCTCAGTGTCTCTCATTTAGTCACATACAGACACACAATCGTGCACACACACACACACACACGCACACACACACACACACACACACACACACACACACACACACACACACACACACACACACACACACAGCTAAAAGCTCACAAAAGATGTCTCATAGAGCATCTTCTACATCATCACAAAGCCAGAATGTTTTATCTCCCTCCCAGAGGAAACCATAATGGCATCCACACACACAAACACACACACACACACACACACACCCTCTGATGTGTTCTGTTTTATTCTCCTCCCTGCTGTCTGGTCCTTTTTTTCTGTTAAGTTGGCATCCCAAGGCCAGCTCACCTCATTCAGAAAACACACACACACACACACACACACACACACACACACACACACACACACACAAAGATGTCTCAATGTGTATGCATCAGCTGAGGTGTGTGTGTGTGTGTGTGTGTGTGTGTGTGTGTGTGTGTGTGTGTGTGTGTGTGGTGTGTGTGTGTGTTTTTGATCGTCACTGTGAGATGTCACAGTGTTTTGTCAGCCTGCTCTCTTTGCTCTTGAGCTGAATGGCTTCTGTCAGTAGGTGATGAGAGCATCCTTATGGCCTGGCTAGACACACACACACACACACTCTCTCTCTCTCTCCCTCTCTCTCTCTCTCTCTTTGTGTGTGTGAGAATGAAAAGACTATGGAGAGAGCGACAGACACACACACACACACACAGTTGAGGAGAGGTGACATCTTGGTACACACAGATGGGCCAATACACACACACACGCGCACACACACACATAAATACACACACACACACACACACACACACACACACACACACACACACACACACACAAACACAAACAAACACACATACCCAGATAAACACACATTTACACAGGTGGATGCACACACTCTCTTAGGAAAGAGAGGAGACATTTGTTTGATGAATTATTTACAGTATAAACATCGGAGACTCTCACCATATCCTTGTGGTCTTCTATATCCTTCCTCTCTCTTTCTTCCTCTCTCTCTCTCTTGTTCTCTCTCTCTGCTTCTTTTTTCACCCCTCCTGAAATCAGTTCCTTTTCACTACCATTTCTTCAACCATTTGTTTGTGCACTTTCGTTGAAACCACCTTCACAGCTTCATCAAGTTCATTTCATTAAGGTGAAGTGTATTAATTTAGCTTTCAGCTTTTGGGCAAACTTCTCTTCAGCAGGCAGAAACAGGAAGTGACATAACAGGAAATGACATAACCCAATGATGAATTTGACTCAGGTAGTTACAGCACACTCAAGTTTGTATAAGAAGTGTATTCCTTAATAAGCAGCAGTTTGTGGAAGGACAATCACTAGCCCTAGTCATATTACAACATGTAAAATCACACATTTAATCACATTTAATCCTATAAAATGAACCATTTTCTTTCTTTTTGGATTTGGATGGCATTTGGATTTGGGATATCAAAATTGAACAAAAATCCCACTGATTTCTGCATCAAATATCTCCTACATAATCAACTAACAGGTGAAAAACATGTTTTCTCCTATATTTGGGCCAGTGGGCCTTAATGTCGTGGACCTTCCACATGATTGCAAATGGAGGGAAAGTTGTCAAGGCTCTCTCTCTCTTTCTCCTTGGGCAGCTGTGATCTAGTGGGCAGCTGTGATCTAGTGGTTAGAGAGCTGGTCTTGTTATCGGAGGGTCACAGGTTCCTGTTCCAGTAATAACTAGTAAATAACTAGCACTCTCCTGCACCCTTATCCATTGCTGAAGTGCCCTTGAGCAAGGCATCTCACCCCCACGTTGCTCTTGGGACTGTACACCACCTAAATAACTAGTAAGTCACTCTGTATAAGAGCGTCAGCTACGTGTAATGTTATAAGGAAAAGTTTGGTGAAGAAGCCTGTTTTTGTTAAATGCCTCCATCTCTCTCCCTCCCTCCCTCCCTCCCTCTCTCGTACACTCACTCTCTCAGACATGGTACTCTATACATTATAATTTAAATAATTACTGTAGATGCTTACCTTATTGAGCCCGAGTACTATTTTGCCCTTGTTCGTATGCTTGCCTAATTAAAGCATGATTGCAGACTGCAGTGTAGGCTGAAATTGGCTCAAACACTGTGTACTCAGCAGGTTAGATGGTGGAGCCAGAATACTTTTTTTCGACAACATTAGCAAACATTTCTAGTGTTGTATTTTAGTTTAGTTGTATCCTTTTGTTCACACCTGGAAAGCCAGGCGGATTGTTTCATTTGGATAAATCAACATTTGACCAACATTTTACTTTTGGTGCTTTTTTACCTGGATTGTGTGTCAGGATTCTCAAGATTAACCTCATAACCGCTTAAAAATGTGTTTAAAATTTGGCAGCATACTTATCCTTTCATCTGTGGCTAGCATGGGTGCTTTGGATCAGACTCTTCACACAGCCTTCAGAAAAATACAACTCTCTTTCTTTCTTTCTCTCTCTCTCTCTCTCTTCTTTTTCTCAATGTCTACTCTCCCCTAATTCTTTTCTGATCCCCCTCTTTACACACATCACCATCTCATTGGAATTCAGTCTTGTGGCTGTCTACATTAATTGAGGTGGGTTAATGTTAGGTCTCTCTGTCAGACACACACACACACACACACACACACACACACACACACACACACACACACACACACGTACAGTCCTCTGATGGATGCCTTTATCATTGGCTTCTGAAGAAGACAACAGAGAGCAGGACGTTCAGAAAAGAATAATTACCCTGTTAGCCAGGACAACCTGTGTGTGTGTGTGTGTGTGTGTGTGTGTGTGTGTGTGTGTGTGTGTGTGTGTGTGTGTGTGTGTGTGTGTGTGCATGAGCATGCACATTTAGTAATCAGCATGTGGGATGCCATGAAATTTGGCTGAGTTTATCTTATCTCCTTAGGAAGATTCTAAAGACATCCACACACACATACACACACACACACACACACACACACACACACACACGCACACACACCTTCTAACTCACACACGCACACACACCGTCACACACTCATTAGCAGTCATCACAAGTTACTTAATGTGCCTTAAGCCCGTTGCTCAATCCTGCAAGTATGCCTCACTCAACAAGAAAGGCTCGCCATCATGGCAGCATGTCCATTGACAGCATCTGCACAAACAGAATTCCTGTAGGTTTTGCTAGATGGTTTTGCTAGAATATTGCTAGATATTCCCTGTGACGTTCCTCCACTGTGTCTGAGATGATCTCTGTGTGTCTGGGATGTGGAAGACTTTATGGTAACACTTTACTT
>CM059275.1:7596569-7601569 GCA_030347295.1 Setipinna tenuifilis | reverse complement strand
TTTTGCCACCACAGATGTGTTGGTCTACTAACACTCATAGAATGATGTACAGTTCTTAACTGTAGCTAACACAATGCTGTGAGGGTATACTATAGGTATTAAAATTTTGTACTGTAGGTAAGAGAATGTTATTCTGGTCTATTTCAGGTAATAGAATAGTTTACTGAAGGTTGTAGGTAATGGTTTACTGTAGCTAATAAGTTGTGTTGGCCTGCTGTATAATAAAATGGTTTACTAGAATGTTTTGTTGGCCTACTGTAGGTAATAGCATGTTGTGTTGGCGTTCTGTAGATGACAGTTGGTCTACTGTAGTTGTTGGTCTACTGTAGGTAATAGAAAAGTGTAGTGGAGGTAACAGAAAGCTGTGCTGATCTACTGCTGGTATTAAAATGTTTTTTTGAAGGTAATAAAAGTTTGTGTTGGTTTATTATATGTGTAGTACACTGCTGTTGGTAATAGAATGCTGTCTTGGTGTAATCAATGGCTTCTGATCTGTGTTATACTGACTGGATGGATGCCAGATAGTGTGAGTGTCCTTGTTGTGTGCTGTAGGGGTGGGAGGGGGGATAAAATGAGGATCTGTAACAGATCTGGCAACGAACGCATGCCTCACACATTCAGTAGGAGGTCTGATTTAAGCTAATCAGCTTAAGGAAACAGGGATTATTCACCATAGGAACTTCCGGGGGTGGGTGGGGGTGGGGGGTGGGGGTGCCTGGCCACCTTCCCATCATCCCATCCCTTGCTCTAAGAATGATGCATTATCTGCAGTGCCTTCATCTCTACACACACACACACACACACACACACACACACACACACACACACACACACACAGACACAGACATACGCACACACACACACGCACACACACACACACACACACACACACACACACACATACACCCTGGAGAGCAAGTGCACTGAAGCTGAGGGAATGGGGGTGCTATGTGGGGGAAGCAAGCTCGCTGAGGTGACACACACACACACACACACACACACACACACACACACACTGGAAGGGAAGTGAACTCGCTGAGGTGATTTAAAAGCCATCAGGTCTTATAGCCCCATCACAGTGTCATCTGAGTCAGAGGAGAGAGAGTAGGAGAGAGAGGGGGAGAGAGAAGGAGAGAGAGAGGGGGAGAGAGACGGGGAACAAGAAAGGACAAAGAAAAGACAGATAATAGAGCAGACAGAGAGGACATAAGGAGCAAGAGAGAGAGAGGAAGAGAGAGAGTGTGTGTGTGTGTGTGTGTTGGAGAGGAGGTGTGCGTGTAAGAGAAAAAAGGAGACAGAATGATGAAGAGGGTTCGGAGTGACGGCTCCACAGCCCTTTATGACATTTTGATTTCCTGGAGCTGGAGGAGTCTGATAACCGGACATTATGCCACATGTGTGGAGCACACGGGCAATCTACCTCAAAACACACACACACACACACACACCCACACACACACACACACACACACAATTTACAAACATGCACACATATGCACATAAAGACAACATAGCACACTCATGTGTGCACATGTGCACACACACCGGACACACACACACACACACACACACACACACACACACACACACACACAATTTACAAACATGCACACATATGCACATAAAGACAACATAGCACACTCATGTGTGCACATGTGCACACACACCGGGCACACACACACGCACACACACACACACACACATACACACACACACACACACACACACACACACACACACTTAAACAGAATACACCCTCATAGGAACACACCGCGAAAATCTGCTATCTACGCCTGTCTTTGATGGGGCCCCAAAACACACCTCTGGCTCAACACGCACACCTGCAGCACAGAACACATCAACATCAGTCACACACACACACACACACACACACACACACATAAACACACACACACATGCACATGCACACACACACTTAAACAGAATAACACCCTCATAGGAACACACCGTTAAATGCACTTTACCACACACAGCTATATAAATCAACACTCCCCCACATGCTGACATACACACGTGCATAGAAACACCCATACACACAACAGCACACCAACACACACATGTACATAAATCAACACATACAGGTACACACACAGATAAATCAACGTGTACAAACATACACGAACACACACACCTACATAGGTGCACACACCCACATTTAATAATAATAACTGCACATAGTGCCCCCCCCCCACCCCTTTTTATGAGTGGCGGGTCTGCTCAAGGTTTCTTAAGGACATGTATATGCCAATGGCATTACATTAATAACACACACAGACACACACACACAAACACACACATACATGCACTTGACAATCCACTTACAGCACACTTCTTCAAAGAAACACACACACGCATACACACACACATACACAAACACACTCTCTCTCTATTTCCCTCTCTCTCTTTCTCTGTCTCTCTCTGTCTCTCTCTCTCTCTCTCTCACTTTACTCACACGCACAGAAGGCACTACAGAGTATGAGTAATTCAATAAATCTCATACCCTTAGGCCAGACTGACACACACATTTTGTGTGTGTGTGTGTATGTGTATGTGTGTGTGTGTGTGTGTGTGTGTGTGTGTGTGTGTGTGTGTGTGTGTGTGTTTGTTTGTTTGTTTGTTTGCTCTCCATCTAAGGCTGCTGTCAAAAGTTATTGTCCTCACAATCAGGAGATGACTCACCCTTTACCAGTCAAATCCCCCTAACACATCCACCCACCCACCCACATACACACACACACATACACATACACACACACACACACACACACACATACACACACACATACACACACACATACACACACACACACACACACACACACACACTGTGGCAGGTCCTAGCCATGTCAGGACCATGGACAGTTCCTCCTTTGCACTACCGTATAAACTAGCTTTATAAAGGATGAGATTACACTACAGTATAAACTAGCTTTATAAAGGATGGGATTACACTACACTATAAACTAGCTTTATAAAGAATACGATTACATTACAGTATAAACTAGCTTTATTACCTTTCCAATGATACCAAGAACATGTCTGAGTCTAAAACTATGTAGGAACTGTGCTACTTACAACTTGGGCATACCATTTTCGCAAATAAACTTGAAATAGGGTCAGTGTCCCAACTCGTTAAGGATGGGATTACACTACAGTATAAACTAGCTTTATGGATGATGAGATTACAATACAGTATACTGTAATCTAGCCTTAAAAAAGGATCAGATTACGCTACAGTATAAACTAGCTTTATGGAGGGTGAGAGTACACTACAGCATACAGTAAACTAGCTTTATAAAGCATGGGATTACACTACAGTATAAACTATCTTTATAAAGGATTAGGTTACACTACAGTATAAACTAGCTTTATAAGGGATGATATTACACTACAGTGTAAACTAGCCTTATAGCAGGCCAAAATATACTATAATTAACAAATAAACTACCTCTATGGCAAGACAAAGTAACACTTTATTTTACGGCATGTAATACTGTGTAATTACACCGTACATACCTAACACTAACCTTAAGCTACAGTGTAAGTACATGCTGTAACATATTCTTACAAACTATATTTTGCTGCCCCTGTTACATCAATTAGGTACAGTGGAACAAAGTGTAAACACAAGCCAGATTACACTACAATCGACATCTAGAAGGTAAGACTTTGGATTAAAGTACACAAATAAATATTTATTTTTTGGTGTTAACAGATACTTAGTTAATCATGATTTCTTTTGCATTAGGATGGTCTTAATTTACTGCAATGTTTTGACATGGTATTGTCCTCACTTCTAAAGAATAAAATACCTTTTACCTAATCAGTTATAGCTCAAAGGTAAGGATACAGTTATTATCCAAAGTATCCAAAGTATCCAAAACTAATAAATGTTTTATAATGAGGAAATGGATGAATTCATAATGAAATAAAAAAAATGATGCCCCTGTAACTTTATGTTTTGCACAACAAAGCATTATTTGTTTACTTAGACTAGCATTGGACCAATGCTTTATAATGATTAACTAAGTAACAGTATAAAGCGTTGGTCCAATACTAGTTAGTCATGCTTAACTGTGGCTTAATTGTGTATCTACTCTAAAGAGTTAGCCTATAGAATTTATGGAAGACCAGATTACAGTGCTGCTTGGGTGTGCTTTCTGTTTTAATGTATTTCAACCTGTAATACATCTCTGCTCTATTGCACCAGTCATGCAGGACACGTGTGTGTGTGTGTGTGTGTGTGTGTGTGTGTGTGTGTGTGTGTGTGTGTGTGTGTGTGTGTGTGCACATGTGTGTGTGTGTGTGTGTGTGTGTGTGTGTGTGTGTATGTGTGTTAAAGTGCATGTACATGTGTGTACGTGCATGTGTGTGGTAGCATATGTGTGTGTAGTTGACCTCTGCTTCTCCTGAAAGCCCAGGAGTTGAGGGTGATGGCCTTGGGGTGATGGCCTTGGGGTGGTGGCCTGTGGGGTGGGGGTCTGTGGGGTGGCTATGCTCCTGGGGGTTGGACAGAGGGATGCCCCTGTACATATGAAGCGTTATTGTTCAGCATTTAAACAGTCACTTTACACATACCAATACACACACAAACACACACACGCATGTACACACTCTCACACAGAAAGCAAAGCCCTGCCAATACACAGTGCTTTACTGTGCAGTGACACACATGTACACACACACAGACACATACGCACACAGGCACACATATACACACACACACTCACGCAGAAAGCAAAGCCCCACACACATACATACACACACACACACACTCACACAGAAAGCAAGGCCCCACCAATACACACTGCTTTACTGTGCAGTGATACACATGCACAGACATGCATGCATGCATGCACACAAACACACACACATACATATACATACACACACACACTCACACAGACAGCAAGGCCCCACCAATACACAGTGCTTTACTGTGCAGTGATATACATGCACAGACATGCATGCATGCACAC
>CM059275.1:7339069-7591569 GCA_030347295.1 Setipinna tenuifilis | reverse complement strand
GTGTGTGTGTGTGTGTGTGTGTGTGTGTGTGTGTGTGTGTGTGTGTGTGTCTACTTATGCACTTATAGGCAAAAAACAAGCTAACCTGAAGAAACTAGGACAAGCTGCAGCTCCATCAAGGTTATCCTCACACAGGCACACACATGCGCGTGCGCACACACACACACACACACACACACATATATATACAGAGTAAATGCATACTCTACATTTGGCAAGTCACTGTTCTCTCCCTGTCCACCTTCTTCTCTCCTCTATCTCAGTGACACCAACTCTTTCTCTCGCTCACACACACACACCAACAAACTCTCTCTCACTCTCTCTCTCACTCTCTCTCTCTCTCTCTCTCTGTCTCACACACACACACACACCTATCTCACTTTCTTTCTTTCTCTCTCTCTTTTTGCATTGTATCTCTCTTCCTCTCTCTCTCTTTACAGAGTCTCTCTGTTTCTCTCTCTCTCATGGTCTGTCTCCTCTCTCTCTTTTTCACTTGCTCTTTTCCATCTATCTTTCCTGAATCCTTTCCTCTCTTCTCCTACATCTCCGTACCCCATATCTTTCTCTATTCTCCTGTCTTTCTCCCCCCTGTCTGTTTCATCCCTCCATCTCCTTCACTGCTGTTGCCCATAGAGACCAACCTGGAGGTGGACTCCCATGGCGATGAATGCTACCACACGTTATTGCTGACAGCAAGTCCTTCAGCTGTTAAAAGCTGTGTGTGTGTGTGTGTGTGTGTGTGTGTGTGTGTGTGTGTGTGTGTGTGTGTGTGTGAGTGTTCTACATGCTACTGCAGATAAGTGCATTACTACAGTTTTTCTCGGTTGTTAAAGCACTGAAATCTATTGCCCAAACAGCCTTCTCAACTGCCTTTACAGAACTGCTCACTCTTTTGTCAGTATCAAACAATTTTCACATATGTAGTAGGACACAATTTGCAAAACGCACTTTTCACGATCATATGCACATTGTCTAAAGTCTGTCGCGCAAATTGCTTTGGGGGCATTCCCGACACAATTCGGTATTTTTTATTTGGTCTTTTGTTTGGTTTAATTTGGTCTTAAATTACTTCATTAGTCATGGGTGTGTTTTGGGCGTAACATACAATTAACCAATCATAATTCATACTCCCATTTCCTTTAAAGGGGTCCGTCCGTCAAAAAGCACTTTTAGTAGCTCTATTTACAATGTGGTGGGTCACAACAAGCAGTATATGCACGCAGCATTCCAAGACGTGAAATTCGACCCTCATGGTTTTACTGGTCATTGAAGGGTCGAGCTAACCAAAACGAGCGGATCAGAGCCTGCTAAACCTATCTACGTCACTAGGTCGTAAGCCCCACCCAGAGCCATGTATGGCAAGCCCACATCCCAAAGGAAGAACAGTGGACAGAAGCTAGGTAAGCGAAAGACAGCAAATATGCCCAATCAGAGGTGCCTTATTGACACGTCATGGATATTCACGAGGGATACCGGAAAAGCCAGTCGTTCAACCACTAGACCTGTTATAGCTTACAGAAAACAGCGTCAAACAAGAGATCTAGGACATAATTTTTCACAGAAATGACGTACAATGCATTCAACCATAGTGGCGACACAGAAATATGAATAAAAATAACGATGGAAGTTCCCCTTTAAAAGCCACCGGCGCATTTTCCATGGCCTGTTGCTATTACGATGGCGGATTTACCCAGGAGTTGAGGAGACCTATCTGCTCATGCGTGAAGTAAACACGCCTGAGCAGTTAATCTTCAGAGATGGAAAGAATCGTCCCAAACCTCCGCGGGTCAAGGAAGTATGGGAGGAAATATCTTTTATGTTTATATTTATATTGTGTCCTCCTCCTTTGGAAAAAAGAGAACTTCTGAACAGTGGTGAAAACGGTAAACGTAGGAAACAAAAGCTTTCAACTTAAAGGAAACATCAAAAACAAATGGAAGGTGGAGGTCCATCAAACCAGTAGTCCTATAGTTTTCTTTTTGTTGTCCATTTCATTTCTTACAACTTGCCACACTGTTTATTTAACACGACAAAAGAAATTGTAAATAAACTGCAGAACATTGCTAGACATTTGTGCCTGTTTGCTTACTAAACCATTAAAATACATGGCTATACAGGCTATACATGTTGCAGCTCTTCTGCTAGCTGGCGCAGCAGCAGGTACATCTGGGTTCAAAGCATTGTGCGCCCCTAAAATAGCTTTTCAGCAATGCGCAACTGACGACAAACCAGGTTTTTGTTGGTCATCAGCAAATTTGTTTTTTTGCGTCCATATAATAGCATCTGGCGCGCTTTGCGCCAGACCACACCTTTTCTTTTCTCTGACACACTCGTGAGGGCACAGTGTCATCTGCTATCTAGACAACGTGATTTTTTGCCTGAAAAAATGAACGATGCGCTGGCACAGAATAGTAATGATAGCATGCGCATGTGACGAATGCACAGTGCACTGCGGCATGATAGGGCCCACTGGCTCTTTAAGCAATTAAAGTTAATCACATTCTCATTCTCAAAACACATATTGCATTGTTTGACATGTGATGGTAAACTTTGGTAAATAGTAAAATCTCGCTGTAAGTCAGAAATGGAAACGCAGCGAGAAGTTCTGCCAGAAAGACTTAATGCCTATCAATTAACTCTCATCCAGTCAGCTGTTAACACCAACCTTATGCACCTCCTTCGCTGCTCACAGGTGTAATTTCACTGTTCACCCTCCTCCCTCCCCAACAGCCATCCGTGGGTTCCTGTCTAATGTCCAGAAGGTCCAGATGTCGCTGTCTCTCGTCCACCTCCCTGCCGCTTTAATGGCCGTTTCCCTGGATTTCCATTAGTTCTCTCCATGGTCCTTCTCCATCTCCCCACCTTCACTTCACTCAGGAATCAAGCTAACTGTCAAAGGACTGTCCCACTTCTCAACTCACCTCCAGTGGGCAGCTGCTTGTCTGTCTGTCTGTCCTGGATCTTGTTTTCTTCGCTGTCTGGTTGACATGGATTCATTCTGAAGCCTTTTAGCATGGGCAGATAGGCTTCCCCCCCTAGAGGCGTGGCTCTGTCCAAGGTTTCTTCCTCAAAAACTGTCTATGGGGAGTTTCTCCTTGCCCCGGTGTTCTTAGGGGGGCTAGGGTTGGGCTCTTGAAGTCCCCTGATCAATTTCTTGTGGTGTTGTACAATGTTGCATTACATGTTAGTGCATTTCTTGTATGTCTTCATCAAAAGTTCATTCTTTTTAATGTAACCACCACCAGTTTGGTTCCTGTCCTTTTGTCCAGGGGTAAATATACCCCTGTCATCTCTGCTGGCAGGATTTGTTAAGTCTTCTCATATAAAATCGGAGAAAGGGCAGAACCTATGCCAAAGGTATTGCTGTGCCATGACATTGTTCTGTTCTCAATTAAATTATTGTTTCCTTGACCTTGAGTCTTTCTGGTTGAACTGATTTTACTTTGTTTCAAATAAGCTGGCAATACCAAGAGAAGGTCATTGGGTGAGTAACCAGGTTGTTGAAGGTTGCAGCCTGAAAATGGATGCCAATCAGAGACAAAGAGGACAGAGAGTCCGAATGTGAGGGAGATGGCAAGGAAGAGGAAGAAGACGTAGAAGAAGAGTGGTAATTTGTAACCAAATTAGAGGCACCATTAAGGAAGACTAAGAAGACGTAGAGGAAGAGTGGTAATTTGTAACCAAATTAGAGCCACCGTTATACATCACTTTCTCGTTCATGGGTTGACGATGAGGCAGGCAGGATTGAGAGTTCAACCCAATCTACGAAATCTCTTAGAAGCCACATCTCTTAGAAGCTGAGGAACAGTTTCAAGGATGGATACAACATGCCAGGCGGTTGTTTCCCCATTGCTTGGGAAGGGACATCATCGCTTGTGATATGAATAAGGTGCTGTGGCCTGACCCAGCCCAAAGCCATGATGAAGCCCAGTCATCTCTTGTTTGCAGCACTGTATACAGTACACATACTTTTCATTTGTACTGTATCACTATAATGTTTTTTTTGTTTGTTTGAAGTAATTTAACAGGTAATGTACTGTACTGTACTGGAGATGAAAATGTGTTGGAAGAATGAATGTGCATGTGTCAAAGAATAGATCTTTAATACCAGGCAAGGAAAACACACATACACAAACACACACAAAGACAGCGAGAGACAGAAAAACAGAGACAAAGAGAAAGAGCCAGGATTTCTGAAAAAAAAAGATTCACACCAGTCCTGTAAGGCTGGAAAACCCTGGAGCTCAGTTAATCTGCAGAAAAAAAAACACATTTCACACACACACATATTTCACACACACACACACATACGCACGCACACAACACACACGCACACATGTGCCTTGCCTACAGACACACCCCTCAAGATGAAAACACACACCACCCTGAAGATGAAACAAAGAACAGTGGAGTGTTTCCACAGGGAAGTGATTCTGTCGTCTGTTAGCACACATCACACACACAAACACACACACACACAAACTTAAACACACACAGAGACACATACATACACACATACACACAGAGATGTAAAGGACTTCATAGATCACAGCAGAGAGAGCGCTGTGTATTTTAATATCGTTTAAAACTCTTGGCTGCATCAAAGCCCAGCTGCCATTCTAGGAAGCTTTCCTCAGGTGTGTGTGTGTGTGTGTGTGTGTGTGTGTGTGTGTGTCTGTCTGTCTTGTTTGTTTGTTTTGTTTGTTGGAAGAGACATCTAAGAAAACCATCAATAGCTCTTCAGGAAGCAAAGCAATCAATAGCCAGCCGCTAATGCACAAACACACACACACACACACACACACACACACACACACACACACACACAGCAAGACAATAGACAGTGCTTTTGGATTGTCATGAGGATTGTCTGTATTTTGCGTGTTTGTGTGTATGTATGCATGTCATGCAAGTATGCATTCTTATTTCTGTGTGTGTAGTGTATACATATATGTTCTTCCTGTGTGTGTGTGTGTGTGTGTGTGTGTATGCAGGCATGTACTAGATGTCTTGCGGTTTAAACCCTGCCACAGCAAAAGAGGGAGGTGAGAGGCTGGGTTGAAACTGAATGGTTTTGTTCTCTAAAATAAATTAAAATATTAAGAAATAAATAATATAATAGGCTCTGTGCCATCTGTCTCAGTCTGTCATTGGTGAAACATGCATGTTGTCAGGAGTGACGTGCTGAGTGTATGTGTCCATGTGTCCATGTATGTGTGTGTGTGTGTGTGTGTGTGTGTGTGCGTGTGTGTGTGTATTTATGTGTGCATGCATGTACACATAGTTACACAGGTAAGCATGTATACCTGGTACACACACACAGTGAAAGTGTCCCAGAGAGTTATAGAGGAGAGAGGAGAGCCACCTAAATGAGCCAAGGAACTGTGAGGAACACAGCAGTCTGCACCTGCAAACACACACACACACATGCGCTCATGCATGCACACACACACACACACACACACTCACTTTCTCACACAAACACAAGCTCCACATTCTCACACATACATCCGCATACACACACACAAACACACACACACACACACACACAGCACTCAGCACACACACACACACACAGCACTCAGCACATGCACATACACATACACATACACATACACATACACATAAATAAACACACACTTACACACACACACACACACACAGGCAAAACCCAATCAAAATGTGTAGAACACAGCATTCAGCACCTGCACACACACACACACACACACACACACACACACACACACACGCACACGCGCGGAACCCAATGAAACGTGCAGAACACAGCGTTCTGCTCCCAGTTCCCCGGTCCTGTGCGCGGTGGTGAGAGTGGTGGCCAGTGGGGAAGGTCAGTGAAGGTCGGGCAGGCAGACCGCAGCTTTGCCTGCGAGCGCAACATTAATCCACCGCGGCCAATCGCCAGCTGACATTTCACACTAAAACCCCTCCCATATCCCCTCACACCTGCCACTCACAGAGGTCTTTCCTAAACACACACACATACACACACACATACACACACACACACACACTCACCATAAATACACACACACACACACACACACAACAAAAACACAGACACAAACAGATACACACAGCTAACACTCACACTCATCATGCCAACATACACATACACACACACACACACACCATGAATACACACACACACACACACACACAAAAACAAATCACAGACACAAACAGAAACACACAGCAGTACACACAGCTTACACTCACACTCATAATGCAAACACACACACACATGCTACATGAATATACGTACAATTATACACACACAAAGTAAAAATACACAGACACAACACAATGCACACAGAGACATGCAGCATACAGCATGGACTGTGTGTGTGTGTGTGTGTGTGTGTGTGTGTGTGTGTGTGTGTGTGAGAGAGAGAGAGAGAGAGAGATGCAGTGTTTTAAAACATTGTGTTATGTATGGAGAATTTTTCGTATGATATAACCACCTTCTCTCAAAGCCCAGAACATGATGCTCTCTCTCTCTCTCATACACACACACACACACACACACACACACACACACACACACACACACACACACACACTTCTCTACCTGCATTAGCAGACTGTATCTTACAACCTCTCTCCTTCACAATCAGTCCCCTGTTCCTCTCCTTCCTCCCCTCCCCCCTCTAGCCCTCCACACTTTCTCTCTTTCACCCTTTTTGCCTCCTCTCCCTTCCTCTCCCTCTCCTTCTCTACACCTCTTTTTCTCTGCCCCCATCTGTCCTTACCTCCCTCTCTCTGCCTCTACCCCCTTTTCTCTTCCTTTTTCCCTCCCTCTCTCCCTGCCCCCTTTCCCTCCCTCCTTCTCCCTCTCTCTCTGTCTGTCCTCTCCCTCTCTCTTATTCTCCCTTCTCTCTCTGTTGAATTTAAGTGATCACTGCAGAGAAACCTAACAGGAGAGGCTGTCTCCAGTGTGTGCATGTGTGTGTGTGTGTGTGTGTGTGTGTGTGTGTCTGTGTGTGTCTGTGTGTGTTGGGCTGCTTCCTGTTAGGTAGTTCAACAGCTCCTCCTGCTGGAGTAAGTGTTCACTGCAGCAGGAAACTCAAGCAGAGTACCACCAAAGATGGTAGATAGGCAGAGCAAGGTACTTCATGCTAGTTTATGTCTATGGGAGCAAAATGGGAAACAGTTCCGGGCTGCATGCAGGGGTGTGTTGATAACGTGTGACTGACGTTTCTACACCTCGTGGCCTCGTGATTGGTCCTCGCATGACGGGGGGGCACTAATCGCCCTTGTGCCCCCCCCTCCGCCCCCATTGTGATTATGGCTCCAGGAAGGGGTTCGTCATGATGAATCTTAGCATATCTACCACCTTTGATACCACAGCCTTGCATGCTGTGTGTAATGTGTGTATGATCAGTTAGACCTTACATGGTGTGTGTTTGAGTAGCCTAGCATAGCTTATGTTGACTCTAGTATGTTGTACCGAAGTTGACTGTGGGGTGTGTGTGTGTGTGTGTGTGTGTGCGTGCGTGTGTGTGTGGAGTCTAGTGCGGTGTTTGTACAGCCTGGTGTGATGGATGTTGTGTATGTACACTGGCTTAGTGTGTGTTGTGGGTCAGATAGACTAACCTGATAAATAATTACTGCTGGAGTTAGCAGGCTAAGCAAATGCTAATGCCACATCTGGGCACAGCTGGCATGCAGCGACCACAGAAATATGACTAACATTACACACAGAGACACTCATACACACACACACACACACAGCTACACACACGCACACATGCATATTGCAGATAGGTAATTGAAAATGTCCTTTCACACATACACACACTGTCCTTTCACACATATGCACACATACACACACACACACACACACTCACACACACACACATCACACACACACACACACACACACACACGCACACACACACACACAGACACGCCACAGTGCTTTTCACAAAGGAGAAGAAAGAAGGCTTTCACAGAGTTGATTTTATGAGATTAGATAGAATCTTCGAGTCTCATTATTGAGACAGCTGTTAAGGACCTTTCATATTAAATCAAAGGCTTTTCAGTGTACACACACAGACCCCCACCCACCCACACACACACACACACACACAGACGAAACAGGACCTCTCATGAAATCAGGCACTTCTCAGTTCACATCTTTGTGTACACACACAGTGGCGGTTCTACACACACGGTGTACTGTTGTTGTGTACACACACAGTGGCGGTTCTACACACACGGTGTGCTGTTGTGTACACACACAGTGGCGGTTCTTACTCCCCGGGCGAGACCCCCCCCCCCACCCCCCAGGCAGACAGACACACTGCTTCTGTGGACAGCACCTTCTCAGCAAGCAAGAGCGCCTGCAGTTACAGGTTGCCTGCAGTTAGGGGGCACCAATGTGCCGATATGATACACAGAGCTACTTTTTTTCCCCCCAAGTGCTCGTGGTGCCCCCCACGAAATGGCGCCCCGGGCGGCTGCCCTGTTCACCCGTGCCTAAAACCACTACTGTACACACACACACACACACACACACACACCAAACAGGACCTCTCCTGAAATCAGCCACTTCTCAGTTCACATCTATGTGTACACACACACACACACACACATATACACACACACATACAGAAACACATACAAAGACAAACACCCACACACAATGAAGGAGAGGAGTGTGTGTCCTGTATTTGATTAAATACGTGTACAGCTGATTGGTCAAGCCTACACAGAATGTGAACATGACTCTCCCACATTGCCACACACACACACACACACAAACAAACATACACATACACACGTTAGTCTAAACATGGCTCTCACTTTTACACACACACAAACACACGCACAGTGTAAACATGACTGACAGAGCCAAGAGTCAGGATCAATCAGTGTGCCTCTTCTCTTATGATAGTGATCTTTTAATCAGGCCTGACAAAACGACCATCTGCTAAACATAAACAGCTCGTGTCGACACACACACTCACCTGCTGCACCTTGGCACACACACACACACACACGCACACACACACACACACACACACACACACACACACACACACACACTGGTGGAGGTCTCTGAGAAGAGTGTGTCTTGGGTTTGTGCCTAAACACATCTCTCTGGATCAATAGACCTCATCAAATATACAGGAGTGTTTTCTGTGTTCAACACAACCACAAGTACACACATACACACACACACACACACACTTGCTCTGTTCTCTCTCTCTTTCTCTCTTACACTCACTCTATTTCCTATTCCTATTTTTCTCTCTCTCACACACACACGAACATGTGCACACACACACACACATTTTTTTCCTGGTTCCAGCTGGCCCATCTCTTAGCTTCCAGAATTTCAGGAATTGTCCAAAGAGGACTGTATCCATTACATTGGTGTGTGTGTGTGTGTGTGTGTGTGTGTGTGTGTGTGTGTGTGTGTGTGTGTGTGTGTGTGTGTGCGCGTGTGTGTGTCTGGGTGTGTGTGTGTGTGTGTGTGTGTGTGTGAGTGAGAGAGACAGAGACAGAGAGAGAGAAAGAGAGAGAGAGAGCACAAGAAAAAAAAAAGAGAGAGAGAGTTAGCATATGTTAATACCACACATGTTGATATCAGTATGTGAATTAGCCCTCTGGGGGGTAGTACCTTTTATGAGGGTACTACCTTTTATCTTTTACATGAGTGCCGTGAATATGTCACTACCCCCCAACCCTGCTATTTTTGTCTCTTTGCCAGTCCCCGCTTGTGATTCCAACTATGGTTATAACACGTTAACGTCAGTAGTAACATTTAACTACATGTGACCAAGCTGTGATTGAGGTTCAATGTGCTGAGTGGCACCTTGCATGGCTGCCTTAGCCATGAGTGTGTGAATGTGTGTGTGTGTGAATGAGTGGGTGAATGTAAGGCATTCAATGTATAACACTTTGGGTACGCTGCAGTGCCAAGTCTATAAAAGTGCTGCATAAACGCAGTCCATGTACCACTGAGCATTGGTGCATCTGTTAGACCTCTGATTTCGACATAGGTAGACATAGAGAAATCCACAGTGAAGATTGTGGCTGCAGCGGAGAAATATAAAAATAGCAGAGTTGCGACTTATTAATGGCATTAATGTAAAAGGTAAAAGGTAGAACCCCCATAAAAGGTAGAACCCCCCCCCCCCCCCCCCAGTGATGGAGGGGTAATTCATTTGTTGTGTATGGGCACAGGCTGAAGTGGTAGAAGTGCTGCCTGCACTTATGTCTTAGTCCTGTGTTTCGCACCGGTGCATAACTCCACAAAAAAATGTTTGTTTCAGCATCTAAAGCAGCTACAGACATCTGAAATATTTAGCTTCTTTGTGCGATCGCTACTCTCTTTGAGTTTT
Source organism: Setipinna tenuifilis (assembly GCA_030347295.1). Lineage (NCBI taxonomy): Eukaryota > Metazoa > Chordata > Actinopteri > Clupeiformes > Engraulidae > Setipinna > Setipinna tenuifilis. The sequence continues at coordinate 7,581,199 of CM059275.1, read as the reverse complement.
TTTTTTTTTTTTTTTTTTTTATTTTGACTCCCTGAGGAAGGCATGACTGCCGAAACGCGTTGGAGTCGTTTTAATGTCTAGCATGACCAAGCCATCACAATAAAGGCTTTTTAATTTTCACTAAAAGAGAGTGCCTTGGATATCCTTCAGTTTTTGCATCTCTTTGAGTTTGTTTGGAGTTACGCACCGGGGGATACACCACACTAAGACATAGGGCACAGGCACTTCCTCTACTTCCTGTTGACAATTTAAGACTTTAAGACTTGCAGACCTTTATTGTCAATAAACAGCTGCCTGTAGAATGAAATTAAAACAGCATGGCCAAAAAAGGTGCAAGGTAAAAGGGTCAAAGTGTGAAAAAAGGAAGCATTGTAGAATGAAAGGAGAGAAGGTTGTATATACAAAGGCATAATAAATAGGAAAAAAAGGCTATGTACACAAGTTGTGAATCATTTACTGTATTCGGCTCAATGTACAGGTGAGGAGGGATTACCTGCTTCTGCTGTTTTCTAGCCTGTCGCACCTCAGGCCGTGCAATAACCTGCACAGCATTGCAAAACCGGGAGACACCTGCAGTTCGCCGTCAGTTAAATTCATAGATAAGATGACTGTGAGAATGAAAGTGAGGACGTTCCACAGAGACAAACAGACCTGCTTTCAGCTAACTACAAAAAAGTCAAAGAGAGCATCGAAATGGCTCAAACCATAATAGAAGTGCATGGCCAGCTCGTTTCATATTTTTGGTAATTGGTAGCATTCAAAACGAGGCACTGAGAACCTTAAGTGTACACATCGTTTATTAATAAAACAGTTCTTGCAGGCAGTACCTTGCAGTAGTTTCTCGTTGTCGCCATGAGGACAGTTGCTTTCGCTATGCCCTTAGCACTACCATTGTTAGCCTTCTGGGCCAAAATGATAAAAAAAATACTTAAGTTCTAAATGCAACAGGCTAGCATTTTGCTCCCCAGCAAACATACCAACCCTGTATGATGTTTTGTATGATGCAAATTTTTATTTTACCCCGAAGTTTTCCTTTAACATGACAAAAACTGAAGGACACTTAATTGCAGCAGTCATAAACATCAATAAAGTCCTATTAATGTTCATGACATGTGTAATGTCATGTTTACAATATGCTTATGTCACTCTTATGTAGACACCTTCAAAAAAGGTGTTATCATATTTTTAAGGTAGGAGGTAAGAATGAAGGACTGAAACTGTGTGTGTGTGTGTGTGTGTGTGTGTGTGTGTGTGTGTGTGTGTGTGTGTTCATCGGCCATGACCTGTGCTGCTGTGAGCTGATAAGGCAGCCGTGTCTGTGGCCTGTGAACACAAGAGATGGCTGGAAAGACACATGAATTACACACATGGATAGGCACACACACACACACACACACACACACACACACACACACACACACACACACACACAGACACACACACAACAAAAATGGATTCATGTGTCCACAAACATGGCAGAAGACCAGACAGAAACACACACATTACACACACACACACACACACACACACACAAATTCATGCATACACACACACAAATATGTCCCAGCAGGAACGCACACAATGATTACAGCTGGCCGTCTTGCTGTCGAATAAAACCTAGACTAGTTCAATTTTAAAAAGCAAGGACTCGATTTTGTTTTTAAACAAAAAACAAAAACAACAAAAAAAACAACCCCAATGACTGTAATTCCCTCATTAATTACATTAATTGTTTGAACTTCATCGACAGCAGCAAGACAGCAAAACAGCGATAGTGATGAGAAAAAACATTGTCTCTTTAGTTTCCCGATGTCTGTCTCTTTAGCACACTGTGTCGGTGGACATTTTTGTTTTGTTTTGTTTTGTTTTGTTTTGTTTTGTTTTTGTTAGTCTTCACAAAAAGTGCTTCCAGCTACGTTTAGACACCTCTGCAAAAACGTTGGCAGAGGAATGTTCTTTCCTTCGAGAGTATGTTGGTATGGGGGCTGGTATTTGGTCATCTTATCATAAAAAGGCCATGTCCATATACACATCATAGACAAACCCCATCTTTAGGACCATCGCCTGTTTTCTGTGATTATCCATAAACACAATATCAGGGGTGTTACAAAACACATCATTAAAGGTGTTGAACCATTCTGGCACTGTGCATGAGTGTTTGTACATCGACACATTGTCTGCGAAAAGTGCGCGTGTGCACGTGCTCTTGTGTGTGTGTGTGTGTGTGTGTGTGTGTGTGTGTATGTGTATGTGTGTGCGTGTGTGTGTCTGTGTGTGTGTCTGTGTGTGTGTGTCTGTATGTGTGTGTCTGTGTCTGTGTGTGAGAGACAGAGGAAGGGAGGGGTAGTGTGTGTGAGAGAGAGCATCTGTAAGTGTGTGTGTGTGTGTGTGACAGAGAAAGAGGTTAATAAGTCTTTGACTGTGAGTGTGTGAACTGTGTATGTACTGGGCAGTGTAAATCTGCCATATGAATGACTTTAGGAGCTATGTGTGGGCTGGGTCCATGTGCATGATCACATTGAGTCCACGGGCCCATGACCCATGATGACAGATCTACATTAAAGGAGAAGTTCAGTGTGAATGGATCCATAGCGCTGTGTCTGTGGTGGTATAGTCTGGACTAGGGGTATACTATGCCTGTTATGACGGGGGTAGGAGTAAGGTGCAGCATCTGGGGATGACCACAAGAGGGCCACCAAGTGCTTGGAGTAGACAAGTGAATATGTGAGTGTGACGTAATGTGAAGGATGACTCTCTTTCAGTTGACTCTTTCCGCTGACTCTCGTTTGCCTAATTGGCCTGCATGCCAGTTTAAATGTTGATGTTTACAGACTTACCTTTTCTCATCCATGTCTACAGTGCAAAAAAAATGAAAGTTTAGCTTAGATAAATCCTCTCAAACAAGATATGCATCATTATGTAATTTACGGTTTTCGTTAAATATCATCTGTGACATGGGCACAACTACATATAAACATTTAAAGTTCATTCAAAGTGTGGAGAGGGTCTGGCTGGATCAGTCCAAAATTGGTTCCATCAACACCCTCAATTGCAGTCTTATACCTTCCATCACACTTCGAAGCAGGGGATTCGTCATACAAGGCAATTCTTCCAATGGTGACTTGCAAATAAAGACATAGCCTGTGATGTGGACGAACTTCAATGGCCTGATCCAGCCAGACCGGAAGATAATGATTATAGCTACAGTATTGTTGTTGTTGTTATTGCTTTAGTTTTCCTTCAGTTACTGTGAGTTCAGAATTTTCTCTCCCCTTTACAGTAGGAAAAGAACTACTTTTTTTGTTTTGATTTTCCATGTTGGTTGACATATTACTGTAACTGAGTATATGGTAAGAACTATATGTCCAGTCTGCAGCATTAGTCTTGTGCAGTGCTTGGTAAGTTTATAGTTTTTGGGTACTTTCACTGTATACTTCAAAGTAACCAAAAAAAGAAAGTCTTTGTCATCTAAATTATCCCATAACCATGCTCTCAAAAATATTTCTGAATACAATCCAGCACTCTACCCTTCTCTGAAAAGAAGGGTTTTTATAAATGTGTGTCAGGTGGAAGGATTAAGCACAATTGTAGATGCAATGAGTTTTTAATGGCAAAATTAGGTGAAATACAAGTAGCAATATGCCCAGTTCAGCTTCAAAAAAGAGTCTTAGGTAATCTTTGCCTCAAACAAATGCTGGGTTCAAACTCAGGATTCTCACAAAAATGTATTCCCAGAAAAAAACGCACATCAAACAAAGGTAACGAGCAGGGGCAAAACCAAGGCACATGAGGGGCAGGCAAAGTTTGTTACCGTGAGTGCAAGAAGAGCCCAGTCCAACAATCACAGGGAATCCAAAAGAGCACATAGGCAGAGGAAAAACACACAGTTCCTTGGGAAGGGGAGCTTTAAGAGAAAGGCTCTGGAAACTCCAGTTTGCAAGCAAACATGAGTGAACACTAACCATAGACAGTGACACTAACAAGCAACAACTGGCCATTTTTAAAATGGCTCACTTCCTCATAGGTTGGGCTGAGCACACCCCAACGTCTGCTGTCCTAATGGACAAGCAGGGCCCTGAACAGTGGCGGTTCTATACTGTTTTACGCCTGCAGTTAACTTAGGGGCCGCCAATGTGCCGATTGCAGCGATATGACACACAGAGCTTTTTTTTTTTTTGTGGCGCCTCCCACGAAATGGCGCCCCGGGCGGCTGCCCGGTTCGCCCGTGCCTAAAACCGCTACTGGCCCTGAACCATTACAATGTGTTTTTAATTTATTATGATAGTATGTAACAGATTGAAACAGTGCACAATCATTGAAAGACTGTGCTAGTAACATGAGAACAAAATCAATTTGCTTATGGTTTTGGGTTTGGGGTGTTGGGTGTGGTGTTTGTTAATTGTGAGTGGTGTTCAGAAAAAAAGGAGCTCTGTTTTTAAAACTGTGTGTAAACAATAAAAAAAAACCGTATTATTATTGATGTTGGTGGTGTTGTTGCTGTTGCTGTTGTTATGCTGTATTGTTATGCATTTAAAATACATGTTATGCTTGCCCTCAAAAGCTTTACCTTAGTAACTTAGCCTTGATTCATGTTTGAGCCCAAGTCTTTATCTTAACGTGCATATTAGCAGAAAGTCCTGTGGAAATTGTGAGGTTGACACCTAACCACACTCACTACCCCCCCCCCCCCCTCCCACCACACACACACACACACACACACATCCGTTTCCTGTTAAGAGAAAATAAGTGTTGCTGCTCTTCTGCAGTTTGTGGAAAATATCCCTGATATAATTTCAGAACCTATTTTTTCAGCACTCTGATATATTTTTTAGCACTTTAGCACCATTCTGTATTTCTACAAGTAGGATGTGATCAGAAAAACCACCAACTGGGTTCAAAAATATGAAGATGACCCAGTGACCCCAAAAACATGTCAGCATGTTGTCCTGTCTGTAATGATTATGCATCATCTCACAAGTTATTAGGCTACTTCCACATTTGCCAAACCAACAGAGAACGCAGAGCAGGTCACAGAACATATTCCATCACTCACCACCCAGCTAAAGGTATTCATCAGGTGAATAAAAGTGATTACAAATTAAGCTGTAATGAGTTGCGTTTGACTGTCTATCTTTGTTGTCACACTGTCTCAAACAAGGACAGACATGTCCTCATACACAAAGAGATAAAGGGAACACATCGATCTTCATGTGCACACAATATAGTTGCACCTTTAATGTAAATGTTTCAAACGGATTTGTTTTTTGAAGTATTTTAAGTACACTAAGTGACAAACCTGAACTCCCACAAGCCCTCCCAAAATCCCCTCCTATGTTCCTTCGCTGTTTCTGGGTTAATACTGCGGAACTCTCCAGTTGAAAAGTTTTCTGTTAGGCCTGAGACACCATTGGAATCAACCTGGACACTGTACATCTTCCCAGTTTGTAGTATGAGATATGTTTTGCTGGAAGCTTCCAGAAGTTATCCTGGCTACATAAAGCCCCAGTGTGCCCTGGAGACATCAGGAGAACATGCACAAACACAAACCTCAGCAATATATACATGTGAGGGACCGATCCCACTTCTGACACCAAATGTGAGGGACCATGAGAAGGGGGCAAAGGGTACGAAAAAGACCTGCCAAAAACTCCAAGAGTGTTTTGTAGACAAAATATTACCTTTTATTTTAAAAAACAAAATGTACAGTTCTCGCACATATAAACAAAAGAAGAAAGAGGAGAAGAAAGAGCAGTGTACTTATGTGGGTTTTAGATCGGCTTTACTGGATAATGTTTCTTAGGAGTGTAATTGAAAAAGCATGGGACAGATCCTATTGGAATCTCAATTGTTTTTCCAAAAACCAACTTACAAGAAAAAAGGCACAAAAAAAACAACTTAACATAAGATCTAATTTGTTTTTGAAATCAAAAAATCCAAAGCCAAGAAAACTCCATGAAGCCATATTTGGTTACACTTTTTTATTGTCCCTGTCTCAACAATTAGGTACAGTGTAACCAAATGTGTAACAATATGTAACACTGTGTCCTAACACTGTACCATAGGGTTAGGGTTAGGGTCAGAAAAAAAGGAGCTCTGTTTTTAAAACTGTGTGTAAACAATTAAAAAAAACATATTATTATTGATGTTGGTGGTGTTGTTGCTGTTGCTGTTGTTATGCTGTATTGTTATGCATTTAAAATACATGTTATGCTTGCCCTCAAAAGCTTTACCTTAGTAACTTAGCCTTGATTCATGTTTGAGCCCGTCTTTATCTTAACGTGCATATTAGCAGAAAGTCCTGTGGAAATTGTGAGAGGTTGACACCTAACCACACTCACTACCCCCCCACCCCACCCCCCACCACACACACACACACACATCCGTTTCCTGTTAAGAGAAAATAAGTGTTGCTGCTCTTCTGCAGTTTGTGGAAAATATCCCTGATATAATTTCAGAACCTATTTTTTCAGCACTCTGATATATTTTTTAGCACTTTAGCACCATTCTGTATTTCTACAAGTAGGATGTGATCAGAAAAACCACCAACTGGGTTCAAACAATATGAAGATGACCCAGTGACTCCAAAAACATGTCAGCATGTAATAGGAACTGATGAATTAAAGCAGACCTCCCACTTTTGAAAGAGGTGGAGTCTATCTGAGTGGTGAGACCCATCTTTCAAGATCTTTCTTTCACTCTTTTCCTGGCAGAGAGTTCCATAATGGCTCAAATCGATGGCTCTCTGAAACGGGCCTTCATCAGGGTCAACATCGTATATATAGTAAGTTTCACAGTCATTGGACCTAGATATATGTTCTTAAAATGGTATGTATAGACAAAAATGCAACTGAATATTTGAGACATTGAGTTTGAGACATTTTTATGTATAATTTCATACATATGTTAATACACAAATTACATAATTACATATTACAAAATACAAAAACAGCAAAAAGCTAGGTGGCACTCACACCTCTACTGCGTAGCAATGTGTAGTTATGAGCGGTTATACTATGTAAGAGGTAACTGCTGACGAGGTCACCAGTTTCATGGAAATTATGGCGAGGTGAAGACGAAGAACTCCACAACGTGAAGTGGAGTGGAGTTGCATCCGCCAAGTCATTATTTCCACAGAACCAGTCACCTCGAAAGCCATTATCCGTTTTATCTCCTCTTTGTATTTATGATCTAATTGTCTATGCTTAAACTGCTAACATAAATGGTTGATTTACAACTTTATAGCATCTGTTGAGAAAAAGTAGAGCAATGGTTGTCATGGTTACCATTCATAAGCACATTAATATGGAGCAGTGATTCAGATTTTTGATATCTACTTCAAAGGTAGCCAGTTATATAATGTTAATTCCCACCTCATCAGCCAATCAGAAAACACAATTCCATTGTTCAGGGAGATTAATAAGATGAAAAACAAATTTCAACAGCTTCTAGTCCACAATTAGTATTGCTGCATACTCGACTTCAGACTTGTATTGATCATTAGGGACATAAATGTTTTTCATATTTTGCTTCTTTGTAGATTTTTGCTGTTGTGGTTTTCATACTAGCTATTGTGCTGGACTGCTACCTCCGAAGTCATTATGCACCCCAGGTACATATGTGCTAATCCGTTATACAAATAGCTAAGTCCCACACTATTCATATTAAAATGTTGGAGAAATTGAATAACACAATAACCCTTTCATGGTTTTTAGGTCTACCATCAGATTGCATGGATACAGACACCTGTTTGGTTACTGGGTTTTGGCATGTTGCTTGTCGCTAGTCTGGGTATTTATGGTGCCAAAAAAGAGAAAAAATGGACGTTCATCTCGGTGAGGACAATACATTTATATTTGTTATGTGGTACCTTCATACAGTCTTACAGCAACACTATCTAGGATTTGCTCACGGGGTCCCTCTACAGTCGAGAAACAGTATTGTCTAAAGCCAAATCTGTATCTCATGCATTTGTTGATGCTGACCCACTGAGATGGGAGAAGTATGGAAGGAGATGTGTGTGAGGGACACCTAACTGTGTGAAACAAATGAGTAAGCTTTCCAAAGGGCAGGGCAGTGGGATGGAGTGCCATCACTACAGTTGAGGATGTGCTCTAACTGCAGACACCGGGGCACCAAACATGCACTTTGACTGCAATGCTAAAGGCCGGGTGGGGCGGCACTGGCCCTTCACTACAGAGGCATTCAGAGAAATATATTGTGAAAAAAATGTTTTTCAGACGATCATGCAAATAGCCCCTGATTTTAGTGAAAGGCTGTTGCTATTTCAATTTTAAAAGCGTGAGAAATAGTTGTTGCCTAGTCTTCACTGGTATCCCTTTCTCTAGTATATCACAGCAACTGCGATTGGACTGGTCATGATGGTGTCTAACGGGGCACAGTTATGCAAAGCAAGAGAACTGGTAAGTGTCATTAAATATAAGCTCAATAACACCTTATGTGGGTACCCACACATTTACAGTCTTTCAAAAACTACAACATTATACAAAATATACTGTGATATAAAAGGGATTGTATGATTTTATAGATAAATGTGATTTTGTAATTCCAGTTTGCAAAAATTCTGTAGAGTATCTCAATATTAGAGCATGCAAAGTATACATTTTAATGTTGTAATGAATTCTTCTTCCTTTTGACTGTTCAGTTGACCCAGGCGAAGACCCACCTGCCAGATTACTATGATAACAATATCACCGTGATAAACTCTTACTTATTTGTCTGTCTTTTCCTTGCTGCCTTGGAGGTAATAGCCAAATTAGAATTAATTGTCATCATTAACATAATTTCAGTTATTTTGCCAGATTAAAGTCACGGTATAATCATAGTATGTTTAAACTCTTGCAGAGAGCAGTAACAGTGTACCAGTGAAAAGGCTACAATAGTGATGAAAATAAGCAAAAAAACACTCTTTAATTAATTTAACGTTTTTTTCATAATTTGCAGCTTCCTGGATTTGTCCTGTCTGTAATGATTATGCGTCATCTCACAAGTTATTAGGCTACTTCCACATTTGCCAAACCAACAGAGAACGCAGAGCAGGTCACAGAACATATTCCATCACTCACCACCCAGCTAAAGGTATTCATAAGGTGAATAAAAGTGATTACAAATTAAGCTGTAATGAGTTGCGTTTGACTGTCTATCTTTGTTGTCACACTGTCTCAAACAAGCACAGACATGTCCTCATACACAAAGAGATAAAGGGAACACATCGATCTTCATGTGCACACAATATAGTTGCACCTTTAATGTAAATGTTTCAAACGGATTTGTTTTTTGAAGTATTTTAAGTACACTAAGTGACAAACCTAAACTCAGGATTCTCACAAAAATGTATTCCCAGAAAAAAACGCACATCAAACAAAGGTAACGAGCAGGGGCAAAACCAAGGCACATGAGGGGCAGGCAAAGTTTGTTACCGTGAGTGCAAGAAGAGCCCAGTCCAACAATCACAGGGAATCCAAAAGAGCACATAGGCAGAGGAAAAACACACAGTTCCTTGGGAAGGGGAGCTTTAAGAGAAAGGCTCTGGAAACTCCAGTTTGCAAGCAAACATGAGTGAACACTAACCATAGACAGTGACACTAACAAGCAACAACTGGCCATTTTGAAAATGGCTCACTTCCTCATAGGTTAGGCTGAGCACACCCCAACGTCTGCTGTCCTAATGGACAAGCAGGGCCCTGAACAGTGGCGGTTCTATACTGTTTTACGCCTGCAGTTAACTTAGGGGCCGCCAATGTGCCGATTGCAGCGATATGACACACAGAGCTTTTTTTTTTTTTATGGCGCCTCCCACGAAATGGCGCCCCGGGCGGCTGCCCGGTTCGCCCGTGCCTAAAACCGCTACTGGCCCTGAACCATTACAATGTGTTTTTAATTTATTATGATAGTATGTAACAGATTGAAACAGTGCACAATCATTGAAAGACTGTGCTAGTAACATGAGAACAAAATCAATTTGCTTATGGTTTTGGGTTTGGGGTGTTGGGTGTGGTGTTTGTTAATTGTGAGTGGTGTTCAGAAAAAAAGGAGCTCTGTTTTTAAAACTGTGTGTAAACAATAAAAAAAAAAAACGTATTATTATTGATGTTGGTGGTGTTGTTGCTGTTGCTGTTGTTATGCTGTATTGTTATGCATTTAAAATACATGTTATGCTTGCCCTCAAAAGCTTTACCTTAGTAACTTAGCCTTGATTCATGTTTGAGCCCAAGTCTTTATCTTAACGTGCATATTAGCAGAAAGTCCTGTGGAAATTGTGAGAGGTTGACACCTAACCACACTCACTACCCCCCCCCCCCCACCACACACACACACACACACATCCGTTTCCTGTTAAGAGAAAATAAGTGTTGCTGCTCTTCTGCAGTTTGTGGAAAATATCCCTGATATAATTTCAGAACCTATTTTTTCAGCACTCTGATATATTTTTTACCACCAACTGGGTTCAAAAATATGAAGATGACCCAGTGACTCCAAAAACATGTCAGCATGTAATAGGAACTGATTAATTAAAGCAGGCCTCCCACTTTTGAAAGAGGTGGAGTATCTCAATATTAGAGCATGCAAAGTATACATTTTAATGTTGTAATGAATTCTTCTTCCTTTTGACTGTTCAGTTGACCCAGGCGAAGACCCACCTGCCAGATTACTATGATAACAATATCACCGTGATAAACTCTTACTTATTTGTCTGTCTTTTCCTTGCTGCCTTGGAGGTAATAGCCAAATTAGAATTAATTGTCATCATTAACATAATTTCAGTTATTTTGCCAGATTAAAGTCACGGTATAATCATAGTATGTTTAAACTCTCGCAGAGAGCAGTAACAGTGTACCAGTGAAAAGGCTACAATAGTGATGAAAATAAGCAAAAAAACACTCTTTAATTAATTTAACGTTTTTTTCATAATTTGCAGCTTCCTGGATTTGTCCTGTCTGTAATGATTATGCGTCATCTCACAAGTTATTAGGCTACTTCCACATTTGCCAAACCAACAGAGAACGCAGAGCAGGTCACAGAACATATTCCATCACTCATCACCCAGCTAAAGGTATTCATAAGGTGAATAAAAGTGATTACAAATTAAGCTGTAATGAGTTGCGTTTGACTATCTTTGTTGTCACACTGTCTCAAACAAGCACAGACATGTCCTCATACACAAAGAGATAAAGGGAACACATCGATCTTCATGTGCACACAATATAGTTGCACCTTTAATGTAAATGTTTCAAACGGATTTGTTTTTTGAAGTATTTTAAGTACATTAAGTGACAAACCTGAACTCCCACAAGCCCTCCCAAAATCCCCTCCTATGTTCCTTCGCTGTTTCTGGGTTAATACTGCGGAACACTCCAGTTGAAAAGTTTTCTGTTAGGCCTGAGACACCTTTGGAATCAACCTGGACACTGTACATCTTCCCAGTTTGTAGTATGAGATATGTTTTGCTGGAAGCTTCCAGAAGTTATCCTGGCTACATAAAGCCCCAGTGTGCCCTGGACACATCAGGAGAACATGCACAAACACAAACCTCAGCAAAATATACATGTGAGGGACCGATCCCACTTCTGACACCAAATGTGAGGGACCATGAGAAGGGGGCGAAGGGTACGAAAAAGATCTGCCAAAAAGTGTTTTGTAGACAAAATATTACCTTTTATTTTATAAAACAAAATGTACAGTTCTCGCACATATAAACAAAAGAAGAAAGAGGAGAAGAAAGAGCAGTGTACTTACGTGGGTTTTAGATTGGATCGGCTTTACTGGATAATGTTTCTTAGGAGTTGTCGCCGGGCTAGCCTCATGGCCTGGAAGGCAGGACAGGGAGTCGATGTTCCAAGCCAGTAATGGTGTTTTTATTTTCCGTACAGACAGGAAAATTGTCGTCCAGAGAAAAACAAAAGAAAAACTCCAAACGAAATAATCAATCAAAATTAAACTATTCAAATTTTTTTTAATCATGAAACCTCACAAAATGAAGGTAACAAGGCTAACAGCTCAGTAACATCCGTTGATATCCAATGAATAACACTAAGGGCCCTATTTTGCCGCGGCGCATTGTGCATTCGCGACATGCGCATGCTGTAATTGCTATTCTGTGCCAGCGCAACGTTCATTTTTTCAGGCAAAAAATCACGTTGTCTAGATAGCAGATGACATTGCGCCGTGACGGGCGGTCAGCGAAAAGAAGAGGTGTGGTCTGGCGCAAAGTGCACCAGATCCTATTATGAGGACGTATAAACCATTTGCGCTTTTGATTAATAAAAAGGTGCTTTTTCGTCACTGGCGCATTGTTGAAAAGCTATTTTAGAGGCGCACAACGCTTTGAACCCCGATGTACCTGCTGCTGCGCCAGAGAGGCGAGCTGAACTGGCAGAAAAGTTGCAACATGTATAGCCTGTAGATGTATTTGTATGTTTTAGTAAGCAAACATGCACAAATAGGCCTAATGAGAATATAGCAATGTTGTGCAGTTTATAGCAATGTTCTGCAGTTTATTTACAATTTCTTTTGTCGTTTTAAATAAACAGCGATTGCAATGTTCTGCAGTTTATTTACGATTTATTTTGTCGTTTTAAATAAACAGCGTGGCAAGTTGTAAGAAATAACATGGACAAATCATCAAAAAGAAAACTAGTGGACTAATGGTTTGATGGACCTATACCTTCCGTTTATTTTTGATGTTTCCTTTGAGTTTAAGGCTATGTTTCCCGTCTTCTAACGTTGTTGTACCGCTTTCGGCGCACAGCGCGTTGAACCCCGATGTACCTGCTGCTGCCGCAGAGAGGCGAGCTGAACTGGCAGAAAAGTTGCAACGTATATAGCCTATATAGCCATGCATTTTTATGTTTTAATAAGCAAACGGGCACAAATAATAAGAGTATAGCAATGTTTTGCAGTTTACAGCAATGTTCTGCAGTTTCTTTTGTCTTTTAAATAAACAGCGATTGCAATGCTCTGCAGTTTATTTAATAAACAGCGTGGCAAGTTGTAAGAAATGAAATGGACTAATCATTAAAAAGAAAACTAGTGGACTAATGGACCTCCACATTTTCACGTCTTCTAACGTTGTTGTAGCCTACCGCTTTGGGCACTGTTCGAAAGTTCTCTTCTTGCCAAAGGAGGACACAATTATTGAAGATATTTCCTCCCATACTTCTATGACCCGCGGAGGTTTGGGGGGATTCTTTCCATCCCCGAATATTAACTACTCACGCGCTTTTACTTCACGCACGAGCAGATCGGTCTCCTCCACCGAAAAGCTCCTCCCGTCCGGGTAAATCCGCCATCGTAATAGCAACAGGCTATGGACAATGCGCCCGCTGGCTCTTAAACGGAATGAGAGGATACATTCTCATTGGTTAATTGTATGTTACGCCCAAAACACACCCATGACTAATGAAGTAACTTAACCCAACTCTTTTGAACGATGCGCCTGGCGCAATGTTCGCTTTTTCCGCCGTGAAAATACCAAATTGTGTCGGGAACGCCCCCAAAGCAACTTGCGCAACAGACTTTAGACAATGCGCATTGTCTAAAGTCTGTCGAGCAAGTTGCTTTGGGGGCATTCCCGACACAATGTGGTATTTTGACGGCGGGAAAAGTGAACATTGTTCAAAAGGGTTGGTCTTAAATTATTTAATTAGTCATGGGTGTGTTTTGGGCGTAACATACAATTAACCAATGAGAATTTATACTCTCATTCCCTTTAAGAGCCAGCGGGCGCATTGTCCATGGCTTGTTGCTATTACGATGGCGGATTTCCCCGGACGGGAGGAGCTTTTCGGTGGAGACCGATCTGCTTGTGCGTGAAGTAAAAGCGCGTGAGCAGTTAATAATGATGGAAAGAATCCCCCCAAACCTCCGTGGGTCAATAAAGTATGGGAGGAAATATCTTCAGTAATTGTGTCCTCTGTCAAGAAGAGAACGTTTGAACAGTGCCAAGATGGGGAAACAAAAGCTTTAAACTCAAATGAAACATAAAAAATAAACGGAATGTGGAGGTCCATCAAGTTTTCTTTTTGATGATTTGTCCATTTCATTTCTTACAACTTGAACATTGCAATGCTGTTTATTTAAAACCACAAAAGAAATAAACTGCAGAACATTGCTATAAACTGCAAAACATTGCTATACTCTCATTATTTGTGCCCGTTTGCTTACTAAAACATAAAAATACATGACTATACAGGCTATACATGTTGCAACTTTTCTGCCAGTTCAGCTCGCCTCTCTGGCGCATCAGCAGGTGCATCGGGGTTCAAAGCGTTGTGCGCCCCTAAAATAGCTTTTCAACAATGCGCAACTGACAAAAAACCATGGTTGACGCTAGTCTATAGGAGAATGGTTTTTGCGTCCTCATAATAGCATCTGGTGCGCTTTGCGCCAGACCACACTCTTCTTTTCACTGACACGCCCGTCACGGCGCAATGTCAACAACGTGATTTTTTTGCCTGAAACAATGGGCCGCGGCAAAATAGGGCCCTAAATGAAAATGAACACTAAACCAGAGTAAATGTTCTTCCTATCTCTGACTAAATACATGAACACTAACACAACAAAGTTCGCATTGATTGTCGCGTTGCTGTAATTGTCGCGGTGCTTCAAATGTTAATGATTAAATGGACAGTGACACGAAAATCACTAGAATGCATTAATATTAAATGAACAGTTTTCTCTGATGGCGCAGTTCATGTGGCCTTTTCTGCTTTCCCGTCGGTGCGCTATCCGCTGCGTTTCGCCCTTCTTTAATCCACATTTCTGCGAATTTCTCAGCAGGGAAGGAACGCACGTCTGGCCCATTGACAGTGAGGAAAAGCAGACTGTTCAGTGTGGATACGTTCATTCTGTTGCGCTCATCAGTAAGGATGTGATTCATTGCGCTAAATCCACGTTCACACTCTGCTGTTGAGACGGGAAGCGTGGAGACGACAGAAAGCAAATTGAGGAGATTTTCTCCTTGGACTCCGCTGAACTTGTAGCCTACTGTGGAAATTCTTTCAGCAGCAGAGCGGTGTCAGAGATCTCAGCTGCCAGGGCTTTTTGAATTATGACAAGTTTGTCTTCCCCAAATAGAATGCGCTCGTTGTCGTCCAGCCTGCGCTCCACTTCTTCAGTGTGCAACAAGGGCCTCGCTGGCAGATAACGTGGAGCGCAGGCTGGACGACAACGGTGTGCTTGGTGCGTGTGCTGCGCTGTGCCCCTCAAGCTGGCCGAAGGATGAAGACGAGCGCATTCTGTTTCTGGACGCGTTTCATTTTCGCACGCTTTCATTAGCAAATGCTAATTTGCTAAATAGAACGCAATGGTGTATTTTATTTTGTATACAATGTATCTATTTGGATACGTTCGTGAACATGAAAAATGCCGCCACTTCGGGTCATTTTGAAAGTGAGTGCAATACTACACTGTAGAAAACTGTGTCACAGCTTTCATGTCAACTGTCATGTCAACTTTTTTTGGTTTGTTTATTTTCTTGTCCCCGAGAGATAAAAACCAGAAAATCGCACCCAGGTTATAAAACACACAGACACACAAACACCCCTCTTTCCCCACACACTGGTGCAACACGCAAACTATAATTGTCCCTCGGGAGTTACCGTCGGGACTTTTGGTCAGCGTCAGGAAGTCAACGAACACCTGCAAGGTAAGCCATGCTGTTTAGCTCACTTGTTTGTCCGGTAATTGTTTGCTATTGTTTGCCAAGCGAAAATGTTTGCCATGTCCATAGTTCTCATATCAGTTGGCAACTCCTGATGGTAAGAACAGATTATTAAAACGCCGTGTATTGGTTGTGTTGCAGATGCCGTCCTCCCGTGACTGCCAGCTGCATGCTCACGTGTGATAAAAAAAAATAAAAGGCTGTGTTTTAAAACGTGTGTCGTGTCGTATTTTAACAGTGAATGTGGTGTAAAAATTGTAACGGGCTACCGCACCGTCACATGAGTGTAATTGAAAAAGCATGGGACAGATCCTATTGGAATCTCAATTGTTTTTTCCAAAAACCCACTTACAAGAAAAAAGGCAAAAAAAAAACAACTTGAAATCAAAAAAATCAAAAGCCAAGAAAACTCCATGAAGCCATATTTGGTTACACTTTTTTATTGTCCCTGTCTCAACAATTAGGTACAGTGTAACCAAATGTGTAACAATATGTAACACTGTGTCCTAACACTGTACCATAGGGTTAGGGTTAGTGTTAGTTATGTACAATGTAAGTACATAGTATTACATGTTGTTACATGTACATCCACTAAAAAGAAACTGTAAAATAAATTGTTCAGCATTATTTTCCCTCGGGTATGCTTCCTCCTAACCTAGATACACAAACAACAGAATACCAGACTGCAACAAGCAGCTGTGGTTAGGTGTCAACTTTAACCATTGCGTACATAAAGGTAGAATCTTCTACCAAGAAAAAAAAGTGTTTTCATACAGGAAGCCCCCCTAACACGAACTGTAGTTACTGTTGCTGCATGTAGTCTAGCACACCACAGACCCATCTAATGGAACGACTTAAAAATAGAACAGCAGCAGATACCCCTATAAGCACTTACAGTATCTCACAAAAGTGAGTACCACCACTGGGCTCGATTCTAGGCAAGGCACACTTATAATGGTACTGTTTAACAGGTTGCTGCCACACATGCCTGACACCATTTAAGCCAAACAAGTTTATCTTATTCTAGTCAGACCACAGGGCATTTTAAAGGAAGGACTCAAAAACAGAACAGCAGCAGATACCTCTATAAGCACTTAACATATTACTTTTAGTATGGTGTGACATTTAAACCCAAACTATAAGGGTACATTCCCTATACAGCCTGGATGATATTTGGAAAAACGGGCAATCTTGTCTAGGTAAAGCCTGCATCCACCACAACAGTTATGTGTTACATGACAAATGTTTTTTAAAACTATAATTTTCAGGCCGCTTCTCCACACAGCCATCATGTTTCAGGTGACATACGCTGGAGTAGTGAGCCTGATAAATGCTTTGTGTCTCATTATCTATGCAGTGTTTTGTTGCATGGATTAAGTCTGATCTTGAATGTGTATCAGATTCCCAATTTATAACAAGAAAAAGGATTTGGGCACCTGCATAGAAGCATTATTTGAGAAGGCGTATATTTTTGGCTTCATTGTGGGACCCCCTACCATTACCATCAGCATTTAGTGTCTCTGCTTTGCTGTTCCGCCTGACAGAAAGTCATAATGGCTATGGAGAAACAACACCTGAAGTGCGCCTTTATCGGGCTAAACATCATATACATAGTAAGTCTCCTAATTGAGCTAAGTGCATATTTCTACAAGAAAACAAAATTATGAGACATTTTTTTATTTTATCTGAAATATACTAAAAGGGCTTTTTGATCAATGACAGACATCTGGCAACTATTTCATATGTTCTATTTGATTTCTGACAAAATTCCAAACATTACACTTATTTCTGTTTTCTATTCTAGGGGGCCTTTAGTATTTAGAGGATTAACATGTTACCTATTCTATGCAAGCATGGTATAGAGCAGAGCAAAATATACAATTAAAAAAGCTTCTTAGTACAAAAAGCTTCTTAGTACATTCACCCATATGTGTACATTCACCCATATGTGGGCGAATGTAACTTTTTTTGGAAATCATTTTCAGACTATTGGGATTGCCCTAGCTGCAATGATCATGCAACCAGCTTAGCAGATGACAGTTTGAAAAACCCAAGTGGAATGACATCATTGGCAAGAGAGAGAAGAGAGTATCAAGCCTCCCACAACTATTGCCCTATACATGTATTGAAGAAATAAAGATGTCTATGAATTAAGTGTCAAAGCATGTGTTTTTTCTGTATCAAGTTTCTCATTGTAACATTGAGTTAGAATAGTCGTGGGAGTGAGAAGGGTCTTCCAATTGAGTTGTTGGAGTACACTTTGAAAAAAGATACTAAACCTACAGAAATTCTAAAATGTGTTCCAACATGCATTTATGTTATGTGTATATATACACATACTGTATAGCTAGCCAAACAGTATGCTAGTGCTGTACACAAATCACAATGTAGAGAAGTCGGAGAAAAATCCACTGCAAGTTTCATTTGTTCTATCCAAGTCAGGTCAAAACTAAATCTCCTACAAACAGCACACAACAATGCATGTGGAAGATCGCAATGTGGTATGCCATTAAAGACAAAGAACTGTAGATACAAACTGTGTGGTAACAACCACTTCCTCGCTGTGTCATTCAGCAAAGGACTCACCTAAAATATATAACTGGTTGAAATAGAAGGACCCGTGCGGGGGGGTGGGGTGGGGGGGGGGGGGTAACTAAGCATTAAACGTTGTGCATCTGATTTGCACTGTGAGTTAGGTTATGCTGTTTACACCTGTTGATGCACAACTGTATTTTTGTGCACCAAAGTATATTTAAGCAATAAAACACTTGTGTTCGTGAGGGTGTTCATGAATATCCTCATGGGTGTGGTTACCTACAGCACTCAACCTTCACCCATGGAGATATCGGAAACACCCTCACAAACATGAGTGTTATATTGCTTTCATACAACAGTTCCATGGCCAACACCATGAGTGTATAGGCACAATTTTAACATAAGTTTTAAATTTTCTATCCGCACCCATGTACAGATCGGTTGGAAGTAACAGATACTGTATACTGTAGTGTGTTCAGGGGGTGGAGGAAGTCTGTCAGCCATGAGTTCATTATACACTTCTCATTGACTTCCTATAGTGACAACCTACTCTATTCTTATATGGAAGACCTGAAAGCAGATGTTTCCGGAAGTCATAGAGCAGAGGCTCTGCAGGACTCTTTTTGTCAATGCACAATGGGCCAAGTCCATTATGATCTGAAATGGCTGTTCCTTGGCTGCCTTCAACACACTTTTTGGGGTAACAGGCTATTTTTACATCACATTAAACTATTATGTGCACTTCATCTTGTGCATTTGGTACACCTGACTCAGTGTGTGTATTGTGTTGCACAGAATGTATCATCAGCACCACAGTTGCTGAATATGAAATGGCAGTTGCTATAGATAGGAAAAAGAGATTGTAAATTGTGCATCACATGCATCACTCTGTTCGGGCTTATTTCATAGTAACGGCCAAGTCTCTGAACATGATCCTGCTTATTATATCGCTGCTTGCCAAAAAACACCAGAGAATATTGTAAATATTTTATTGCCACTTAATGGCTTTCGCTGCAAAAAAATGTTTAGTGAGGAAATAGAATGTTGTGCAACGTGTCCAGCTGCTAAATAATTTGGCGTTTTATCTGTCATATGCTAACCGACTAACCAGCAAATACACCTGTATATCTAACTTACAGACTGTAGCGGTTTTAGGCACGGGCGAAACGGGCAGCCGGGCGGGGCGCCATTTCGTGGGAGGCGCCACGAGCGCTTGGGGGAAAAATAAAAAAATAAAATAAAAACGCTCTGTGTGTCATATCGCTGCAATTGGCGCCCCCCTGGTGATGGTGAACTGCTGAACTGCAGGCGCCCTTCTTGCTGAGAAGGTGCCATGCACAGAAGCAGCGCGCTCTCTGCCTGGTGGGGGGGGGGGTGCTGAGAGGTGGTCTCGACCGGGGCGTAAAACACTATAGAACCGCCACTGCTTACAGAAGAGCCCTCTCTGACACACACAAACACACACACACACAACGGTTTCCACATTCTGGAGCTTCCTCCATCTCACCTACAGTCCATTCAGCTTGTCGCCAGTATTCATTTAGAATGTAGAACTTTTAAAGCTTGCCCAACCTTTTGATTGTTATACATATAGGCCTACATATGGTATACATATTGCCCAATAAATCAAAACAATGCTAAATTTGTCTGAATTATAAAAGGCTAAAGTAGTAAGATTGACAGCTATTTGGAAGCCGAAAGCAGAATCGTCTCAGTGTACTAAGCTAAATGATCACTATAAAGCTCTACTTGCCTCATCTCACGATCACGCTGCTCCTGTCTCAGGTTGTGTGCTGCTGTTTCCAGTGCGCTTAACTGAGTTTTGAGGGGGGGGTGAAACCGAAATCAACCGAATGACCGAATGAGACAGAGACTATACAGATCTGTTTGATAGTGAGTTGACCTGACCTTTTCTTGCAGATACATTTCTGATTGCTATAAGTGGTAAGGTGAGTGAGAATGTGGTCACTGTTTGTCTGTCATATTAAGAACATAGTATAGTGTAATGTTTAGCGTAATGTAGACTATTGCTCCTGGTAATGTGTTAACCAAATGGTTTGTCCGTTTGATTGTTTGTGGGTGTAAAGGGATGTTGCGCAAACGTGTTGTCCTCTGAAAAATGTACAGTTCGTGTAAATTGCTACTCCTGGATGTGTCATAAAGTAAATATGTGACCTCGATGGGGGACGGAAAAAGAGCGTCTGCCCTTTCCATCTTTGAAATTGCCCCAAATATCCAGAACTTTATTTTCATCAGAAGTGCCAATTGTGCACGCGTTTCTATTGTGCACGCACGTGGCCACTACTCAGACATATTTGAATTGTTGTTACTCTGAAACAAATTAAACTACCTAACCGTTCTTAACTAAGATGTACATGGACCTGTCACAGTGCCGGTTCTAAAGTTAGGGGGCGCCAATATGCTGATTGCAGCGATCCCCCAAGCGCTCTTGTATGGAGGAATTTTAGTAGCAAAAGTCTTATACAGTTGTAGAACTAAATTGTGTACGTGTACACAAAATCCACAAATGTGTGTCATAAAATTTGAAGTCGCAGAACCTTTTTTCTACCCTACATATACAACATAGAGGTTCCTTATTGCAAGTACACAAATCTCATGCTACGCCTCACAAATATATTTTTTTCTGCACTCATGATTTTGCTACCAGCCCGGCATCATACAATACTACAATTGTTTGGTGCTTTCACATAGTTGACTTTGTCAACTCTGCTGTTGGGTGATTGTGGACCATTCTTGTTACCATAATGGGATTAACATTAGGCAGACCACCTTCTCAAAGTGGTTGTTTCAGCATTTGTCTCAGGCAGGGCAACTATAATTCCTTACAGAGGTAATACAACAGAATAATGCAACAGTACTGAATCTAAAAGTACTGAATCCTTAAAATGGACTCCTGCTTGTTGTTGCTGTGCTTGTTGTTTTTAATGGATGAACAAAATAAAAGTTATTATAGTTAAACCATGGTGTTTCTAATGGAAAAACACATTGATAGTATTTTTTTGTTATACCACAGATGATTTCTGGAGACTCAGTTAGGCCAGTGGTTGGAGAATCAGGAACAAGGCTTTATTTTACATTGATGCATCAATAGAGAGACACAAGTTTCACGGTTCATATTCACCTATATCTCTAACTTACAACCAGTACAACCAGTAAATACTCTTTGGTCAACAGGAGTGTAACCCTTTGGACCCACCCTAAATGAATATGCATTAGACAACTCTATGAGGAAAGGGTCCTTTGTTCTAGGCTGTGGTGAGGGGCTTCTTCCAGGTGTGAAACATGGATGTGACACGTTTTGAGACAGTCAAATGAATGGGACAAACAATCAAGCTCACAATACACAGCTAACACCTCAGCTCTTAAGGCAGACACACCTTTTGCCAGTACTTAGGAAAGTGTCTCACAAAGCTCTGATTGTGATAGTAAGAGTTATAAGAATACAAAATAACAGGAATATAAAATAATAATAAAGAAATGTGTCATTAAAATGTAAGATTAAAAATGTTATGTACAACGTCCTTTTTATTATTCAGATTCAACATGTATTTCTATTCATGACTTACAGCTCATCATACAATTCTTTGCTTTCTGTTCTCACGTATACCTTAAAAAACACATTTTGGTGATTTCTTTTAAAATCTTGCTGCATATAACATAGTTTTTAAACTGGATTGCTGCTTTTTTGAAAATAAAATAGAAACAAATCTTATTAAGATACCCTTTTTTCTGGCGGACAATGGCAAAATCATTTAAGGAACACTGTTTTCAACTGACTATTTAACTTTCGTTTGCATTTTAGGAGGAAGCGTTGACTGTATATTCCTGTTTTCTCTGTGCAGCCTTATTGTGTTGTGGTTGTGGTTGTGGTTCTTCTTCTGTGAAACTGATTGTGTGTTGCAGTTCCTGTTTTTTTCACAGCATGTAGGTCAGCCAAAAAAATCATGAACCCATTTACGTCAGATGAGGAAAAAAGTTGCCACTATTTAGCAACAGGTTACTCTAGCAACCGATATACCTTTCTGCACCTAAAGCATTACTTTTGCCATTGTGTCTAATGGATGCCAGCTTGATGTAGAAAGTTAGTAAACCCCCTTCCCAGCACCTCAAGAGGATATGCTCCTGACTTAGCTAATGGCCCGGCTTTTAGCTCACTTGGTAGCACGTCACAAACCTGAGTTGCTATGAGGTTGTGGGTTGAAGCTTGGGGCTGGACTGCGCAAGAACACCTTGGTTACAGTGTTGCTGTGAATTCGGTTAAGAGTGAGGTTTAGGGGGGTGAGTGTCACCTGACACACTGACACCTCTTCCAGGATCATTTTGTGAACACTCTTTTAGTGCAAGACTTCACTTTACATACAGATAGTAGACATTGTGGAGTTACAGCCTCGAGATAAGAAGCCTTAAACAGGTTTAAGCCTTAAACCAAAGTGAAAAAAATATTCATTCATTTTGTCTAATTAAGACTAAAGTATTTAGCTGTTATGTTTGTGTTCCTAGAATGTAATCAGAAACATCAGCAGCTAATAGAGATGCTAAAAGCTATTCATACCAACTCCAAGGGCAGCAGACTGGGTTTACTTTAATGGGGAAACTGCCTAAATCATGTCTTACATTTGTTGATATAGGGTCATTGTGCCATTGCTCTAACAGTATTCTTGCATATATGGGGGCTGTACTTTGTGGAATAGGCATATCATGCTTAAAAATGCAACTTAAAAATGACCTATAGCTAGCAACATTGCTTTTCCTTGCTGGTGTGATTATCATTCAAAATATACTTCACCTTTAAGTTTCATTGTTCTAATAAGACACATGGCTTAGAATACACAATTAATATTTTCCATATATAGAAATTCTTAGTGTTTAGCAGGAGGTGGGAGGTTTGGTCACAGTATCTGGAGGTAGGGAGCATGACATCTAAATGTCACCACAAAAGGGCAATCCCAGCTTTAGGAAGTAAAAACCCTGCCACATATCTGATCCAACCATTTTCTGAACCAGCCTAATCCAAGCACACTTATCTGTCATCAGAGACATTTCTGTTTACTTTCTGAAATTGGGATTGACAACTCTGATTCCAATGATGCCACCTATTTTGTTCCCCGATGCTGGTACTAATATGAAAAACAGCAAAGGAAACCAGAATTTTGGCTGAATCAACAATGGCAGCCAGAGTATTAGGGCCTGTGTGAAGGTGAACTCAACAACAATACAATCAGGCCACCTTGTCCCTGCTTTGTAAAAGGCTTAGACAAGGTCTGAATCTGACTTGATATGTCTAATTTGATAAACAGAAATTAAAACATAGAAGATGGCACACATAGCAGTTAAGACACACACTTTGTCTGTTTCTTAGTTAGGTGAATGGTGACCTAAATAGGGTTTCTTGTAACTGGAAATACCTCAGCTATGCCCCAACCCGCCACCCCCAACCCACTCCCACCACTACCGGCTTCACTGCAGTTCTGTGGGTTTGGAGAGTTTTCAACACGATTTTCACATGACTTCACGACACGCAATGGAACATTTGATACTGTTCCTCTGTTCTTTATGGTCCACTGAACGGACAAATAGAGAGATACAGCACTCACCATTTACCTTTACTATGATTTTTTTTAAAAAAAGGAACAATATCAATATTCCTTTGTCCTTTGACTTGTGTTCGTTGGGTGCTTTGATGTGAATACCTCTGGAGGCTGTAAATAAATACCAATTGATGGTGTGGCCTCATTGACAAAACCTTGATGTTACCAATGAATTAAAGAGCAGAATAGGCCTTGTACATTCAAAAGAATTACATCACCGTGACCTTAGACTCTTGCATCACCATCAACTTATGACACACATGACTATAACTGACAAGTAATTTGGGTTATTCTGTGAAGGAACATACTTGTGTGACCATGAGGTAGGCTTAGCTTGTTTTTTGTACAGATATTCTCCTAATAATAGTTTATGCAGCACAATGATAACTTTGTTTCTCCCTCAGCCCCATTCTCTTTTCTGATTGGATGATATGGTGGGCAATTAACTTTATAGGAGCAGGTTTTGATGTAGATCTCAAGAGAAAAGTTGGCTCACAATTCCATACCAATTAGCTTATGAATGGTAACTATGACAAGTAGCCAAATTACCAGTTGAATGACTATTCTGTTCCACACCCTGCTTTTCCCTAATAGATGCCATTGAGTACCAAATCAACTTGTTATTTCAGTAGTGCGTGTGTAGTTATGCATATTTCTCTTAAATACGCCATGTATTCTTATAATTTTGCACCCCACTGTAGTAAACCTTGCTTGAATTTGAGCCAATGTTTTTTTTATTTCTTTTTAACTGCAAGACTACAGAGACAAATGTAAGAATTGATGGGGCACTTTCTGGCAGGCTAATGCATCAGTTATTATAATAAATGGGTAATAAAAATAAGTGTAGGTCTCAGAAATAAGTATGACTTGCTGAAAAGAGCATATGTTCAAGTTCCAAATTAAATCATGATCTCGTAGTAATACAAATTATTTCAGTAGTGGTGTAAACAAAGTATGTTTAAAAACCTATTGCTACTCTTGCATTCTCTTAAAAACACTGTCTTGTCTTGCTATTGTTAATGGGCTGCAGGCCCTGAACGTTTACCGTCGGAGCTCTTAGCATTGGAGAAAACACCTTTTTAACTTTGATAACACTAGCATGGTAAACCAGCCCCTCATACTACACTGCATTTTGTACAGAGGGTCTGGCTGTAGTTTCATTAACATGGTTGTCTCAGGCAGTATCTTGCCTGACCATTTGGCGAACAGAGAGAGTGTTAACTACTGGGTAAAGGCAGATCCAATCGTTTGAAATTTCAACAGAGTCGACACCTTCAGGAAGAAATTGTTTATACTCATTGGCCAGACAAGATGCTGCCTGAGACAACGATGTCAATGGAAGCACAGCCAGACTCTTTATGAAATGCAGTGTAGTACGAGGGGCTGGTTTACCAGGCTTTGATAACACCAATTTAATTCCAAATTGTAACTCCCCACAAGCATTTCGAAGCAGCCACCAATGCAGAGTGGGTAGTGGTGGCCTAGCAGTTGAGATAACAGACCTGCGGAGGGTCACAGGTTCAAATCCACCCAAAAGTGCCACTGAGTACACTGAGCTGTCCCCACACACTGTCAATAAATAAAAATAAGATTGATTGGCATCAGATGTCCATGTCGTGAGATTCCAGTCAAAATACAACTAACAGATAGGTCACATTAAACATCCAATTAGCCAGGCGTTTATGAGCACAAAAGACTGAAGTATTGAATTGTGATGATGGCGGAAGTTTGTCAGCCACCAGGTTGTATGGTCAAGTCAGGTAGGTTTTATGATTGTTTTAGCCATATACAAAGTACATACTGTAGTGAGACGAAACAACATTTCAGAACTGCTATTACACTCAACTGTTAAAACACAGTAGAGACAAAACAGATACAGTACAGTGCACACCCACGGAGTAAAGATCGAACTCAATCATACACACACACACACACACACACATATATATATATATATACAGTATGTCACAAAAGTGAGTACACCCCTAACATTAATAGTTGTGTGTTGAGTTATTTTGAGGGAACAGTAAATTTGCAGTTATATAAGCTGCCTACTTTATACACTGCCTACTTTACGTTGTAGAAAAGTATTATATCTTTAAACTTCTCCCATGGAAAGATATAATTAAAAAAGTACCAAAATGTTAGGGGTGTACTCACTTTTGTGACATACTGTATATATATACACAGCAAGATACAAAAAGATGCAAAAGACAACAGTAGAAACACACTAGGCAGGGCATGGCTTCTAAACAGAGATGTGTGTCTGAAAACTATCTTCACCAAATGTTTAACCAATGACAAGCAGTAACGTCCGCAGTGTGCTGTGCATAAGAGACATGTGGTTGACCTGATCACTTGAAAGCAGAAGTTGTAACAGAAAGCATACCGCAAAGGGTCTAGAGTACATCTTTTGACAAATCACAATGGGACAGATCAACAGGTGTTTGAGATTGCTGTTTGTTATCTTTAATTCACTTTTTGGGGTAAGATACAATTTTATTTTCAATCCTGTAAAGCCAGTCTACATTTTCCTTGTGCTCTCTGTACACCTGTTTTAGTCTATGTACAGTCCTGCACAGAAAAGACTACTATAACTGTTGAATGACCCATAAGGCAACGCAAGACAATGCAAGTTGTGCTGAATGACTCTGATTAATGTGTTTACTGAAGTTATCAAGGGTATGTGTTGTGTGTATTTATCATATTCATCATTCAGTCACAGTTGTGTTCACGTGACTGCTAGAGGAATGATAGCATAAATACCACTAAATGAAAATGGACGGCTTTCATTTTTAATGATCAGATCAGGGTCATTCATATTTGAGCTTTTGAAAAGATCTTTCATGTACTATGTCATTAGGTTTTGCTGCTGAATAAAATAACTTTTGCATGTGCAAGAACATTTTCGACCAGCGGAAGTATTTTGTAAAAGCGTAAAAAAAAATCTGGCCATTAAAGATATAATTTCCTCTTGTGTTCAACCCAACCATTGTAGCTGTAATTACAACACCAGCCTTACTACATAGTTATGAAGATACAATACAATACGGAGGTTACAAGTATGGACTTTGACCTTGTTATAAAGCTTACCTGAAAAGGCAATTGGCACAACTGAACACTGGGCACTGATTACTCAGGTTTGCACATGTACAAATTATTTCACAAGGTTGCAAAACCTCATTATAGATTTGAACATCTATTTAAAATATTAAAGGGATTTAATACTAGTTTGGTAATTGTAATATTATTTATGGTTTTTCTGAAATAGGTTTGTGAATGGAAATTGTTTTTTTTTTTATGATTAAATTAGAAATGAAAGCAGGGGGGGTCATTGTCCAATAAACAATAAGCACTTTTGACTTCTGATCGTTGCTAAATTCCTTAATAAGTCCCTGCGGCCTGAATCTATTTATTTATTTATTTATTTATTTACAGATCATAGGTCTTATGATTATTGGTGTTGCCAGGTATGCCATAAGTCTGGGTGAAAAGGTAAGGATTTTAATTTTGATCATCAGCAATCTCCTTAAGCAGTAGATGCTTTGTTTTCTTTAAGGTTCTGGCAGTATGGAATTACATAAATGTATGTCAAAATGTATTATAAGATACCAATTAAACCAATATAAAACATTTTACCCACCAGACAAGTGATATATGGATGGTCTTTCTTTTTGGTGCTGGGGTCACTGTTGTCTCATTTCTTGGAGTATATGGTGCAGTTAAACAGAATACATGTGCACTGAAAACGGTAGGAATATTTAAACAATGAATGTATCCTTTGTATATGCAATATTGTATTAAAGCAAGAAAATGCATTAAGTATTATATATATATATATATATATAGTTATCTAATTATGACCCGAATGGTATCGATGTACTGAGATGAGTCACTACAGTTGCCGTGTTTATAACTCAACAACAGCATAAGGAGAAATGGGTTGCAGGGAACTGAGACAGAGAGATGGAGAGAGAGATGGAAAGACACAGAGAGAAAAAGTAAAAAGTACAAGTGTAAAGTGTGTGTGTGTGTGTGTGTGTGAGAGAGAGAGAGAGAGAGAGAGAGAGAGAGAGAGAGAGAGAGAGAGAGAGAGAACTCCATGTGGTCCTTGAGACTATAAATGTATCTTTTGTTATTTATTAGATTTAGGTTTTTTTTAAATGTCATGTAATGCAGTGGTCCCCAACCTTTTTATCACCGCGGACCGGTGAACGCGCTTGACAATTTTACTGCGGCCCGGGGGGGGGGGGGGCGTTCTCAGAGCGCGCTGACTCGTGACTGGTCGCTATTTTAACGTTTACTTTAAATATACCTTCAAAATAAGATACAGATGCGCCAGATACATTTATAAATCAAATTTTATTTTCATTCCTTCAACATTCAACAATATTTCAACATTCCGACGTTCAAACATAACGTCAAATCAATGGGACCCCTGCGCTTGTTTCTCTGCAATGAGACGGCCCCATCTGGGAGTGATAGAAGACATTGACACCCGAAGTGTGTTGCTTGTTATGCCTAGTCTACTCCGTTGTTTTGTTTTTGTTGCCGTCACTGCAGAAAACCCCGCTTCACAAAGATAGGATGTCGGAAATGGCAACAGGGTTTTCACTGCTGTGGCGGCGATCTCAGGGTATTCTGCCATGACTTTAATCCAGAACACCGGCAGAGTTGATGTCTCAAACAGTCTTTTAAGGCCGCCGTCATTTGTGATCTCCAACAGTTGGTCTTCTTCTTGCACAGACATGCAGAGTTCAGCTGGCTTGTTGACGAATGGGTCACGGATCCATTCCTTGCCAGTTCGTGGGTCTTTTGCGGTTGGGAATGTCGCACAGGTACGCCAGTTTTGTGACCCAATCCTCGTCACTGAAATGCGCTGCCAGCGGTGACTCCTTTTCTGAGAGAAATCTTTGCAGCGGCTCTCGTAATTCAAACACTCTGACCAGCGATTTCCCTCGGGATAACCATCTTATTTCGGTGTATAGGTGCTCCGCATCCATCTCCTCACAAAGCTGCTCAAACAGGCGCGAGTTAAGGGCTTGTGCTTTGACGTTGTTAATAACTTTAACAACATCATTCAATCGTCAATTTGGAATAGTTTTCCACCAACTGATATGGTAATGGTAGAGCTTTTGTTTAGCGGGTTGAGTCGAAGCGTCTGTTTTTTTGTCTCATGACGAAACGTTCCATATTGATTATTCCTTGCGCGGCCCGGTAGCAATTGCTCCGCGGCCCGGTACCGGTCCGCGGCCCGGTGGTTGGGGACCACTGATGTGTATGTGAGAAATGAAGGCCTATAGTTTGTTTTCGCTGTTAACATGAGGGATGATGACGGAGTATTTTTTTTGTGTTTTTTGTTTTTGTTTTTTTTTTTCAGTTTTCTGCGTTTCTCGCCCTTGGAATGGTGCTGTATGTGATATCTGGCCTGTATGTAGCAAGCTCCCGGACCGAGGTAGGTGTTGGAGGGAAAAGACAAAAAAATCAAAGTTTACTGTTGCTCTCAAATAAACTAAATATCCACTAATATAAAAAGTCATCAATGAGACACACAAAGCACTATATATTTACGATGTGTGTGTAATTTCAAACATGGTATGTTAATATGAAATGGACTCATTATCTCACCACATTGAAATGGTATCATCAGTAAGTTAGCTGGGAAGAAGTTCTTGGTGAATCAATGCAAGTTGTGAGCACTTTGTGACTGGACATCAGGGTTAAGAGTATGATGAAAATTATCCCAAAATAACAGATATTAGAAGCTGTGAGCGAACTGATGAGTAGCACAAGTAAGGAGGAGCTTCAAACTTTTCAAGCTACGTACAAGGTAAATCATTACCCTTCTCTTCTGTCTTCTCTCTTGTCACATGTTGTACATTGTATGTAACACTTTACAAATAAAAACAACTCTTAAAAGCATCACTGCCTCATTTTAGCTATTGAGTGTTGATGTATATGTTTGTATCCCAGCTGGAATGCTGTGGCAAATGGGACTACACAGACTGGGGCCCTCGTGTCCCTACGTCCTGTCTCTGTGCACCAGCTCAAGACACATCAAAATGCCAGAAAGTGAAGGTGAATTGTGTGTGTGTGTGTGTGTGTGTGTGTGTGTGTGTGTGTGTGTGTGTGTGTGTGTGTGTGTGTGTTTGTTTGTTTGTTTGTTTGTTTGTTTGTTTGTGTGACAAGAAAAAGATTCCAAAAAGTACCCAATATTGTTGTGTTATTCTATAGGTTCAGACATACTGGAGATCTGAGCAGCAAGAGATCTACAAAGAGGTAGGGTTAATGATTTCACACAATTAAGCCAGTGCAGGCTTGGGCAACTTTTATAGCAATGTCATTATAATAACTACAAATAAATACTCCATAAGATGAACCCAGGTGTTACAGATGTGTTATCTTTATCTTATCTAAAGATAGATATCTCACACATACTCCCGACAAGTTAAACCTAACATACTCAAACCGTCCGTCATACTGTGACATAATATTACTGATCCTACCCAGAGCATACCAGCCATAATAAGTGTACAGTAATCTCAAGATGTCTTACAATTTATTACTTTATGTTCAGTAGTATATATATATTTTTATAAATGGACACTACAAACAATAAAACAACAAAAACAAAACTGTAAAACACAAATTGAGACTTCTGGCTCCTCTTTAACATGCTGTTGGCCAAAATGTGTGCTATGGTAGACCTGTGAATGCATGTTGGGTTTTGTGTTTCTTATACAGCAGTATGTCTTTTTACACCAGTCATATTGATATTGTAATTTTTTGTTTCTTTTTAGCCATGTGTTCCTTACATCAGCCATTTGGTCAATACTTACATCAATGTCCTAATTGGGATATCATTTGGAATGGCATCAGTGGCGGTATGAACTGTATTTGTTTTATTATTTGGCTTTAAAATTTTAATTTCTGCCTTTACGTCACATTGATTATTAATCTTGTGTTTCCCTTTGAGAGACATGTATAGCTGAATACTAATTAATATATTGAAAGGGATTACAACTGCCTGATTTTGGGGCTCACCTGTAGTTAGTGGCCCCAGGCAACCACATGGTGTCACCTAATTATAGAACTACTTCTGATTATTGTTCATTACGATTATTACATACTCAGAAAAACCTAGACCAATGAGAAAAAGCACCCTTGAGAAAGACAGGGAGATCTCATTATTCCTTATTTTGGTGTTCCTCTCTTCAGTTCATTGGGATGGTAATGGCCCTGGTCATGGTCTCTCAGATCAAAGCCACAGACGAAGACTACAGGCCTCCCCCATACTTTGGTGTGCAAACATCACATTGTGTTTGACAGGTTGGAGGAAAGTTGTTTTGCGTCTGTGTATGGAATACTTCCAAGAGAAAGTCTTTAAGGCAGACAGCGTGTTCTTTCTTTCTACAACCAGTCTGGATTGGTATTTGGCTCTTAATCTTTATGGTCTTCAATGTTCTATGCAAGTGATTCTATGAACATTTATTTTCCCAGTTGTTTTCCAGTAAAGCGTGTAATGAATGCAGGTGTCTATGTCCTGTTAGGTGCACATGTCCTAAACAGATGCTGTTGAAGTACATACCGCATGGCTATCTGAGTCTGGTTGCCTGTACAGAGCATCTTGATTCTCACTGATTTTATTTAACAACTTGAGCAGTGCCTGAGATGTGTCTTTGAAGCTTTGTGTATTCTTTACAAACTGATATACAAATCAGAGCTAAAAATCAACACATAAAGCAGCTGACGCACACACGCAAAATAGGTTATATCAGCAAAGTCTTCAGCAAAGGCCTCACACACACACACACACACACACACACACACATGCTAAACAATGCTACATTTTTATCAGCTTCATGGTTGTTACCTGAATTTGTTGCTTTTTATTAAACATTTTTCTACTCTCATTCACTGTTTGTTCATTCATTGTTCTCTATGGAATCTCATTGCCACGTCTCTTTAAGTGGCACCAGCATGTTAGTCGGGCCTGGGCCTTAATGAATGACCATAGGTTAAAGTAAATTAAATCAACCTCTGTCTGTGTATCATTTAACAGATTTGCCAATTATGTGATTCTGTTGTGTCAAATTTCACTTAAAACATGTTAACTTTGTAAGGATAAAAAAAAGATTGACTAGGATACAAGAGTGAAACATGAGAATGTATGGGGGGCTGCTGTGGTGCAGTGCGTAGAGCACCCGTACCATAGGGACCCAGGTTCGAATCCGGCCTGGGTCATTTCCCAACCCTACCCCATCTCTCTCTCCCACTCCTTTCCTGTCACCATCTTCAATGTCATATCACAATAAAGGCAAAAAAAATAATGTTTCAATGAGAAGCCTCTGTTAAGAGGCTATCAGCTGTCTACCACCTTGAATTTCAAAAGTATCATTTACACTTCTGCGCCATCTAGTGGCCAAAATGGTTAATCATGTGCATCATGCAAGATTCCAGCTGAAGGCTTAATTTTCTTGCCTTTGATTGCCATTGACTTGACCCCCAGTGTCTAGGTCAATCTGTTTTTTGAGAGAGAGACAGTGATTTCTATTTCTAGTGGTTAGATTTCAGCAAGTGTTTTTCAAGAACAAAATGCAGTCTCCAGGATTCAAAGAAAAGGAAAACACAGAACAGTCATTTATTCATCATTCATCAAGTCATTTATTAAGTGTGCTTGCAGAGCACACTTATTATGACCTCCACTAGCTAAGCTAGCGAAAGCGGTCATTATAGTGTTGCCGAGACTTTTTTCCCTTTTTTTTTTTCTTTTTTTTTGTACATTTTTTTTTTCACCGATTTTTCGTCAACGATTGCCAGGACACTGTAACTCTGGGGGAGATGAATCTTTGTAGGCATGTAGCCCTAGAAGTTTTTGAGCGAATAGGAGCTTTTGGCCCCTAAGGGCCACCCCCCGCTGTGCCAGTGTCCATCAAAGAGGGGGAGACGCTGAAAAGTTTTTGCTGAATAACTCGGTGAATGTTTCACCGAACAACATGAATTTTTTGTGATATGTCGGTGTTACAGGGGCATATCGACCCAGCCCCCTCACTTACAGTGTAGCGCCACCTAGTGATATTGGTAAATGCGAAAAATGGGATTTTATATTGGCAATATCTTGGACCGAGAAGGTGGGAACTGCACAAAATATGTCATGCACGATCAGCACAAAGACCTCTAAAAGCACAGCACATGCCATCAAATTTGGCCGATAGGGGGCGCTGTAATTGTACAAAAATTGTACAAAATGTCGTTTTGTCTATTATCTAGAGAAGAGTAATGTTTACAAGCAGTTCTTTTTTGTCGTGAAATCTATTGAACCTCCCGCATTGAAAACACTGGTCGACGCCCACTTCCAACAAAAAGAATTTCCATGAAATTTTAACATTGTGAAAGCGAAACCAAACGAACTCGTCATAGGCCGTTCAGGTGAATCTCACCAAATTTGGCCCATGTCATCTACAGACAATGCTGACAAAAAGTTATCAAAGGATTTGTCTTGAGATAAATCGTTTAAAAGTTACATGTCAATGAAAATTTGAAACATAGCTTAAAATTCTTCCAAAGTCCATATCTTGGCTTCTAATTTCTCCAATGTTGTGAAAATTGACATGCCACCTCTGAACAGCGTTCTGTTCATGTGCATCAAATTTTGTGATATTTTGTCAAAGGGGACAATGTTTTTTGTCGAAGCTAGGGGTCCAAAAACAGTTTTTTTAAAAAAAAAAAAAAAACTCATCAACATTTTTTCCGAAGACAGTGATTTTGTGGTAGTATGCCGGGGTTACAAAGACGCATTGACCCAGCCCATAAACTGTCACTTGAAGCATGGCACCACCTAGTGATAGGGGTAAATGCAAAAATTGGGATTTTGTATTGCCAATGTATTGGACTGGGAAGGTGGGAACTGCACAAAATATGTCATGCACAATCAGCACAAGGACCTCTAAAAGCACAGCACATGCCATACAATTTGGCCCATAGGGGGCGCTGTAATTGTACAAAATGTCATTTTGCCTTTTATCTAGAGAACAGTAATGTTTACAAGCAGTTCTTTTTTGTCGTGAAATCTATTGAACCTCCCACATTGAAAACACTGGTCGACGCCCACTTCCAACAAAAAGAATTTCCGTGAAATTTTAACATTGTGAAAGCGAAACCAAACGAACTCGTCATAGGCCGTTCATGTGAATCTCACCAAATTTGGTCCATGTCATCTACAGTCAATGCTGACAAAAAGTTATCAAAGGATTTGTCTTGAGATAAATCGTTTAAAAGTTACATGTCAATGAAAATTTGAAACATAGCTTAAAATTCTTCAAAAGTCCATATCTTGGCTTCTAATTGCTCCAATGTTGTGAAAATTGACATGCCACCTCTAAACAGCTTTCTGTTCATGTGCATCAAATTTTGTGATATTTTGTCAAAGGGGACAATATTTTTTGTCGAAGCTAGAGGTCCAAAAACAGGTTTTTTTTAAAAACTCATCAACATTTTTTCCCAAGACAGTGATTTTGTGGTAGTATGTCGGGGTTACAAAGACGCATTGACCCAGCCCATAAACTGTCACTTGAAGCATGGCTCTACCTAGTGATAGGGGTAAATGCAAAAATTGGGATTTTGTATTGCCAATGTCTTGGACTGGGAAGGTGGGAACTGCACAAAATATGTCATGCACAATCAGCATAAGGACCTCTAAAAGCACAGCACATGCCATACAATTTGGCCCATAGGGGGCACTGTAATTGTACAAAATGTTATTTTGCCTATTATCTAGAGAACAGTAATGTGTACAAGCAGTTCTTTTTTGTCGTGAAATCTATTGAACCTCCCACATTGAAAACACTGGTCGACACCCACTTCCAACAAAAAGAATTTCCATGAAATTTTAACATTGTGAAAG
The DNA here is from genome assembly GCA_030347295.1 of Setipinna tenuifilis. Classification (NCBI taxonomy): domain Eukaryota; kingdom Metazoa; phylum Chordata; class Actinopteri; order Clupeiformes; family Engraulidae; genus Setipinna; species Setipinna tenuifilis. The sequence continues at coordinate 7,546,473 of CM059275.1, read as the reverse complement.
CGAAACCAAACGAACTCGTCATAGGCCGTTCAGGTGAATCTCACCAAATTTGGCCCATGTCATCTACAGACAATGCTGACAAAAAGTTATCAAAGGATTTGTCTTGAGATAAATCGTTTAAAAGTTACATGTCAATGAAAATTTGAAACATAGCTTAAAATTCATCAAAAGTCCATATCTTGGCTTCTAATTGCTCCAATGTTGTGAAAATTGACATGCCACCTCTAAACAGCTTTCTGTTCATGTGCATCAAATTTTGTGATATTTTGTCAAAGGGGACGATGTTTTTTGTCGAAGCTAGGGGTCCAAAAACAGGGGGGTTTTTTTAAACTCATCAACATTTTTTCCCAAGACAGTGATTTTGTGGTAGTATGTCGGGGTTACAAAGACGCATTGACCCAGCCCATAAACTGTCACTTAAAGCATAGCGCCACCTAGTGATAGGGGTAAATGCAAAAATTGGGATTTTGTATTGCCAATGTCTTGGACTGGGACGGTGGGAACTGTACAAAATATGTCATGCACAATCAGCACAAAGACTTCTAAAAGCACAGCACATGCCATACAATTTGGCCCATAGGGGGTGCTGTAATTGTACTAACTGTAATTTTGCCTATTATATAGAGAACAGTAATGTTTACAAGCAGTTCTTTTTTGTCTTGAAATCTATTAAGCCGTTCATGTGAATCTCACCAAATTTGGTACATGTCATCTACAGACAATGCTGACAAAAAGTTATCAAAGGATTTATCTTGAGATGGACTGTTTCAAAGTTACATGTAAATCAAAATTCAAAACACAGCTTAAAATTCTCCAAAAGTCCATATCTCGGCTTCTAATTGCTCAGATTTGGTCGAAGTTGACATGACAACTCTGAACGGCTTTCTTTTCATGTGCACCAAATTTTGTGACATTTCATCACATGGTGCAATGTTTCCGGTCAAAGCTAGGTGTACAAAAACAGTTTTTGTTAAATAACTTATCAAACATTTTGCTCAAGACAATGATTTTCTGTTAGTAAGCCAGTGTTAAAGAGCCGTATCAACCCATCCTATAAACACTCACTTGAAGGAATAGCGCCACCTAGTGATATAGTTAAATGCAAAAATAGACATCTTGCATTGCCAATATCTTGGACCAAGGAGGTGGGAACTACACAAAATATACACAAACACACAGAATGTCATTCCTTCAAAACCCACATCCATGCCCACTTCCAGCAAATCATTTCCACACAAACTCTCACCTCACAACACTGACCTACCACAAACTCACCATACCTATGATTGCCACACTTCAATACACTGCGTGCCGCTATGCGGTACATCTAGTTTATTTATTTTTTTGAAGTATATGTTTGGGCTTTTTTATCGAAACTGATTAAACAGACTGCTCCCCCGCTCACCTGCACGGAGCTGCGCTCTGACTCGGAGCCCAATTAAGTGCAGCCAAAAATGAACAGTTTAAGTATTTTAGAGACCGCACTTCACGCTACACATAGGCTTTGTGGATTACCTGAAGACGGATCTCAGATTCATTGATTGCTTGGTTTCCTTAACCACTGACCTCATCGCTTCCGATGTCTCCGAAGCCTGGATGAGATGAAGGGGATGAAGACTCATGAGTCGAATAATAACTTGGCTGTTTGCTTGCTCACCCATTGTACTCCAATAATAACTCTGGACACAACTCCCTCATAAGCTCCCATTTACAGCCACAACGCACCAAACATTCCACACACGCACCACCACACTTCTCTCTCTTTCCTCTACCTTCTAGCTAGTCTCTCTTCTTTGATTTTGAATGACTGAACTGGTCATATCTGATTTTTGCGTTTTGAAGACGATTTCTTTTTTGTTGGAATTCATACTAGACATTTTGTCTAGAAACCTTTGTTGAAGACTTTTGAACTTAAAATAACATTGACCAGGAAATTGAAACTGCATTGTTTCATGCCTTCTTTTTCTCCATACACATACTGATTTTTCTAACGGTGTTTTGGGATATTTTTTTTTACTTGCAGTTCCCCCAATGACCACCGTTACAAAATGACGCCCAACGTGGGGCCACTTTGATTTTGTTTTTCCAACTGAATTGAAACTGGGGTGCGTTTCCCAAACAACGACAGATGTTAGCATTTAACCACCGTTGTCCGATGTAGGTTCAAACGACACAAGTCCGATTCCGACTGTTTCCCGAAACTCTCCAACTACCTACGTACAACGGAGGTCTGAACTATGTTAGTTTAAACTTCCGTCGTTGAAACTGCAAAGTGCTCGGAGAGTATTCGGATGCATTCGTTGTGGATAAACGACAGAAACGACACCACGACAGTAAGCAACAAAAACGTAGCCTTATTTCAGTTAAGCCAGTATGTATGACAGCTTCAGCAACTTAGGGAAATGTTCCCCAACACAATCATGTCCCTTACTCATTAAAAAGCAGTGACTGACTAAGATTGTAATGATATGATCGTGTGTTTCATTTATACTACCCTACATACATCAACATGTAAATATAACTAAGGCCACTGACAACTTGTGTGGTGCAATGGTTGAGTGGTTAGCTTGTCAGCCTGCTATGCAGACTTTCTCCCTTTTTCGGAGAGATATGGGTTCGAATCCTGTTAAACGGTAATTAATTTGAAACACGTGGAATGGCCTTGATTGTGGATCCGTGAACCGTGATCATACTCTACATCACAGTATTAATAGCGATCTGTAAAATCAGCAAATAACTTTAATAGTCCAACAACATTTTGCAACAACTTTTGGTGTGTTGTGGGGTGAATTTTCTACCTTCTTTATACATGACCTGGCAAGTGCCAGGACGAAAATGACGTGAATTAAAGTAAAATCATTCATGCAGTGGGTGGCGGTAAAGCATTGAATGGTGCCTAATCCGACCCAAAAAGGCCAAAGGTGACGAGCAAGACGTCACGTGTACAGAAACCGACATAAACAATGGTCTAACGACAGGTCCAAGCTAATCGTTCGAACGACACAGTTTAACGATGGAACTTCCGATGGATCGTCCAGACTTTGCTGTTGGGAAACACCTGCGTCGTCGAACGATCCATCAGACTAACGTTGTTGTAAACATCGTTAGTTGTGTCGTTCGAACGATGCTGTTGGGAAACAGCAGTGTTGTTAGTCCATAGTTCAAACCTACGAAGTTGCTAAGGAAGTTAGCAACGACGGTTTTGGGAAACGCACCCCTGAACTGAATAGAGAATCATTGACTGATATTTACCTGGTTTTGAGAGTGACTGCTTGGTTGCATTTGTCACAATTTGCGTGTTTTTCGGACATTTTGCTGTGTGATTTGCATGTCTTGCTGTGCATTGATGGACATTTTTGCTGTGTTGGATTGATTTATTGTGCTTTGCTTGTTGCTTGTTGGACTGAATGTTCAGTCGCCGTGCTGACTTGATTTGAACTTTTTGCAGTGTTGTGTTGGACTTTGAAAGACTGGAAAAGGAAAAAAAAGCACCTACACTTGCTGGTTTCACATTGTATTGAATTTTTATTGCATTGCTGTGTATTCGTTGCACCTTATACTGCTGTGCATATTTATCTGCATTTATTGCTGTGCCAATATTGTTGACATTTGTGTGTGCATTTAACATGTCTTCTTCTGATTCACCCACCAACATCCTTCTCAATCCTGAGAGAAGTGGAGGGGCGCTGCTCTTCCTGACGGTAGGCGTTCTGCTACACAAGCGGCAAAACAACCCCACGCTTGAAGGTGTGAGCCACGTGGTGGTGGACGAGGTGCACGAGCGCGACTCCAAGCGCACCTGGTAGCCCACGCAGGGTTTGAGGGCATTTCCCATCTCATGGGAGACCCGCTGGGCCACGGAAACCGCACTAATTCGTCGTGGCTGCGTGACCAGGATGTTGCAATGTGCCCCCCAGCCAGTGCGTACACGGGCCTCCAACAAAAAACGCGGAACACGTGTTGTCTTTCCACAACCCGTCTCTCCGACTAAGACCACAATGCGGGACCTTTCGACTTCCAACACCACACGCTCTCTGTGAGCGTCCACAGGTAGGCTCACCCCCAGGCCAGGATTGGCATGTGCCCATTGGTGTAGCAGCCAGCAATTTTGTCTGTATTCCTCAACAGGATGAAGGGGACAGTATGGTTGGCCTGTGATGACATCCAGAACGATTGGCCTGTGATGACATTCAGATTGTTGTCTTGTTGCGGCTTGTTCCTCTATGGGGTACTGTGAGAGCTACTCCTTTATCTTCTCTTCTAGTTCTTCAGGGATCTCCAGGTTACATGGCAGTCTCATCTTTCTGCCTGCTTGCTTCACCTCCTGCATATGGTACTGTGCATGGGTGAGGGGCTGATTGTTTTCATCCAAGAGATCTTTACCCTTTAGTGCCAGACAAGCCAAAGCTGAAGCTTTTCTCTCAGCTTCCAGGTTGCTGCGCCCAAAAGCTTCAAAGGTCATCTTTTCAGGCCAGTCCAGGGTAAGTTTACAGGTCTTTACTGTTCTACCCATTGTGCGGTAATGGATAACACGCTGGACTTGGTCATGGCGCACAGCTGACTGAAGGACCCTCCACAGGGTTGATTATGGCGTCGTGAACACTGACATAGCCTCCTGAACTCTTGGGTCCTCCTCCGGCATCTTTGCCTTGTTTCGTAGTCTGCTGAGCATGCCCACATCACGCCTATCCGTATTTTTAGACGGAGAGACTCGCTGAGCACAACCTCTAGCAATTTCCGCTGCCCCTTCTTGTCCTTTGGTTCGTCCAGCGGGTTTGGTCGTGTAAGAGCTCACCCAAGAATGAGGTATTGTGAAAGGATTTCCCATTTTTAAGTGTTTGCAAAAGGCACTCAGCCGCACAAGTGACACATGCAGGAGGTGAAGGAAGCAGGCAGAAAGATGAGACTGCCATGTAACCTGGAGATCCCTGAAGAACTCACTTGTGTACACACTCGTTATCTCTTTCTCTCTCCCTGATTGTTTAACTCCCCCCCCCCCCAGGTGTTCCCATTTGCAACCTGATGGACCCAATTAACTTCCCCCCAATCATGGCAAGGACAGCTGATTGTGTTTAGTTATATGCCAGGTGTGTGCAGGCTGGATTGTCTATTTATTTGTTGGGCAGGTAGTCCACAGGATGCGAAGGCAGCAGGGACGTCTTTGAGCTGTCGGACACAGCGGGAGGAGAACTGAGCAGGGACGGCACCAGACGGCGGATCACCAGGTTTTGCTTGCCTGCCGATGGATCGTCCAGACTTTGCTGTTGGGAAACACCTGCGTCGTCGAACGATCCATCAGACTAACGTTGTTGTAAACATCGTTAGTTGTGTCGTTCGAACGATGCTGTTGGGAAACAGCAGTGTTGTTAGTCCATAGTTCAAACCTACGAAGTTGCTAAGGAAGTTAGCAACGACGGTTTTGGGAAACGCACCCCTGAACTGAATAGAGAATCATTGACTGATATTTACCTGGTTTTGAGAGTGACTGCTTGGTTGCATTTGTCACAATTTGCGTGTTTTTCGGACATTTTGCTGTGTGATTTGCATGTCTTGCTGTGCATTGATGGACATTTTTGCTGTGTTGGATTGATTTATTGTGCTTTGCTTGTTGCTTGTTGGACTGAATGTTCAGTCGCCGTGCTGACTTGATTTGAACTTTTTGCAGTGTTGTGTTGGACTTTGAAAGACTGGAAAAGGAAAAAAAAGCACCTACACTTGCTGGTTTCACATTGTATTGAATTTTTATTGCATTGCTGTGTATTCGTTGCACCTTATACTGCTGTGCATATTTATCTGCATTTATTGCTGTGCCAATATTGTTGACATTTGTGTGTGCATTTAACATGTCTTCTTCTGATTCACCCACCAACATCCTTCTCAATCCTGAGAGAAGTGGAGGGGCGCTGCTCTTCCTGACGGTAGGCGTTCTGCTACACAAGCGGCAAAACAACCCCACGCTTGAAGGTGTGAGCCACGTGGTGGTGGACGAGGTGCACGAGCGCGACTCCAAGCGCACCTGGTAGCCCACGGAGGGTTTGAGGGCATTTCCCATCTCATGGGAGATCCGCTGGGCCACGGAAACCGCACTAATTCGTCGTGGCTGCGTGACCAGGATGTTGCAATGTGCCCCCCAGCCAGTGCGTACACGGGCCTCCAACAAAAAACGCGGAACACGTGTTGTCTTTCCACAACCCGTCTCTCCGACTAAGACCACAATGCGGGACCTTTCGACTTCCAACACCACACGCTCTCTGTGAGCGTCCACAGGTAGGCTCACCCCCAGGCCAGGATTGGCATGTGCCCATTGGTGTAGCAGCCAGCAATTTTGTCTGTATTCCTCAACAGGATGAAGGGGACAGTATGGTTGGCCTGTGATGACATCCAGAACGATTGGCCTGTGATGACATTCAGATTGTTGTCTTGTTGCGGCTTGTTCCTCTATGGGGTACTTTGAGAGCTACTCCTTTATCTTCTCTTCTAGTTCTTCAGGGATCTCCAGGTTACATGGCAGTCTCATCTTTATTTATTTACTACCTAAAAACTTTGCATCGTGGTGGAATATTTACTACCTAAAAACTTTGCATCCTGGTGGAATGAATGAAGAATTGGATATGTCATGTTTTTTGTAATACTGTTTTTCGTAATACTGTGTAATGTCTGTAAACTGTTTCTCCTTGCTAACTAATTGCCTGTGATTGGGATGTGCCTAATTGGCCACTAATTGGTATCTGCTAAACCTTACAAAAGATGGCTGCAATGTTACACCTGGTTTGCACTGAGGAAAGTCCAGGGGGACTGAAACCAGAACTAGAAAGGACTTGTAAAAGAGCGCAACTCATGTTTTGCTGAACTCTACTTAACTTTTTTTGAGTTTGCGACACCACTTTTGTGTGGTAACAAGATGTCCAGTTTTTCAGAGATCCGGAGCCTTACAGAAGAACATGCACAACTGCACTCCTTCACTGAACAGGAGATTGAAGCCATTCTTTTTCCCAGCTCTTGTTCACTCACAGTGCCTGAAGACTCTGAGGTTGATTTTGGTAAATGGCTGAAGTCTTTACACCAAAAAAGAACAAGACACCAACTCCATGGCTCAACCTTGAGTGAATATGTACGCGCTAGACGAATACCCAGAGGCCTACGTATTCAGAAAATGCCCACAATTGGACGTGGGGATGAGGAATTTTGCCGAAAATGGTGTGAAATCTTGAATAAGGCATCCCTGGACCTGACTGTATTGGTGATTGAATTTACACAAAAAGAGCTGAAAAAAGTGGAAGAAGAGATTAACTCTGTTGAACAAAAACTCAAAACCAAGACCAATGAGGATGACTTCACTAAAATCAAAGAGGAAATGAACACCATGATTGACAAATACCAACAAGAGCTACAAAAAAAGAAGATTGGGAAATTCAAGAGAGACACCTTGGATTACAAGGAGGGACGAGTCTACCCGTGGCTATCAAGACCAGCGCCTACAAAGACCTTCAGATTTACAAGACATCCACATCATGACTCCCATTCTTCTGTCTCCAGCACCTTTCCCTCAGAGTCGGATGAAGATTTTTTAGACAAGCCACCAACCAAAAAAGGCCAAACAGCCAAAGCCAGAAACACAAAAAGAGGAGGAGAGGGCGTAGAGGCAAGAAGTGGCCTCAGGAGCCTGAACCGCAACAACCAGCCAGGCAACAAGCAGACACCAACTTAGTCTTCAACCTGTCAAATCAGCAACTATCTGAAGATGAGCACACCATCCTCAACAAAGGACTGTCATTTGTACCTACACCTAAGCCAAACCCCTTTCAAGTCAAGGTAGACCTCTTTAAATTTTTTCGTTCTATCAAGTTGAAATATTTTTTTCACAAAGGGAGAACCAGCTTGCCATTGACTGTCGATAGTGCAACTAATGAACAAACACAGGCACTGTTTAAACGCAAGAGCACTTTTTGTCCAGCAGTGAACTGTGCAAGCATTGAAATATTCTGCAAGCTGGTTGAGAAAAATGTGGAAGAACTCTTTCAATCACCTTCACGCCACCATCAATCTAACTGTTCTGAGGGTGAACGCATTGCTCTATCCAGCTTGTCTAAAAACAAAAATGTAATCCTGAAACCAGCCGACAAAGGAGGTGGTGTAGTTATGATGGACAGTAAAATGTATGATGATGAAATAAAAAAACAGTTGTCTGACTCTAAATTCTACAGGAAATTGCCATGTGACCCCACACAGTCTTTCAAAAGGGATATTGACCAGTTCTTGACACAGGCGTTGACATCTGGTTATGTTAGTCAGTCTGACTACAAATATTTAACAACTGATTTCCCAACTAAACCAGTAATCTATGGTCTACCTAAGGTACATAAAGCCTTTGAAAGCTTTCCCAAATGCCGGCCCATTATTGCAAGCATTGGCTCCTTGACTGAGCCCTTGTCCAACTTTGTAGATTACCACATACGACCACTAGTTGAAAAGCTCCCCTCATATTTGAAAGACACTGGAGATTTTATCACCCAACTTAGTGAGGTTGCATGCTCTAATGCCGAGATTGTTCTGGCCACAATGGATGTAGTTAGCTTGTACACAAACATTCCACACTCATCTGGTTTACTTGCCCTTAGGTGGTTTCTTGACACCAGACCAGTAAATACCCCCCCGACTGATTTTCTGGTTGCAATGTCTGAATTTGTTTTAACAAAAAATTATTTCCTTTATGGTATGGAATTCTTTCTTCAGACACATGGCACAGCAATGGGTGCAACGTTTGCACCCGATTATGCAAATTTATTTATGGGTTGGTTTGAACATCAGTTTGTACATAACAACAATCCCTTCTCATCCTCTATTGTATTCTGGAAAAGATTTATTGATGATGTGTTTCTGATTTGGAAAGGCCCTCCAGTGGACCTCCAGTCTTTTGTACAATACTTGAACAACTGTGTTGAGACAATTGAATTTAATATTGAGTATGACCATCATCAAGTGAACTTTCTAGACACAAGGGTTGTGTTTAATGGTGTGGACATTTACACTAGTCTTTTTACAAAACCCACTGACAGAAACAGTTTGTTACATCACTCAAGCCATCATCCCACCCCCCTCAAACGTGGATTGCCTTACAGCCAGTTTTTGAGAGTACGACGCATCTGTAAAAGGGACGATGATTTCCAGGTGGAGGCCCACAAGCTCTCCCAAAAGTTCATGGAAAGAGGATACCCCAGTAAATCTCTGAATGAGTCATTCATACGAGTCAGTGAACAAAATAGAAATGATTTGCTACACAACACCAATGTAAAAAAACAGAAAAACTTTTCCTGTGTGTTCAATACCACCTATTCACCACTTGGCCACGCTATTTGTGATGTGGTCAAAAAACACTGGCATATTCTGTCTGCGGATGACATTGGGAAAGACATCTTTAACACACTGCCACTCTTCTCCTTCTCCAGGGCTAAAAACATCCGTGACAGTCTTGTTCGTGCAGATACTTATAGAGGGCCCAGCCAGATGGAACGCTTGGACAATGCCACTGGTTTTTTCCCATGTCGCAATTGTGCCGCTTGCTCCAACACTAAAAAAGTAAATGGGTTTTCTAGTTTTGTTACCAAAAAGGAATATAGGATTAGAAAATTCATTACATGTAGATCAACCAATGTTATTTATCTTTTAGTGTGTAAAAAATGTGGCATTCAGTATGTAGGTAAAACCAAAAGACAGTTACGGTGCAGAATCAATGAACACAAGAGCGCCATCTGCAGAAAAGATGCCAAATCTGCGGTGGCTAGGCACTTTTCTGATGGCAATCATTCTAGTACTGATTTTGACTTTTGTGGCATTGACCTGATTACCCCAAACAGACGAGGTGGTGACATTGACAAATCCTTGCTTCAATGCGAATGTAGATATATTTACTACCTAAAAACTTTGCATCCTGGTGGAATGAATGAAGAATTGGATATGTCATGTTTTTTGCAATACTGTTTTTCGTAATACTGTGTAATGTCTGTAAACTGTTTCTCCTTGCTAACTAATTGCCTGTGATTGGGATGTGCCTAATTGGCCACTAATTGGTATCTGCTAAACCTTACAAAAGATGGCTGCAATGTTACACCCGGTTTGCACTGAGGAAAGTCCAGGGGGACTGAAACGTTTGCACTTTTTTATTTTCTTTTCTTTTTTGCACCCTTCTTGTTAAGGCTCCTTTGAAAACTTTTATAAAATACTCTGAGAAAAACTCTTTGGAGTCTGTTACTCTGTGTGCGAGTCCCTCCTGTCCAGGTCTAAGTCTCATCTTTCTGCCTGCTTGCTTCACCTCCTGCATATGGTACTGTGCATGGGTGAGGGGCTGATTGTTTTCATCCAAGAGATCTTTACCCTTTAGTGCCAGACAAGCCAAAGCTGAAGCTTTTCTCTCAGCTTCCAGGTTGCTGCGCCCAAAAGTTTCAAAGGTCATCTTTTCAGGCCAGTCCAGGGTAAGTTTACAGGTCTTTACTGTTCTACCCATTGTGCGGTAATGGATAACATGCTGGACTTGGTCATGGCGCACAGCTGACTGAAGGACCCTCCACAGGGTTGATTATGGTGTCGTGAACACTGATATAGCCTCCTGAACTCTTGGGTCCTCCTCCGGCACCTTTGCCTTGTTTCGTAGTCTGCTGAGCATGCCCACATCACGCTTATCCGTATTTTTAGATGAAGGAGAGACTCGCTGAGGACAACCTCTAGCAATTTCCGCTGCCCCTTCTTGTCTTTTGGCTGGTCCAGCGGGTTTGGTCGTTTAAGAGCTCACCCAAGAACGAGGTATTGTGAAAGGATTTCCCATTTTTAAGTGTTTGCAATAGGCACTCAGCCGCACAAGTGACACATGCAGGAGGTGAAGGAAGCAGGCAGAAAGATGAGACTGCCATGTAACCTGGAGATCCCTGAAGAACTCACTTGTGTACACACAATAGTTATCTCTTTCTCTCTCTCCCTGTCACAGGGTGATATAATTTGATGTGTGTTCTTTGGTTGCTGTGTTATTTGGTTTGTGGTGTCATTTACCACAACCCCCCCCCCCCCAGGTGTTCCCATTTGCAACCTGATGGACCCAATTAACTTCCCCCTAATCATGGCAAGGACAGCTGATTGTGTTTAGTTATATGCCAGGTGTGTGCAGGCTGGGTTGTCTATTTATTTGTTGGGCAGGTAGTCCACAGGATGCGAAGGCAGCAGGTATGTCTTTAAGCTGTCGGACGCAGCGGGAGGAGAACTGAGCAGGGACGGCACCAGACAGCGGATCACCAGGTTTTGCCTGCGTAGAGGAAAGAGGCTGGCCAGGACTCCGGCAGCCGTGGACGACGTCAGGCACACGCAACAGTTCCGGGCCACAGACTTCGTCTGTGCCCGGCAGAAGTAAGTGCTTGAAGCCTGCACCGTGCCTGCTACGTATGTGGTCTGCTCGTTCTGTTCTGCTGCTGTGTTCCCTGTGTTGCAGTATTGGCTCGGCTTGACTGCGCTGCTCTGCTCGTGGTTGCTGCTGCCCTCCTTGCTTGCTTGCCTGCCTTGCCGTGCTCGCTGCTGCCACTTGCCTCTTCTGCCGCCGCTTGCTGCTCCTTGGTGTGGGGGCGGATTTGGGAAGTGAGGCTGCTTCTGCTACCTACAGGACTTGGCGTGGACTTGGTCTAGCCCAAAGGACTTTAATTCTTGTCACCAGTTGCTTTTATTTTATATTGTCTTTAATACATTATTTTTAATTTTATATCCTTGTCTGACATGTCATTTCTCTGCCTGCCACGTTCTTAATTGTTTTTGGGTTGCCTGGTCACGGGCAACATTGTTAACATCTATTGACCACTATGACATCTCCCCCTCCCTTTCTCTATCTCCACCTGCCTCCCTCTCTCCCTCTCTCTCTCTCCTTCTCCCTTCCTCCTTCCCTCTCTATCGCTCTCTTTCCATCCCTCCCTCTTTCTCTCTGTCGCTCTCTCCTTCTCCCTTCCTCCTTCCCTCTCTATCGCTCGCTCTCTCGCTCTCTCTCTCTCTCTCTCTCTCTCTCTCTCTCTCTCTCTCTCTCTCTCTCTCTCTCTCTCTCTCTATTTGTCTGAGTTTGTTTTGCTGGTTTGGATTGCAAGCTGTAACTCTACAAATAAAATAGAAACGACAACTCAAACACACTCACGTGTGTCTTATTTCGTAACACACACATTTACATTACACAAACTCACACATACATTACAATAACACACACACATAACACACAAAAACAAACGGGTACACACACACACACACACACAGTTGGTATCTGGAAGAAATAACTAGATGTACCACATAGCGGTACATGGTATGACCGCCGCAGTGTATTGAAGTGTGGGAACTGCAGGTATGATGAGTTTGGGGTAGGTCAGTGTGGAAGTGGGCATGGATGTGGGTTTTGAATGAATGACATTCTGTGTGTTTGTGTATATTTTGTGTAGTTCCCACCTTCTCGGTCCAAGATATTGGCAAAGCAAAATCAGAATTTTTGCATTCAACTATATCACTAGGTGGTGCTATGCTTCAAGTGAGTGTTTATGGGATGGGTCGATACGCCTCTTTAACACCGGCATACTAACACAAAATCATTGTCTTGGGCAATTTTTTTAATGAGTTATTTAACAAAAACTTTTTGTACACCTAGCTTTGATGGGAAACATTGCACCCTGTGACGAAATGTCACAAAATTTGGTGCACATGAAAAGAAAGCTGTTTAAAGTTGTCATGTCAATTTTGTTTTGTTGTTAGTTGTCATTGTCATTTTCACCACATTAGAGCAATTAGAAGCCAAAATATGGACTTTTGAAGAATTTTAAGCTATGTTTCAAATTTCCATTGACATATAACTTTTAAACGGTTTATCTCAAGATAAATCCTTTGATAACTTTTTTGATAACTCTGTGCTTACAGAGGTTGGAGTAGTGATTCTATATAGCAAATTTAAGGCTGTTCTGCCCAAGATACTGGCAACTAAAACTCTGATATTTACAAATTCTACTATGTGGCATTTATGTTAACTTCTGCAACAAACTTTGGAAGAACTTTCTGAAGAATATTTGATTTCCCTTGCAGAAAGAATGCCACAAGTATGCTCAGGTGGCTACTTTGATAAGTCAAAAGTTTAGAATACATTTTGGTTTATAAATTGATTTCAGGATTTTTTTTTTTTCAACTTAAATTGCTTGTTTGTTCTGTGCTTTCATTTTTAGAGTGCAATGACACAATAAACTGAATTTTCAGTAAAAAACTGGAAAAAGTGTGGTGTTCTAAAACTTTTGACCGGTAGTGTATATATATATATATATATATATATGTTTTTTTTTTTTTTGGTGGGGGTGCAATAATTGGCGAGTGCAACGGTTACATTTTTCATGCCATGTTTTCAGATGGTTTGAAAAGCAAGGGATTTGAACTTCCTGGTGTATACCTGTTGTCACTATGCGAAGAATTCTCATTGCAAATTACACATGCGCTTTTACCAGCATGTGTCGTACAAACAAGGGAATAAATATTAAGTGCTCTTCACGTTTCTTCTCCCAGAGTTCACACTTTATGCCCACATTCCCACAGACTACTCCCAGGTTTGCATATGCATGCCACAGAAAAGCGGTATTTGCACTTTTTCGCTTATAACGCATGGTATTTGGAATTTTAACAAAGGGCACCTTTGTTTGTACATACCACACCATGTTCTACGCACTCCTTGCAAGAGATTCACGCCCGTATTGGGCGCTAATAGGTTTGTACATCTGGCCCTCTGACTATTAACACATGAACAGCACATAAGCAAACCAATTTCATCCACACACACTCTTCCTTTCATTATCACTCTGATGGAACTTAAACTGCTATGTAGTCTAATTTAGATGAATACTATTTTCTCTTGCAGTTTTCTGTTCATTCAGGCATTGGCGGAGTCATATTCTTTATTTCAGCTGTGACTCTTCTGATTGAAAGGAGGGTAAGAGTTAAGAATATAAAAAAAAACAAATAGTCCATATGCTGTATCTCACCTATTCAATTCTGATTATGAAAATATCTTTTATTCACAGGATTGCTCAGATGGGGTATGGAGAATATGAGCACACATACTGAGAAAGCCGACCAAAAATCTGCCACACAAGCAACTAACTGTTTAATAAGTTCTTACATGATTCCTGTTGACATTGATAGTGATTTTATACCACTGGTAAATTTGGAGACTAAGTCAGTATGGTGGTTGAAAATCAGGAACAAGTTTTTATTAACATTATTGCATCAATGGAAAAAGGGACATGGTTTGGGGCAAAGTTTAGCCAGCGTCACTGCCAGAAGGCAGAGGCCTAGAGCCTTGACTTACCAGAGATCAACCAGCTATCCAGGGCCTTCCATGCTTCTCCCCATGTCCTTCTCTCTATAGCTCTCTCCCCATGCCTCTCTCTAACTAATGGATGTTAGTAATGGATAATGGATATTTAATTAAATACCCTATAAAGGAAGTGGGTGTACCCAGTGGTACCAGCTCTAAATGAATATGCAATAGGCAGTTGTACCAGGGGTCCACAGTTATATCTATATGTTAATAATTGGGCAAACCAATACACAATACACAATTACCAGGTCTTTACACTTTATCTCTAAAGGCACAGAGTATTCAGGAAGCTGTATGTGTCCCATACTTTTGGCCTACTGTATATTTTTAAAAGTGAAGTAAATAATGTTTATGAAGTTTTTTTATTTATTTGTTTTAATTATTTATTTATTTATTTATCAAGTGCAGTCATATGTCTTATATGAAATGTAATGTATGTACAGTTTATATGATAATTATTGAAACTGATTATTAATGAAAGCATTAATAAACAAAGAAATTAACTATTTATAGGCTATGGTTAATAAAAAATGCTACCCTCTTTAGTATCAAGAAGAACAAGCAGACTACACACAGAATATTGGCATATTTATACAGAAGAACTAAATTTCAATATGACTGCAATGTAGCACTTTATATTAACCACTTCCTAATAAGCATCTATCTAGCATTTGTTAACTCTTAACACTTTGTTCATCATTTGGTAACTATTGCTTTTAGACTTAATCATCAGTAAATCATTTATAGACATACTGACACACATCTGTCAGGCAGAAAACAGGTGAGTTCATGACTGTCAGTTCATGTCTATCATGTCTGCTTCTGAACTTTGATTAAACACCAACATTTATTGCCTCATGCTTTTAGGGAACTACTCGTACTAGCTCAAAGGAGTGAACTGTTAGAATGCAGTAGTGAGTCATAGCAACCTGACCTTAACTTAATTTGTAATGTGTGTTTTAATGCTGTTAATTTTTGTTTTAGGCATGTGGGATGGCTCCCTACATTGCGTTTTCTGTTGTATATGGTATTGTGGCGGTATGAACTGTTGCACTGTATTCACTGTTGTTTGAACACTGTATTGCACTGTCTGTGTTTGAGCCTGCTAGTCGTATTAAGTTGATACGGACAAAATTGGTTGCTGTACTCCCGTCTTAATTGTATACAGTTTCTAAACTCTTAGCTGCAGTTTATACATTTATATTTTGTGAACCTCCGACAGCCTTGCAGGCTAGGGGACAGCTTGTCAATGGGAAAACACTTATTAGAGGCTATGGGTCTACTACTTCTGCTTCCACACTCTCTCCACTGCTACCCCATACTTTTAACAGGCATGCAAACAGAGGTATGGTCAGAAAAGAGAAAGATAATCGAAGCCCGCACCCTGGCAGCAAACATTCAATAATTCCTCCATACTGCTCATTTCTCACAACTTGTCATAGATAGATAGATAGATAGGTAACTAATTTGGGATTTACAATGACAGGGAACACAGTGAAGTCAACCTCAATTAAAGAACCGAACAATAAGCGTCACGTCAATAAGCCTCACGGCATGAACAGAATGACATGCAAGCCTTATAATCTCACGTTTTGCATGTTTGTCATTTTCAGCACATTGGGATGACTATGACTATTGCCATGACATGCCAGATTAAAAGAGCAGAGCAAGAGACTGATGGCGAAACCAATTTACCAACTGATGAATACTGAAAGGTATGTCAGCATAAGATGAAGGTGCCATGTTTCATCTTAACAGTTACATTGGAAACGAAAACACTGATTTGAGGACCGGTGATAACTAGACTTAGTAGAGATGCTACTTTTATAGATACTACTTTAAAAAAAATACACCATTCATTCCCCAGCAGTAATAAAAACCAGTAGGGGGCGATAACATGACTTTTCCCTCCTTATATGTGTGTATATAAAAAAGCAGAGTGTTTTTAAGTTTTAAATAGTATGATACATTGTCCCTTGCTTCATCTCCATAAACAAGCTCTACATTTCCTATGTTTTTCAACTGTAAAGCCCTAGTATTGGTTGAAAAAAAAAACATGTCCAGAAGCAGGCCAAAAGCAGGCCAAACTTAAAATGATTTTGGTTAAAATGCATGTATGTATGTTCACATTTTAGCACAATGGGAATTTGCTGCAGTGTACAGTGAAAGGTATGTCAGCATAAGATGAAGGTGCCATGTTTCATCTTAACAGTTACATTGGAAACGAAAACACTGATTTGAGGACCGGTGATAACTAGACTTAGTAGAGATGCTACTTTTATAGATACTACTTTAAAAAAAATACACCATTCATTCCCCAGCAGTAATAAAAACCAGTAGGGGGCAATAACATGACTTTTCCCTCCTTATATGTGTGTATATAAAAAAGCAGAGTGTTTTTAAGTTTTAAATAGTATGATACATTGTCCCTTGATTCATCTCCATAAACAAGCTCTACATTTCCTATGTTTTTCAACTGTAAAGCCCTAGTATTGGTTGAAAAAAAAACATGTCCAGAAGCAGGCCAAAAGCAGGCCAAACGTAAAATGATTTTGGTTAAAATGCATGTATGTATGTTCACATTTTAGCACAATGGGAATTTGCTGCAGTGTACAGTCATTAGGTGGCACACTCTGCTCAGTCATCATCGTTCCTTAGTTCATCCATTCTGTAACTAATTTGTTTAGTTTGTTTTGTCTGACTCTCCACCAGTGACACCAGCATTGTCATGAAAGGAGGCTGCAGTGTTGAATAGATGCTACAGCCAGTAACACATAAGGGCAACATGTTCAATCTTGCATTTGTAAACTTGACATTTCTAGAAGCATTCTCAATGTCATCTATCACTTATTCCAACTGTTTTTGTTTGTTTGTTTGTTTGTTTGTTTGCTCAAAGATTAATGTACTATGGTCATTTAGCAGGCAACATCCAAAGTGAAGAATTAAGCACTAGTTTTTATTAAAGGCTTGATTATATGTTTTATTATAAAATGTTTCAGTTGAAAAACACATCAGGAACAAAACCACAAACCAAAAAACAAATTTCTGAACAAGATGAAGTGAACATCCATGTTATGAAAAGCAGAGTGTTGTGAAAGAGAGCCCTGTGGCTGATGCATGAAATAATAAAAGCATTATATTGTTTGACAGTGGTAAGTTGAAATGCATATATGCCATTTCATGTAAAATATATGGTGCCTTAAGAGATTCTATCAGGTTTCTGTGTTTTTTGTGACACTTGCAAAGAAAAACAGAAGTACATATTACATTCTCTATTGTTTTTGTGTCAGGTTTCAGATAAGTAGGACCCAAATGCAGATGAGTACAGTTCAAGGGGTTTATTAAGGTGGCAAATCACAGATCAAAGGGGGTCAAAAATTCCCAAGATAAAACAGTAGCAACTCCACAAACAAAAAGGCATCCAAAAAATAACAGAGCTTTTCAGTCCTGACATTTTGTTTCTGATGGAAGCCATTACACAGTTGTTTCTGTGTGTGCATCTTCACACATGTCTTCACTGGAGCTATGGAACTAGGAACAAGGAACTATGATGCAAACAAAAATGTTAGTCCATGGTGGTTAAAATTATGCTTTGTGATAATGGCTAAACAAAGGAGTCTAGTCACAATTACACCACTGAAGGATATTAAAAAAAAAAAAAAAAACTAATGGCATGGCACAATAAAAAGATTGGCTCAGATGGTAATTCATGCAATCAGGCAGGAATCCTTAAAGTACAGCCATGCCATTTAGGGCTTTTATATACCTTCCTGAAGGTATACATGACATTAGCAACAAGCACTATCAGACCAGAGATAGAATAGATGTAAAAATAGATGTACATGTTTGAATGTGTAGGCCATACCGCCGCGACAGCAAATCCAAACTCCATCCCAACTTCACCATCATAGACGCCTCTAAACACACTGTTTTGAAGAGCATCTGCAAACTTCAGTGGAGAAATAAACACTTGTAACTCAGTATGAAATAGGTAAACACATTCATTATATATTTTAAATGTATTTAATATTCCATTCAATAAAATGTAATAATAATAACCATCATCATCATCATTACTACTACTACTACTACCAATAATAATATGTTTTTACATTTTTGCCTAACACACCATAGATCTGTTCACTGCCAACTGTACACCATTGTACAAGGAGTAGACCATCGCTAGAGACACAAAACCTAAATACTGAAAAGAAAAAAGGAAGTTTTTATTAGGAAATATGTTTTACCTGTAATGAAATATCACTTGGTAAATGTCTATAATAATTAAGTCAGTTCTTGTGCAGGTGTGCTAAATACAGTCATGGGGTGGATGTAAGTGAGCTTAGAAAAGAGGGACTTAACATGGGCAGCCGTACATGTCTTTGGTACATGATGCTGCAATGACAGGTTATTTGGGGAGGGTATTTAAAAAGTATTGTAAACACAAGAATAAACATAAAACACTCTATTTTCCTTGCCAGAGTTAGAGCCCACATCTTGGGTTTGCTGACACCAATGATTCCGAGAAGGGCAATACCTATTGTTGCTCCTCCAATCAGGTACCATTCCCACATCACCCAAAAGGGTTGTTTCTATAGGAGAACACATTTAGGCAACATCCTCTTACGACTTTCAGAAAATATTAATGTATAACAAAATGTCGAGGGGAAAAGAAGTTTGAAGTTGTTGAATATAGGTATGGCAATGAAGGACAATTTCTTACAGCATGCTGTGTCAGAGCTTGAAGAACTCCTATGAGTATACAACCTCCTACCTAAGAAGATGAACAGATGAATAAATGTAGCACAGATTAAGTAATTAAGAGGTTTGTTTGTGGTGGTTGTACAGAATACTATATATGTATCAATATATTAATTTGTACCAATAAGGAAGCAATGTAGCAGTAATAAACATGCAAATGCAAATATAAATTCAGATGTTCTGAGTATAAAGAAAAGGCACTTACCATAATTAGTGAGTTATAGAACACAAACAGCTGCTTCAAACAGTTGTTAACTTGTGCCATAGTCAAGCCGAGCAATAGCAGCTTCGGCAGCACTGTTGGTCTGAGTGTTAAGAAGATCACAGATGCCCTGCAGATGAAGCCTCCTAATGACCCACTGCTGCCTCAAACAGAACCACAACCTGGATTTCCTATAGCGGAAAAAACATATCTTTGGTTTTGTAGGTAAACCAAAGGGCCAAACTGATACTGTGGACTTCTTTGTCCTTCCTCCATACCTTTACCCACGCCCTAGTTTTCTTGCAGCTATAACCCACATGCCTGGCCCTGTTGTTCGTCAGAAATGCTTTGTAGATTACATTACTTCAACATTTATATTTTAGATTTACTGTTTGTCTTAAGGCTCTATCTACCTAAAGTATTAGGTGTACCTGGCAATTAAAGAATTGTAGTGTAACTTCAGTGGGAACGTTGCGTTTACGTTTATATATATAATATATATAATTAGATTAACAGATAGTTTAGCTAAAACAGGCCTGGCAAACTCCCTACAAAAAACACATACACTACACACACGCATGACTCATGACTGTAAAGACAAGCATTCAGTAGAAATATATTTATGCACTTACAGAAACAGGGAGAGAAAGAGAGAGAGCATTTAAGAGATGGCTTATGTAGGAATCTATATATAATGCCATTTAAGTACAATGACCATAGCTCTTCTTACAAATTAAAAATAATAAGCACGCAGAAGGCGCTTACACTTTTCCTTTTATTTTCAACATATCTACAAAGCCAATGGTTAACACTAGGAGTGGCAGTAGGCTACTTTATTAAATACAGTGTTTGAAAATGCACTGTACTGTTCTTGGAAGTCTTTTTCTTCTAAAACTAGGCTCAAGGTTCAAACTGCGTGGTGTAGATCTTCTACTGGGCAATCCTGTAACCTGTTTATTTGTTTTTGTATGTTACTTCTTAAGATATTAATTAAAAATGAATCAAACACTAATCCTCATAGACTTAACATTGAGCGTGATGACATCACAATAGGGATATTAACCACTTACAACCCTGTACCAGGTGTTCAGGCCATCTGCAGCAATCCAACACAGGCTTTAAGCATACAATCTGGCTTTGTTATAACTGCACATCCAATAATTTAAGTATGTAAACTGCTCAACTATTTAACTATTCAGCCATTCAAACTGTCAGATGTCATCAACTATGTCTCCAGCAGAGGGGGGTCACGTTCCAGGCAGTTGAAGCCAATGAATATAGACAGTCATTGGTTGAAGCTTGATATTTTGGATATATCAAGATGGCTGCCAGTCACTTGACTCATAGGCTTCTACTCATGTCTGCCAAGCCTTGGCCCCTGGCTTCACTTTCTCACTTTCTTCACTTTGCTCACACCACCTACATGGTCTCCAGCCAACTGTTTCCTCTGCCTACAACTGTTTTAAAATAGAAGTAGAAGAAAAAGTACAAGAATTAAGAGAATTATGTAACTATTTAAACTATTTAACTGTTTAGCCACTGTCTACTTTCCACTGTCTACTCATTAACAAAATTGTCGTATGCTGTCTGACTTGTGATTGAGCATCTACTGGTCAATGTCTCATATTTGGATTTGTTGGCTGATGTCACCAGGTTCCTGAGCCTGCTTAGTAGACAGCAGTAGACACATGACAAAGCTGAGAATCCGAGAAATCTGGCTTCATCCGCTTCCAGTGAAAAAGACGCCATCCCTCTATAGGAACAGCCGAGAATAGGCAGGTTGGCCAAATATGCAATACAAACACATTTTGGAGCATACAGTGTGACAATTCAAACAGCAGGAATTCCCCTGTCTGTAACTGTAAAACATTCCCCTTCAAACCTGTACAGTGGCATGGTAAGTATTTGGCTGTGGGGAGTGTTAAAGTGCCTATACATACTTAAGTGTGGGTGAATTGCAATCTTTCCTTTTGCAAGTTTTGGTTTCATTCCATTCCATCCTATTGGTGATAAGAGCTTGAAGCAAAGAACATAACGCCTGCTCACTGAATAATCCTGTTTTCACAGTAGGACATCGTGCCAGCTGAGGATTTTGTTTCCCCCGCACGATGTTATAAAGACAAACAACACATTCACAAACAATCAAAAACTTCTAAAATGTAAAACTTGTGTAGAATTTGCAGATAATTGCGGTAGTGTATTATGCCAAAAATACTGTTGTGATGTAACCTGACTGGTATGTCAGGAATGGACTAATGGCAGAGGTGAGGCTAGCTGATGATTAGGAACATTTTTAAAACTTGTCCATGATCCCAAAGCTTCCTTGTGGGTTTAACACGTGTGTAAAAAGCATGAAACTTGTACATTGTTGTTACATGAACAGATGTTGCACATAGTTCTTCATACAAAAAATGTACTACAGAGAGACCCAACTCTGAATAAAGGTATCATCTAACACCACATACTAGTTTGTTTAAGACTTTATTTTCCACAGAAGAAAAACTCCAAGGCCAATGGCTCCAGTGATCAGGGCTCCCTTTTTTATCTTCCCACAGATCTTCTCATCCAGCCACTCACCACTTCATTTGGCAGGCAGAGGGAAGGAGGAATGAAATGGGATGAAGACAGACAAACAGACAGACAGAAGAATATTGTAATTCATGTGAAGTTCACAAGTTCATTCTTCTGTTGTTACTTCTTGTAATGGTCCAGTAATACAACCACTTTTTAAACAGCATAAAAAAACAGCACTTTTAAACAGCAACATAAAAACACATTATCAAGTCACACTACTCTTTATTACACTTATGCTCACTCACTAGTGATCCTAACATATACCTGTTGTGCTCTGGGGCAAAGTTCTCATCCAGTACACTGGACTGTGTCTGGCCCACCCCAGCAGTCTGAACGCCATGATTGTCTGACACATCTTCGACCTGCACAAAACGCCTGTCTTCCTCTCTGCAGCTGATCTTTATTTTCTCAAAGCTGCCATCTTCTTCCTCTAACCCCTTCAGTGCAGTGACCTGCGAGCTCACTGCGACATCAGCAGCCTCCACATCATCATCAGATTCCTCCTGATGAATGATGGGAAAATATGTTAAATTGAAGCTGCAAAACGACTGCTGCATGGACAATTAATTGACAAAAAAACAGATATGTATGCTTATGGAAACTAATTTATGTTGCTAAGGTCAAACAATATGCTGTAAGGATTATGTTTTGTGACATTTTAACTATTTAGCACAAGCATGTAGTGCACATAAATCTATGGAGGAATCTTGTCTTAAAATAACATGGTTAAGGATTACATAAAATGTTTTTTTTATTAAAATGTTATTGCACCTTTACAACCAACATCAGTACAGTACCACTCAATTTAAGAGGTTTGTATGAACTCACTTGAAATCCAGTCTTCAGCCCAAGCTCTTCAGCCAAAGAGAGGCGGTTCTTTGTAACTGCTGAGAGGGTACCATCTGGATGCAGGACACTTCCCTCTTCATTACTGACAAACAAAGATTCACATACAACTTATCTCCCTTACAAATGAAATTCTCTTTTCTGATTGGATGATGAGGTGGGCATTAAAGCGGCACTGTCCAACTTTGAGTGTTTTCAACTCAACTGATCAGAGTAACCAGTGAATACGAAAGTAATCATGTCCACCGAGGTAACTAAAGTCAGAATTTCTTCAGAATTTAACGTGACCCTGCTTCTCGTGTTATTTGAGACTTTGTGAGTCTAAGGGTGTTGGGACGGACACCCAGATATTGCAAACGTGGTATTCTGTCCACAGATAGCAGGGGCAGTCGAGAAAGTTTTCATTTGCCTGGTAATGACTCATTTAAGCATCTACTGACTTATGAAGATGATTAATTAACTTGATAGTTGCATAGTGCTGCTTTAACTAGGAACAGGCTACCTTTGACGTAGATCTGAAAAGAAAAGTTGAATCACCATTCCATATCAATGTGCTTATTAATGCTAACCATAACAACTCTAGCAGGTGAATTAACCATTGAATGAGTCTATTCCACCCTCTACTTTTTTTGGTTACTATACATTCCCAAATTAACCATTTATTACAGTAGTTAATGCATATTTTATGTTATATATAACGGAAATTGTAGACTAAATTGGAGAAGTGGAATGACGGCCTTTGAGGTGACCTGTTTTGTGGATATAATGACTTGGCAGATAGACATCCACTCAGATTCGGGTCACTGAATTTTTTGCCTCCACCTCGCCATTTCCACAGAACAGGTCACTTCTCTGGCCATTGTCCCTTACATACACTCATATACATACAACACATACGTGTCCAGATAAGTCGACACAAATTGAGATTAAATAATAGAAAAAGCAAGCTACGTACACCAGTGCCAATTCCAATTGGTTTTCTAGGTTCCTGATCTTCTTTCTCAGACCCTAAAGAAAAGAAATGAAGAGATAGAAAACAATGAATACCAAATCAAGTTTGTGAGGCAATACATGTATATATATGGAAACCATGTTAGGACGTAGGCTACCTCACTAATTGCGGTCACCACCTCAAGAGATGCTTGCTGCTGATTTATCACTAGAGTTTTCTAAAATTCGAAAGAAAATATGTTTTTTCAATAAATCAAAGTTAATTACACTTAAGTATTGCTGAAGTAGTATACATATAATGGATAAAGTGAATAAATACACACATAACAAATGATTTCATCCTTTTCCTTAAGCACAGCTCTTGCTTCCTCCATTTGGTGCTGCATGCAGAACATAGAAAAGTTGATGAATGTAAGCCTACCTTGGCCTCATCAACAACAGAACTATCATAGCTACCATGACTATACTGTATCGAAATCACTAGTTTATCTATGACAAACTTGCCTCTAAGTTACGGCTCTGTTTATTCATGGTTGTGATTTTCCTCTTCATCATTTCTTTCTCATGCAAAATATCAGACATCTGTCACAGAAAAAAAACACCAAAAACAGACCTTTTATTTGCATGAAAATAAGTATTTACAGTATAGTGACAGGACATACTTAAAAAAACATACTCGAATTGTGTCAAATTTGGCACTGAATATATAGTCAATCACGTTACCTCCTGAGTGATTGCTTCCATCTTTTGAGTCAGTCTTTTGTTTTCTTTGTCCTGTTGGCACAAAAAGTTACAGAAAGGACATGGATACGCTGGTAATATAAGAGAATACAACCCTGACTATGGTCACAAATATTTTTTTTTTAAAATATGCTTCAACAATCACTTACCAGTTTGTTATTTGCGGCCCTAAGGGAGATACTGGCCTTCTCACTCTCGGCAAGTGCTGTTTGTATGCCGTCCATTTCATCTCTAAGCCTTGCAGAACCATGAATGGCCTTCTCCAAACTGCATATGAGCATTATCATTACCAACATTATCAAGTACTTGCTTCTACAATATTATGAAGATTGACTTAAGTGGTGATTTTATTATGGAAAGTCTTTCTACCAAAAAGACCCAAATGTTGGCATTCACCTTTTGATCTGATTCTTCAGAAAAACAATCTCGTTTTCCAGTTCTACCTTGCTGTCCTCAGAGACATTTAGAGCAACCTGAAGTGCAGTATTGCCCTTTTGCAGTCGATTTCTACAGAGCAGAAGACCCACAATATGCTTTCGGTGATGTGGGTTCCTAAAAGAAACATCTGTGTATTAGTCCTGATTTTACATATTATGGACCAGTTTTGCAATGACATGGCTCTCACAAGTTTCAGTTTTCCATCACAGTTATCCAAAAGTATGCAATTATTACTAGTCTCACTATAACCACAATGTAATTTAGGGTGTTTTGAACTCCAATACTACCATACCATTCCTGCAGTGTGGAAGACTCCTAATGTGTCTTCTCTCGTGTGGATTACTAGTAGGCTATCAAGATTTCTGTAGTACAGTATTGAGTTGACATATTTGTGGTTTAAATTTTGCCTGACATTGTACTCACAGGCTTGATGAGTTCCAAATCTCATCCTCTTCTGCAGCATGCAGACTGTCAATGTCCTCCATGGTCTCTGTAAAACATAGAGATCCATGAATTATTTACCTACAAAGGTAAATTGCACTACATAGTTTATTTATTATCATACTGTAACCCGTTGATCTCTTACCTCGAGGTTTGCAGTGACTGATTTTCTCTTTGCCACTGACATTGAAGCCATGATCTGGCAGGATTCTTGGTTTGCTGCCAGACAGAGTTGCCACTATGGCACTATTAGGGTTAAGATGGTTTTCTGCCAGACCACATGGGTCAGAGAGGCTTTTCCTTAACATGTTTCCAGGAAAACAGCTTAACTCATACTATTAATTAGTTCATTAACTGACAGTGAAGTAAATGCGACCATTCACTTCCCAAAATCTGATTTCTGAGAAATTCGAGTGATTTATAGTTCTAAATTCCATAATGTCACACACTCCATTATGACATATAGGATGGCAAAATGCTGCCCATACGTCACTAAAGCACATTTGTTTAGTGGTTAACTAAACGTTTTATTTACCGGACAACTCAAACTATTAAAACACAAGTCAAATAGTAATTATCCGAAAAAGCGTACAATTTAAAGAGGGCAGCCGCCCCCATTAGCCCGAGTTTGGCTATAGTCTATAGACTATGCCAATGTTTGCAGCTTTACATAAATAAGTAGGCAATTCTGTCAAAGGTTGTTTTCCACCCGTGATAAGTATCACTTCAATACCTGTCAAGTCTAATAAATAAATAGACTAAAAAAATAGCCTAAATAAATACATAATGTTGAGAAACGAACACATCTTAGCTACGCTACGACACCTATACTATTTACTTTTAGACTAGACACCACTTGAAACGGAGCAAGAGTAGGCCTACTTTTAGGGTAGTCTACCAGTGCACAGCCTGGAAAAGTTGACCAAATAACATCACCATTGCCAAATGTAGGCCTAAAGCGGATGTTCGTGGATTTTCATGATCTATTAACGAATCTAACACGACCCGTAGCCTAAATTAAAAAAAAAAAAAAAAAACTAATTAAGATCATTATGCAGGCTACGAGAAATACTGCGGTGTGCAGGGCATAGCATTACACCTGTTACCATTTTCAAACCGATGCTCTGCTGATTCATGTTACTTTGCAAATAGCCTACTTTTTCAAAAAAAAATGTGAAAATATTTCATAAACTCGAACAATACCAAGGAGGCAGAGAACCATTTTTTGCGGGGGGCTATAATGGATGATTGTCAGGTAAGTCGGGAAAAAACCCTTTACATGTCAATGGGCAAAACACTATCTATCTTTACAACAGTCAAAGACATGGGAGTTCATGCTTCACTGACCAACGTGTGTTATATGTTTAAGTGTGAAATATCATAGGCTCGGTGTCCAGTCAACTTTATTTCCATGATCTCATTTTAAGCACAAAGGGTTACTTATGTGTAACTACATTTAGATTCTAGAGTGGATCTGGGGGATTAGGGGTATGGTTTGCCACAACTTTGGGGCAGTCTGCTTTTTGGGGTGAACTGTATCTGATTCAAAATCGATTCAAAAAGTAAGTGCTACTAGTAGTGACATTGACAAGTGATAATGGTTAACAAAATGGACCCAAGCTAACACAAATGTAATGTTAGCAGTGTTTAGCTAGGGCAGACACTGGGGCGAATGACCACACTCAGGTTTGATCCAGTTCATTAGACCGAATGTAAACACCTCAGTGTTGTGTGTGTAGCAGTTGATAGAGTAATGGAGTTCGATCTAGACTAGTGCAACCAGATGATTTGGAATATGTGGTAGTAGGTTGTAGCTTCTAGCAGTTACCCATCACTGTACACATCACTCCTATGTACAGTATGTGGACATACTCTACTGATCAATTAATGGTATACTGCACAACACAGACAGCATACAACATTTACATGCAAAGCCCTGAGTGTTTAAGAGAGTGCTGAGAACAAACCTAACATCTAATGGCTGGCAGTATATGGCATCATTCTGCAGGTCGATATGCCTCTTGCAATAAACCCAGTCCTACATGTGACTCTGCTGCACTCTTTTTAGTTGTGGTGTTGGTGTTTTAGCTGTCTTGTCATTCTTTTTGACGATCTTTGTATTTTTGCGATTTCTGATTTCATTTTGTTTCATTTTGTCTTGCAGTTTGAGTAGCCATAAGTGTGAGGTCAGGATCAAGTTGGAGCCTCTGTGTTACTTTTTTATTTACTGTTAGCATCTTTGTAGGTTCTCAAGGGGAACAGTACCACAATATGATCTTACTAAAAACACAACAAACTGAGTCTCTGTTGGTAAATGGAGTCTCTCCAGCACTCAGACGTTTACACATTTGCATTGTAAGGTCAACTTCTGAGATGTGGCAATGCAAATCACATGCTTCTACTGACTCCAATTTAAGAGGAAAAATCAAAGAGACTTAACAATGAAGGTGTCCAAATTGGAAACTGCTGTTTGTGTTTCTTATGTCATGTTTTAAGTGAAACTACTGCAAACGACTGGAGTTTCATGACTTGAGAAAACAGCACAAGGAAACTCCCTTCTGCCCTATAGCAGAAGCCACAAAACCGCATTCCAAAAAGAGCTTTTGTCTTTCAGGGGGTTGGTGGCAAGGTGGCAATAAGGAAGTTACAAGAGTCCTCATACCAATGTCACACTGCCAGAATTAAGGGCCAAGTTACATTGCAGCAGAGGTAAACAAAAACAAGTTGTGTGAACTATTTTAAACCCACTGACATTCAATAAACATGAAGCATGAAGCATGAAAAATCGTTTTTCTTTGTGAGAGTCACATGGCCACATACAAG
Source organism: Setipinna tenuifilis (assembly GCA_030347295.1). Lineage (NCBI taxonomy): Eukaryota > Metazoa > Chordata > Actinopteri > Clupeiformes > Engraulidae > Setipinna > Setipinna tenuifilis. Next base: position 7,518,334 of record CM059275.1, on the reverse strand, counting down.
GATAAGAATCAGAACCAAATCCACATGAATACCAAATGGCATTGTATGAAGATACTGTACCAATTATTTTCATATTTCACCCTTTACTCATATTTTATGTTTCTCTATACACAACATAAACAAACACTTAGCTTAAGTCTCTATAAAAGAGACATGTCATCCACTCAAATGCAAAAAACAATCTTTGGCTACCAAATGTTTCGTTCAAATATTAACATAGAGCGTCTTTAAAAGATACATCAAATAGGCTTAGGCATCTTATCTATGAAGCTGGGTATGTCTGTGTGTCCCTTCCATGAAATCCTGGAGAACGGGCATCAAAATCTTGTGGGAACGAAATCTACACTACTTATATATATCACTGTATGCTGGAGGCTTGGAGTATTCATCAGTTGGTACAGCCATCACAGTCCCTTGCTCTGTTTCCTTGATCTGGTAGGTCATGGCAATAGCCATGGTGACCCCAATGAGCTGGAAATTAGAAAACATACAAAACTTACAAAATATGTTCATGCTGTTAGCATAACACAGTAACATGTGATTATCGAAAACACATTGTTTCTTTTATTGTGATTGGCTAAGTTGCATTCCTTTCAGTTTGAAGTTGTTCACATAACACTCTATACCCAACATGGGCTAATTATACTATCAGGTTCAAAATGACTTCTACAAAAATCAGAAAACCTAAAATAATTCATATAAATCTGACAACATTGCAATTTCATACCGCCACAATAGCCAATCCAAACAAAATTCCAACTGTGGCATCAAGTATCACGTTGACCAGCGCACATGTCTGAAAAAGAAGCATCGAAAAAACACAAATTGGCCTAAAATCCGAGCTAAAGTCAGGTTGGTATAACTCACTACTGCATTCTAATAATTTATTCCTTTAAGACAATAATGGGTTAATTTTAGTTCCCTAAAAGCACGAAGCTGACAATAAATACTCTAAAGCTATTTCAGCGATAACCTGACGAAGAAATTTTCAAATTTTGGAGAGGATCTGACAAAATCATAAAATGGGGCCAAAAGACAAACAAAATGGCATGGGTAAAAATAATCTCCTTCAGGGAAGAGCTACCATAAATTCTCAAACTAGTCCAGCAATAATGTTCTTATAGGGTGAGACAACAATCATTTTTATAGTGTGTTATTCACCACCTACCTCCTTGTCTTCTTCACAATGCCAATACTGTGAATGAAAGATCATTTTTAGGTTAGAATTGAATAAGTGCTATAAATAGGATATTCATTTATATATTTGTGTTACTCTTACCAAAGATCTAATGATAACAGTCTTAACACCTGCGACCAGGCAGATTACCATGCCAATGCCTACAAGAACAGAAAACTACAAAAAGAAATGACAATACTGTTAAGCACAACATTGCTTATACAAAATTTTAACTTTAATTTGTCTAAAGAATGAAAGATAAATGAGGGATGCATGAGGTTTGCACATATGTTGTTCATGTGTTATTACTGTAGTCAGTGTTTGGCTGTTTCCTTTGCTTTTTATGTGTGTTTCTTTTATTTGTGCATTTGTTTGTTTATCTTTCATAGATCAACAACACAGCGGTAAATTATTCTTACCAAATTACATCACAAGTAAATTTTGTGTACGCAAAAAATGGCTGATCTAACTAAATGACATAATAAAGTAATTAATCAGACAAACAGGTCTGTTTTTCAAAAATAAATGTGTCAATTTTGACAGAAATCAGCTTGCTTTAATCATCAGTTGTAAATTATCTTTGCATAAGGATGTATCATCAATTAAAGCGTGTTTTTTTTTCCTGATTTACCGAGATAATTAACAAAATTGCTAGGCTATTTCGTTAGCCTCATAGCATAATTGCCCAAGTCATATTTCAATGTTTTATAGGCAGTTATGCAGGATGGTGCAGCAGTGGTGGTAGAGTAAAGCCAGGTAGATATCTCAATTTGGCCACTTATGCTATGCGGCTAACGATTTGAAAGTAGGAAGGACAGGACAACTGAAGGCTGACCTCAGGTGCTTACCGAGATTAGGGCCCATTTTTTCTGTCTGTATGCACCGTAGATCCCAAGAATGGCAATCCCTGCCACAAGTCCTCCGACCAGGAACTTGAAGACTTCGGACGCGTGATCACCTCCTTCTCTCTGTCAAGTTGTGAATAATTAGGACGCAGATGTTTCGATTCAAGTCTGTGTGCGAATTACTGTGCGATCATCTTAAGTCTCCATACCCAACATGGGCTGCGTTGAAGAAGATAGCCTAGACTGTGGCTACATGAATTTGCTAAAGTGTAACAAGCACATTGTTCATGTAACCATGCTGTCATTATGTGTCTGTCCTTACCTCCGTAACAAGTGAAATGGGGTGGCGAACAGCAAAGACAATGCCTATCAGCTGACAAAGAAACGAAATTAAAGCAAAGCAATGATGAATAAGGAAGATTATGCTAACTCGATGGTGGATAAAGAAGCAGAAAAAGTTGTATTTATCTGTGAGTAAGGAAGCCTTAGCCTACCAATCCTGATGCAAATTACAGGTTTTTTTTTTGTTTTGTTGTTTTTTGTTTTGTTTTTTTTTTTGCAATAGTACGTAACATTAGGTATATGACCTATACTTACAGCAAAAAGTGCGTTGAAGACTATGAAGACCCATTGTAAAGACTTATTAATAGCCATTTTAATGTCTGATAAGGAAACCAAATAGTCCCGGTGCAGGCACAACTGCGTGACTGTCAGACCAGTCCTGGAACTGAAAGCGTCATCATGACTGACTGGTTTCCCAGGGTGTAGGTGAACTGCAAGCAAATTCCTGAGATATTTTCCAGAAGACAACTAGATTTGACATAGGCAATTTCTAACTGCCCATGACAAAGCATTTTTCCTCATGCAGGATTTGTAAGGAGGCACTTCCCTTAAGCCTGTGTAGACTATTTGTCGTTTTGAAGTTAAACGATAATGCAGTTGGACGGGGTGAAGATTGGGCTGCCAGGCTAGCCTACATGGGATAGTCAGGTTGTTTGCACTCACTACTGTAACATTTCATTCCTTTGAGCTAATAGAACTGGTTAACTTTATTTTAAAAGCTCGAAGCTGACAATACATTCACATTTAAATTATATATTTTTGGCAGTCTTATTATAATTTAGCCAAGTCCTTCTGAATGAATGTCTCTACTTTCTTTGTGTAGTCTACTTGTTTTTCTTGATTCTAAAAAGAAGCTCACTACAGTGCTACAGACCTCACCAGGAATCATCTAGACTTAAATAGCTAAAAATGCTTTTTTCAGCATTTGCTTGTGTGACAGCTTTTGGGTTGGCTAACAATAGTTTCAGACTTTCATGCACTCTAAAAAATGCTGGGTTAAAAACCACCCAAATTGGGTCCTTTCCTGACCCAGGACCTGGTTCAGTATCTTTTCCCCATGTGTCTCTGTATATATGCTTGTAATGACCATGTTTCATCTTTTACTGTTTTACCCATGTTGGGTATAGTCTCCTTTGTATTTCTCTGTGTGTGTGTGTGTGTGTGTGTGTGTGTGTGTGTGTGTGTGTGTGTGTGTTGGTAGTTGTTGATACATTTCCATTTCCTCACCTATTAGGATGTGTAGAAATGTGTTTGTGTATTTATCACAGAGAATTTGTATGTATGCATGCATGTTTCTCATTACATATGCATGGGAATGTAGTTTGTGTGCAGTAGTGTAGTGTGGTGTGGTGTAGTGTGTGTGTGTGTGTGCGTGTGACAGAGAGAGTCTCCTCACCCAACACCTCCTCACCCTGCGCCTCCTCACCCAACACCTTGCTACGCCTCCCCATCCAGTAGCTTCTCATCCAGCGCCTCCTCACCCAGCACCTCCTCAGCCTGTGTCTCCTTACTGTGCCTCCTCACCCTGCGCCTCCTCAATCAGCACCTCCTCACCCAGTACCTTCTCACCTAGCGCCTCCTTACTGTGGCTCCTCACCCAGCACCTCTTTACTGTGCCTCCTTACTGTGCCCTCTCACCCAGCACCTCCTAACTCAGCACCTCCTCACCCAGCACCTCTTTACTGCGCCTCCTTACTGTGCCCTCTCACACAGCACCTCCTAAACCAGCGTCTCCTTACTGCTCCTCCTCACCCAGCACCTCTTTACTGCGCCTCCTTACTGTGCCCTCTCACGCAGCACCTCCTAAACCAGCGTCTCCTTACTGCTCCTCCTCACCCAGCACGTCTTTACTGCGCCTCCTTACTGTGCCCTCTCACGCAGCACCTTCTCACCCTGCACCTCCTCACCAAGTGCCTCCCTACTGCACCTCCTCACCCAGTGTCTTTTTACTGCGCCTCCTCACCCTGCGCCTCCTTACTGCACCTCCATGCTGTCCTAGCACACCACAACATCTGCCATTGCCTCCTCCTCCTTTCTTCTACTTCCCATTTCCCTTTCTCCCTCCTCATGTGCTCTTCTTTCTCTCTTTACACTCCAACATGTGCCATTGCCTCCTCTGCTTCTGTTTTCTTTCTCTCTCTTTCTCTTTCTCTCCGTTGATGGTTTTGGCCTGTGATGTGAGAAACCAAAGCATGGAGAAAAGCTGCTTTCGGCTCCTCATTGTTCTGGAGGCAGCAGAAAAACTGTGAGCGTGTGCTGCTGCTACTGCGGCATGAGCACCAGCGAGAGAAATCCTGTTTCAGGCTCCAGATGCTGTGGAAATAATGCCATTATGAATCCGCCGCTGGTGTCTATTAGTGTCTGTAGAGTGGAATAAAGTATTCGTTCTGGATAGCTTACTGTTTACTGTTTGCTCACTGCTTACTGTTTAAGTTTTAACAGTTATCCTTCATCTCATAAGAATAATTACTCCACTTGAATGGTGACATTGTGTTACATCCCTCTGCAGTCTCACTGTACAAACAACAGAGGAAGTGCAACAGCCTTTGGGTGGTTTATGGATGTAGTAACTGGATTTAAGGACTTTGTGTAAAACTCTCTCTCTCTCCTCCCAGCTCTCACTATGCTCTCCCTCTGGGGTGCTGATTTGGTTCTGCATGTGTGCTCATCGGCACAGAGATTAAAGAGTCTTTACTGATTATAATGACCAACTTGCATTGTTGTAATCCCGTTATGGGTCTCCCGTGAGACAGGGATTATAGTGACAACTGAGAAACAGGCCCAGGAGTCGGAGTAAAGGAGTCGTTGGCCTAGCAATCAGAGGGTCCCTGGTTCGATTCCATTTCCTCCTGACTAGGTCAAAGTGTCCTTGAGCAAGACACTTAACCCCATGCTGCTTCCACCACTGGCATTTGTGTAAATAAATAAATGTGTGTCACTAAATTGTAAAGCACTTTGGATTGCTCTACTGAGTGTGAAAAAAAACTCTATCTGAATATTTGGAAATAAAATTCATTTCACAATGGTAATCTAATTAAACCTCTATTCATACATTTTCATTGAATATTTAAATGTTTTCATCCACTATAAGTTTACTAAAAAAAAGTAACATACTGTTGAGATATGAGCTCATTTAATACCATTGCCAGTGTATAGAACTCTTTGATGTGCTTAAGCAAAGCAATGTTGTTCTTTTGTGAATTCAAAAGTAGTTTATGTACTACTGTAAAGAAACAAACGATCATGACAATCAAAATTAATACTTTATTTGTCTATACTCCATAAGCAGGAGTTTCAACAGTATAATGACTTAAACATAATACATGATACACTGAATTTCAATAATTTTTGGAAATTAAGTTTTAAAATGTGAATATTCTAGACATTATTGTTGTCAATGAAATCAGTATTTCAATTAATCCTTTCCTTAATTTAGCAGACTTTTTTGTAGCGCATTGTTTATGACAGTCCAGAAACAGCATAAGTACAACAGCATGATCTGTACTTATTTTTAAATAGTTAGTTAAAATAAAATAATAGGGTCCGCTTTTCACAGAATGGATAGAAACTTTTCACTGGTCCATCTCGTCGTCGCTGTCAATATCGGAGTCCATCCCATAATTAGTGCAGCCATCCATTTCAGCTTTAAATCCCTCTTTCTTTGCTCCTTTTCTCTCTTCCTTCTTCGCCTTCTTTGCTCTCTTTCTCTCCTCCTTCTCCGCCTTCTTTGCAGCTTTTGCAGCTGCTTTCTGCTTCTTTATTTCCTCCTTTCTGATTTGCTTCTCCAGCTTCCTGCTCTTCTGCTGATCTGCCTTATTGTCAGCCTTACAGGCACTGCTGGGGCGAGCATCCTGTGTGTGGTAGATCAATAACAGCTCATTAACCTTTTGGAAATATTCCTTGAAATAAGTAAATATCAGTCAATATAAGATTTTAAGAAAAATATAAATCAATATGAGAACATCAGTCAAGAAATAGTATATCGGACTAACTGATAACATATTTCAGACTCCAATGCAGCCCTGTGACTGTATGCAGCATAAAACAAGGTACCTGGAGAGCAACATCAGCGGTGGCCTGGCGTTTCCAGAAACACCACCATTTGCGAGATGTTCCCTTATTCACGGCAGGAGGAGCTTTGAGCAGGAAGGACCAGTTGTGAAAGAGAGCCTACAGAGGCATGGGGTTGTTAGGAAGGTTCATATTGATGGTATACACTTTTCAAAAACACTACTATATTCAGTAAATTAGTTAAATGTAAAATGAAAAAAAAAACGTGTCTCACTTGTTTGTCCATCTGCCTCTTGAGGTCATTGTTAAGTTTCTCTTTGATGAGAACGGCAGACCTCAGAGCAGACAGCAGCATCTCGTCTCTCTTTTCCATCTCCTTCTCCCACTCCATCCGCGCCTGCACCCTCTCCCTCTCCAGAGCCGCCAGGTTCCTCTTGTGCTCCTCGGCACACACTTCCAAGAGGTTCTTGATCTGCCTGCGGTCTTCTTCCAGGGCTTTCAAATACTCCAATACTGCCTTGACAGAAACCACCCCGTCCTCCTCCATCATCCTTTTCACCTCATCACACATGGTCTACAAAAGAAAATCTTGATTATTGCTTTAAACTGACAAAAAAAAAGAAAACAGAATACAGTCTTTTATGCAGTCCAGCTTACGACTAACTTAACTTTGGCATATTCTTATATTTCTGTGGTAAACTGCATAGATGTTTGGCACACGATGGGAATATAGGCTATTCCAGAATTCTGAATGTTACATTAGCTTTTGTTGTGTGTATTTAGTGTTAAAACATTAAAACATAGTCAAGTCAAGTCAAATTTATTTGTATAGCGCATTTCATACATAAATTCAGTTCAATGTGCTTTACACAAATTTTAAAATAAAATACAATTAAACAGGAAGGAAGGAAGAGAAAATAGGTACAAGAAATAAAAATGTCCACAATCGTGTAAAATATGATAAATATGCAGAATCCTCCGCAGAGGGCCCAGAGGCTGGCTAGCTAGCAAGATGAGCTATGAGGAACTGTTAACTGAACTCTGCAGCGATCAGACAGTAAAGAGCACAGGACCCTACATTTCCCAACGGTTTGTGAGTTCACTTTTTATATTTTAATATTTGATCTGATATGTTCAGGAGCATAGGGTATAACGTGTCGATTACGGGTCATTTCTTAGCATTCTACCGTCCTTCCCGCCACTGCCTATTCCTTCAGTTCGACTTTTGAACCGATGTTTATATTAAAAGTCCACGAAGTTTTTCAAGCCGATTAAGGTAAGTTAAAACATTGTTACTTACCTCAGAATGAAACGAGGGTCGCATGCTGAATTATTTGCTTAATATATCGTCGAAAAATGAGCCAAAAATCGCTTGCCAGTCGCTTTCCAAAGTATGTGAGAAGATGATGGAATGTTTGGTTGTATCTATGTTTTCCAGCTAAAAGGTAGAATTTTAGGGACGTAATTCAAATGGAACGTTCACAGCAATGACATGTACCAAATTTAAAACAAAACATAGCAGACTAGCCGTTCAGATAAGCACACAAAGATCAATCAGTCGATTTATTGTGTAGGCTATAGTGCAAAATCACCCTGTAATGGTCTCAATTTACTTTTCAAGCAATAAAAAAACCCAGTAAGGTTAATGCAAACAGAGGAAAAAACAAATAACTAAAAAAAGACATAATTCCCCCTGGGTGTAACTAATAGCATTTATTCGTCCATCTGCTAAAATTAGCTGTGTGGTATTGCAGCCCAAAATTAATAGCCATACAAATTAAAATAAAATAACAATAATAATCTTAAAAATCTTTAAAAAAAATAAAAAATAGTAGAACCTACTAACAGGGACTATTGGTGAATCAGGGTGAGGCAGCATCCTCATTTTACCTGACTCCATCTCTGTAAAAGGTTTTTTAAACACACAAAACTCACCGATTAATTTGGAATACACAACTTGCAAATTGACAATTTGCAGTATGCCTATCTATTTTTCCATGACACCCTGGAACCAACTTTTTTGCTATACCAAGTTACATTTTTAAGGTTGTTCATACCTCCTTGTCTCCTGTGAAGATATTTTTTTAATCATCATGATCATTCATGATTTTCATGATGAATAGGTGTGTGTGTGTGTGTGTGTGTGTGTGTGTGTGTGTGTGTGTGTGTGTGTGTGTGTGTGTGTGTGACCATTAACCATATTAACTACAAGATGTCATCAACGTGTAACTGGTGCTTTAACAGTACACATACACATGATACACATGTGCTTCAGGAGTAGACAGCCAACAGCATCCTAAAGGAAGCTTTTCACTAAGTTTACCAGAAGGACAAGCAGGAATATTGCAACATTAATTTAGAAATACATCCTATACTTTATCTTTCATTGCAGTCAGTCATTATCATTAGAAAGTTAACCTCATTTAAGTGTACAGAAATATGATACAATACAAAGACGTCATTTGCATAGCTCTTAATTGAGACAAAGGTATAGGTGCCAAAACAGAATGCAATTAGGGAATGAGGTTATAGCAGAGAACAATAAATAAATAGACAGTGAATGAGAATAGGAAAACGTTTAATGAAAAAGGACCATATTTAAGTTACAAACATAGCTCTAAACATTTAGCATAATTTATTTTTTACTTGTGCGTGCATATTCTGGTACACTGGTTTAATGTTAATGTTGTAGAGGGTACACAAAGCTTAAGATAAGCATCTCAGGCACTGCTTGAATTGTTCTTTGAAATCAGTCAGAATGAAGATGCTCGATCTGTGAGACGAAAACCAGGCCCTTACCATCCCGATGAACTGAAGAGAGAAATGCAAAGAGAGGAAAGTTTACATCTCTCTGTCTTTACTTCAGGGAGGGTTTGTGTTTTCATTGTGTTTACAATAATCAATGATAATATTCAATATTCCTTCAATATATTAAAGCAGCATTTGCAGCATCATTGTATTCCCTTTCAATGTATTTATTGCCATTCAGTTATAGGCTATACGTATCTTAAACGGAAACACAAGATATGCCACCAAAATTTCTGGTAAAGACAGAAATTTAAATATTAAAAGCAAATTTTAAAAATGAATTAGAGTTCATACGGCCACTGATGCAAGTCCAAATGATGTCCCAATCCAGGCATTAATGAATTTATTCATTATAAGGACCACATGGCTTAAAACAAAGCAATGATAAGACAAACAATATGACTGATGCAATAATAGATCTTACAAAAGAGCTTACATTCCCTTAACACTCTCTGATACAAACTACTGTGTGAAAGAAAAACTCAATTATAAGCAATTGATTTAATTTATAGGTCTACCACAGCATACATTTGGGTCAATGACAGGTTAAAGAGAAGCCCAAAAGTCGTTTTATAGAAAAAAAAGATAAAAAGATAAAGATAAAGTTTACACTTGAATGTATAATTGCAGAAGCCCTGGGTGGTTATTGTAAAAAAAAAAAAATTGCTGGGCAGTGTTCGGAACCCAGGCTCAAAGTAGGCTGTCTGCCACATTTGATCAGTAAAGCAGCAACTCTTAACCTTTAGAAATGTAAGGTCAGGGGTCTTAATATAGGGACCTAAATAGCTTTATATTTATAGTTATCTGTTATTGATAGTTATGTCTAATAATAACCGTGTCTTGATTTTTTAACTAAAAAACGTTCTTACTTAAAACGAACAATGACTGGTGCTTTTATTTTGAAGACATAAAAACACCGAATGACGGCCATATCACAGACTTTTGCGACAGTCGGTGGCTTCACAACTTTTACGGCAGTGACTCAAAAAACTGCCGCCGTTGTCCCTCATGTAAACTCTTTTTAATACTCTGAACTACTTAAAATCTTTTGGATCTAGACACCTGAAACGATACAGACCTTGATGTACACACTTATCAGCTCATACCTGTAGTTTCCAGGCAGTTAACTAGGTAGTTGGACTTTGGTGTGGCGGTTGCAACATGAAAGTAAGCTACCCATTACTTTTTACATACTACACTGGACTTCAGTCGATTTTAGAAGCAGTTAGCCAATTAGTAGCCGATTACTTACACAATGACTAAACAGACTACCGTCAAAACGCTGTACATTATATAACTATGTTGGTGAGTCCAATTGGCCAGCCAATTGGCTGTTATTAACATCAACATTTAGGTTAGGTCGTGTGGATTTTTTACGGACAGTTAGTTGGAAAGTTGGTGTGTAGACCGTCTCTGATGTAACTTATCAGTAACGCTACTAAGTAACTGTCGTGAAGAAGGGAAACGTATTAACGAAAACGCTGAACTAACGTAAGAGAATGGGCGACATGGATGTATCATTGATTAATATAGGTAAGTCACATCATTCGTTCATTCTTAAAAAGGTCAGTGAAACCGTTGTACTAGTTAGCCATTTTCTCTCATTTTTTCTTGTGACGTTGACGTTTGCATTCTAGAGAAAGCCAAGGCCTTTTGGAAAAATGCGAACGTGGACCATGTTTTTGATATGTTACTGCAATATCTGATGAACCTAAGAGACGTTATCAAGACAAAGACTGCATCAGACAAAGGTAGGATACGAGGGACACCCTTCCAGGTCCACAACTAATTAATTTAGGGATGCATTTTCTGTACTCTGTATTCGTCTGTATGTTGTCCAGTTGGTGTCAACTGGACGAGCCCCCCACCCATTAAGTACCCGATTCAGTTGCCCCGAAAGTAAACGGAAACGTAGGCAAAACCTATGACTGATGTTGCACAAGCCCTGGAAATGGACGTAATGTCAGGGAAATTGGACTGCCTCCATTTTTTTTAAATTTCGCCACATGTACATTCCCAATTTCCAAACGTCCTTAAATTAATGATCCTCTGACCAACTGCATTGCATGTTCATATATTGTGTTTTGTGTGTTTTATTCAAGAGTATGTCCAGGGCATGCACATACTCCAGAACTGTGGAATGAATGATGAAACACTGAACATGAAACACTATTCCATTGAGGAAGTGGTCATTGGTGAAGGTATGCCATTCAGATTTTCATACAATACCATGAATGACTTTTATTCAGTTAGAAGTTTATATTGACTAGTTAGTTTACTTGAAACCAAAAATGTTTTCATGTTGCTTTTTTGACAGAAATATTAACAAACACTGATTTGGGCTGTTTACAACTGACGCTACAAGAAAAACAGTTGTCAGCAAGGGCGGACAAGGATGAACAGAATACAAGGTTGAGTTTTTTTTTTTGTTTTTTTTTGTAATCATAACTCAATATTTGTTTCACAGGTTGCTGTAAGTTTAAGTTCAACTAAGGTGGTTAAATTTTAGGGTCAGTTTGTCTCTCTTTTTATTAATGTAAGTATGCTGGTGTTGGAATATTGCAAAGTAAACGTGAAAGTTGTGTAAAGTAATGCAAAAACAAATTGTACAAGAACTTTTTTTGCAATAATGATGGGAACAACCCAAACACCAAAGGCCAGATATTAAACCAGTATATTGCTGCATTTTTTCTAAGGCACAAATTACAGTGTTTATTTACATTTCAAAGGGACAAAACCGTGACATTAGCTGCCAAGCTCAAAATATTACCATTTTCTTTTAGGGTTATCCATGGCTGAAGTGCCTTTTAGCAAGACATGTAACCCGTCTGACTGTCACAGTACCTAATGCACTGGATAAAAGTGCTAGCTAAATGTAACAATAAAAATACTTTGCTGTTTTTTATTCTTTTACAGTCCTGAAGACATTGAGGAGTTGACTGTTGACTATCAAACCCCTGTCATACTAAACCACAAAGACCCTCTCACACCACTGTCACCCCATCAAGACCTTTTCGACCTCGTACTGCTTTCATCTGCACCACATCATCTAGAGAATGACCTGGACAATTTATATCCCTCAGAGTCCATGACTGGACCCCATGACTGTAGTGCAGCCTGCATAGCTGTTTTACCTCCCCACCCGGACCACTTCCTGGGTCAGAACCCACTCAGAGCCCCCCTGTTGTGTCACTTCCGGCGCCAGTGCTTGAGTCAGACCCAGTTTTCCTCCACAGACGATGCTCCCACCACACACAGCACTGACGGGGGTGAGGAGGGTGTGCTCTACAAGGCACCTTGTGGGCGTTTGTTGCCCAGTTTTGAGGAGGTTTTGCAGTATCTACAGGAGACCCAGGCGTTTGGTGTGCTTCAGCCGTGGAACTTCAGCTTCAATCCATTGGTACGTCCAGAACAACCCCCTCTAACGACATCCCTCAGCAAGCGTGACCTAAGTAGGGGAATCGAGTCTGTTGCAGTGCAGCTGTGCAATGACGTGGATTCATCTCAACCTGCAGAGTTCCGTTATCGGAGAGAGCGGTGGCCACATGGTTGCTTCCTTTCTGCAGGTGAACTCTTCTCAGCTTGTTGCGATTGCACTGATGGTTGTACAGACAGTCTCAAGTGTACATGTCTACAGTTGTCTCAGAAGGCTGCGGATGGTCCAGTGAAATATTATACTCACCAGAGGCTACAACAACCTGTAGGGACAGGGTGAGTAGCACGCCATTACAGAAGGACCACAAACTGGAAGCTTGTCGACATTGTCAATACAGCTCACAAAATATGCTAAAAAAAGTCAGTTTGTCAGGCAAGCTGTGCAACAGCTGCTGTAGGCCAAATAGAACTGAAACAAGAGTGAGTAATAAAAGTGATTAATAGCAATTCATCTTACAGAATTTTCCACTAGGGGCCATTCCATATCAATTCAGCCAAAATAGTTCCCATAGTCTTTTTTTTTCTTCTCTAAAACGATCACCCATGTTTATCATGTAATATATATTTTTTGTTCTTGTTGCTAAGATATGCCGTTTCAAATATTCAGAAACATTCTTGAAAAGCGTGACAAAAAACTCGACACTTTACACTAACAACTGTGTTGATTTTGTTTGTTCATGTAGGCTCTATGAATGCAGTCCATGGTGTGGCTGTGACCCGCATCAGTGCCAGAACCGTGTGGTCCAGCACGGAGTCCGTGTTCGTCTGCAGGTGTTCCGCAAGAATGAGGGCGGCTGGGGCGTGCGGTGTCGTGATGACCTTGACACGGGGACCTTTATTTGCACCTATGCAGGTGGGAAGGGGAGGTGTTTGCTGGGCGTGTGTTTTTTTTTTTTTAACGTCTTTTTGCTAATTGTATTTTAAACCAGCTGTATTTCAAACCGATAAAAATGTGGGTTCTGTACATCCAATGGACCGCTACAGATTTTACATGCACGTCTGAAATCGAGGCACTTTGAACGATTTCAGGTGTGGTCCTTAGGACGGAACAGAACACGGAGGAATCACCTGCACGTAAATGCCTACGAGACGAGCCAGTTTCAGATGATGAAGTGGAGGTAGTCGAAGAGTGGACGCATCCAGTTTTACCACCGGCAGGGTCATCTGCAGTGGCGACGGATACTTGTCCTCCCTCCCATATTCCTGTCATTCAGAGGCCCACAGACCACACAGGTCTTGGTACAGATAATGGCGATGAAGAGGCTGTCAAGAGAGTGGTAAGTTTTACCTGTGTCATTTCCAGGAGTGTGTCATGTGTTACCTATCTGGTGACCTGTCCTGTGCCTCAAAGTAATGTTTTGGAAACAGCCCCCAGGTCACTGAGGTTAAAGCTAAAAAAAAAAGCCTTTGATGCTTGAGCATCCTGTTTATCTGCAGAACAATGCAATACATGCCATAAATGGGGTTTGTCTGGAGGACCCTTGCTTAGGAGGATGAGGTTGTTAATCCCATAATTCTGTGTGAATCAATCCATTGCCCTGTTCCCTAGTTGGTGACCCTTAAACAACAGTGCTGTAGATTGTTTCACACTGAACTTTTCCTTTAATGCCTCATGGTGCTTATCGCATGTCCAGGTAAACAGACTGTTCAACCATTGTAGGATTTTTCATATGCTGTGCAGTTTGTGGTTGAACAGCACTCTGTTAACTCAGAGTAGGTTGCAAACCCTTTTAAGAAAAAAGGGACCAAAACCTTCCCTTTGCTAGCTAAAGCAAGCTCAAGGATCCATGTCAGGTTTACCCCTTAATTTTAGTGAACTCTAGATTTGTCACTGTACCATGTACTTTTAACAAATCTAGGCGGAGTAAATTGTGTCTGATTCATGCAAGATTGCTGTAAAGACATTACAAAGTGTAATATTAAAAGTATTACTATAAAGGCCACCACACATCAGTAGCAATGCGACAGTCAAATTCGACGATGGAATTCTCGGGTCAAGTCGCATCACTTTGTTACACACACCACTTGCGATTCGATGGGCTGTATTTTTGTTTTTATTTGAATAAACTAACAGGTTAGAAAGTATGTAATTTGTACTCCTGGCCCCAACAACTAACAAAAGCACACAACACAATGCCCTGCCTCTTAAATGCACTGTTTATTTAATGTAAAATCATGTAGCAGAAGAGATTCCCTTGTCGGCATATCGCTTATCAGACACTTCCCTCTGCACTTGAAACAGTGGTTCATCTGGTGAAAAATAAGTTATGAAAATAGACCATATAAGTATTATTGTTAAATTGTTAAACTGTTTTTTTTTTTTCAGGATCAGGAGACACTGCTGGCAGTTGGAAAAGTAGGTAAGCAGCCATCCTAAGATTTGTGTTAACATTCTTGGGTGTATTTAAGTTTCAAGTGCTTGAAAAGAGCACAATTATAGTTCTCTCACCGTTTATTTTTCTTCTTCTTAACGTTTACCCAGATTTTGCCTCCGCTATTTTTTTTTAGCATTTGAATAGCCATATTTTTTCTTCTTTATGATGACATTTAAAACATGTTGTGTTTTGGTTAGCCCCAGAGGTGGATGAAGATAAGATGGAGACTGATGAGAAACCTGAGCCGGAGGAGAAGAAGGCTGCTCGACTGAGGGCGAGTCGTCAAGACAACGTTCAGAAATTCAGCTGCGCTAAGCAGAGTTACTACCTCGATGCCACAAAAGAGGGAAACATTGGCAGGTTTATCAATGTAAGATTTTTTTAAACACTCAGGTAATGTGCTGCGTTGTTTAGAAGTCTGGAAGTTGCCTCGGTTTTATATTTATCTTGGTTTGAAGAAAATCACATTTACCTCTGTTACTCCCCAACTTGGTTGGCCCCTTGACCCAAGCAACGACCAAAAACACCTTTAAAACATAACCCAACCAGTGGAATTTATTACATAAAGACAGAACTAGGTAGCTAGGAGTTAAACCAGTGTTTTACATTTTTGGCAGCTCCCAATCCAGCACACAGGGTTAGCCGTTGAGTAATACTAAAGGCTAAAGAAAAGTCACCATTCAGTAAACATGAACATGGTGCTTTTTGGCATTCTGTGTGGATAATGTCTGATATAGTCTGTGATACAAAATCCCAGAACCTCTACATTCCCATAAATAAAACATATTGTTAGACTGTACTTCTAGGCTTCGCGACCTCACTTTTGAGCTTGTGTTTACCCAGCTTCTCAGAGCCCATCTCTGCATGTCATCCTTAATATTATCAAATATCTGTGTATAGTTCTGTTTCTTTATATGGTGAGGGGTATTATTAATATTAAATATTCTGGAAGGGTTCAGTGAGTCTTTAAGAGGCAGTATTACCGGAATGATGCATTGCATCTGACAGATTTCATTTAACTGAAACCAGTGTTATCCTACAAAAGAACAGAAACTCAAAGCATTTGCTCCACATGATCCTAGACCTATTTGGTTAAGAAACAGCCAAGCCTTCCTGCAACGAAGTTTGCAGTTAATGGTGGCAGCTAGTTGCAGCTTGTTTCTTTCAAGCAGAACTTCAATTTCCTTTTTTATTTTGTAACATAAAGTAAATTTGTCTGTATGTGTTTGTCAATAGCACAGTTCAAGCCCCAACCTATTTGTGCAGAACGTCTTTGTCGACACCCATGACCCTCAGTTTCCTATGGTGGCTTTTTTCACAAGCAGGTAAGCAGGAAACCTGATAAGCTTGGCATGTATAATACGTTACTACTAGCTAATCAGCAAGAAGTAATTTGTCAGTATGTCAATATGTCCAACATTGGTGTCTTTCACAGGACAGTGAAGGCAGGAACTGAGCTCACATGGAACCACTCGCCTGATGTCAATGGCAACTGAGCAGCGACATTGTCATTGTCAATGTCAACTGTGAGTGGTGACTGAAGAAGGACTTAGTCATTGTGAATGTTGGCTGTCGATAGTAACTGAAAAAAGGACTTTGTGAATGTGAACCAGTTATTAAATAAGTTTGAGTGCTGCACAGTGACCAATAGAAGAAACTGAAGACCAGCGACCACAGACCTTTTTTAAAGCTGGAGTGTTAAAAACAAGTTTTCTTGTTTAAGGGTTCATTTTTGGGACCTTATTCTGTGACTCTGAAGCATCATGTATCTACTGTTAATACCCCACTGGTTGTGACTAGTTAAAGGTAGATATTTCTTTCCTTTTTTTAAAAAAAAAAACGATTTCATGAATTTACGTCTGAGTAACATGGGGGATATGGTCAATGATTAACAAAAAGGTTAAGGTAAGCTAGTCACAATTGTTACTGGTTAATTAGTAAGTAATGGTAATTACTGGTAATCTCCTGGAAGACCCTTGATCAAGGCCTTGATCCCCGATCCTGTAAAGACTGCTGTCTACACAATGCGTGTTAATAATGTATATGATATTGTGTTATGAATTAAACCAATGTAAAAAGAGCCATGCAACACTTTTAGTTATTTATTTCAAGTTGGTTGTGTGCTTTACTTTCTACAGTGCATGCCAAGTTTCTTTTGTCCTGTGCAAGTTTGGGGATTGATCTAAGACTGATAAACATAGACTGATTTGATATACAGTGCTGGCCAAAAGTATTGGCACCCCTGCAATTCTGTCAGATAATGCTCAATTTCTCCCAGAAAATGATTGCAATTACAAATGCTTTGGTAGTAATATCTTCATTTATTTTGCTTGCAATGAAAAAACACAAAAGAGAATGAAAAAAAGTCAAATCAATTATCAATTTAGACAAAACTCCAAAAATGGGCCAGACAAAAGTATTGGCACCCTTTGAAAAATCATGATGCTTCTCTAATTTGTGTAATTAACAGCACCTGTTACTTACCTGTGGCACATAACAGGTGGTGGCAATAATTAAATCACACTTGCAGCCAGTTAAAATGGATTAAAGTTGACTCAACCTCTCTCCTGTGTCCTTGTGTGTACCACATTGAGCATGGAGAAAAGAAAGAAGACCAAAGAACTGTCTGAGGGCTTGAGAAGCAAAATTGTGAGGAAGTATGGGCAATCTCAAGGCTACAAGTCTATCTCCAAAGACCTGAATGTTCCTGTGTCTACCGTGCGCAGTGTCATTAAGTTTAAAGCCCATGGCACTGTGGCTAACCTCCCTAGATGTGGACGGAAAAGAAAAATCGACGAGAGACTTCAATGAAAGATTGTGCAGATGGTGGATAAAGAACCTTGACTAACATCCAAACAAGTTCAAGCTGTCCTGGAGTCCGAGGGTACAACAGTGTCAACCCGTACTATCCGTCGGCGTCTGAATGAAAAGGGACTCTATGGTAGGATACCCAAGAAGACCCCATTTCTGACCCAGAGACATAAAAAAGCCAGGCTGGAGTTTGCCAAAACATACCTGAGAAAGCCAAAAACGTTGGAAGAATGTTCTCTGGGCAGATGAGACAAAAGTAGAGCTTTTTGGGAAAAGGCATCAACATAGAGTTTACAGAAAAAAAAAAAAACGAGGACGAAAAAAAAGAACACCGTCCCCACAGTCAAATTTGGCGGAGGTTCCCTGATGTTTTGGGGTTGTTTGCTGCCTCTGGCACTGGACTGCTTGACCGTGTGCATGGGATTATGAAGTCTGAAGACTACCAACAGATTTTGCAGCATAATGTAGGGCCCAGTGTGAGAAAGCTGGGTCTTCCTCAGTGATCATGGGTCTTCCAGCAGGACAATGACCCGAAACACACTTCAAAAAGCACTAAAAAATGGTTTGAGAGAAAGCATTGGAGACTTCTAAAGTGACCAGCAATGAGTCCAGACCTGAATCCCATAGAACACCTGTGGAGAGATCTGAAAATGGCAGTTTGGAGAAGGCACCCTTCAAATCTCAGGGACCTGGAGCAGTTTGCCAAAGAAGAATGGTCTAAAATTCCAGCAGAGCATTGCAAGAAAGTCATTGGTGGATACCGGAAGCGGTTGTTCGCAGTTCTTTTCAGGGGCGATTTTAGCATCTGGTCTTTAGGGGTGCCCGGCCCCCAGTGCTTATCACACAACACTATTATTATATATAATATATTATTCATTTTGCACTGAGCCAGGGGGTGCCGAGCAGTTTCACGGGGGTGCCTTGGCACCCCTAAAAATGGTCTAGATTCGCCCCTGGTTCTTTTGTCTAAAGGTTGTGCTACCAAGTATTAGGCTAAGGGTGCCAATACTTTTGTCCGGCCCATTTTTGTGTTTTGTGTAAAATGATAATTGATTTGATTTTTTTTTTCATTCTCTTTTGTGTTTTTTCATTGCAAGCAAAATAAATGAGTATTTGTAATTGCTATCATTTTCTGGGAGAAATTGAGCATTATCTGACAGAATTGCAGGGGTGCCAATACTTTTGGCCAGCACTGTACTTTAGTTAAACTTTCAACGTTTATGCTATTGTTGATTTCAAAAATATTGATGTGATTATAATGCAGTGTTTAGGACATTCACTTTAGCATGATATCTGAGAAAGCTAATAGATCTTAGTAAATTGGCTAAATTTATGAATTAAGGCTGTGCAATTTCATGAAGTTACCTTTTGGATTCCTCTCCGATGGTTGCATTAGACTGTAGCCTCCTGATTTTTCTTTTTTTTATCTATTTTTACCTGAAAATATCACCGTCATGCATCATGCAAACCCACTGTAGGCTAACCATAACAATCTCCCACCAGGAACTCTTGTACACTAACATATTTGCGTATTGCCTCTGTACTTTGTGACAAAATGATGTGCTTGTGAATGTGTGATGACCACGTTATTGCAACGCCATGCAAGTTTTAACTGCCTTTTTGTCCTTTGCCAATCACATCCATGTTTACTCACTTTGGCACAAAATCCAAGACCAAGGATTTCCCCCTCTCTGCCAGCTCAAACCACACCAGAGTACAATCTGTCATCCGTCTATCACACCCTGTCAGTGCTAGCTCTAAAGAAACTGACAGGCCACAAACGATCGATAGGAGAGATGCTTGCACTACTTGGCTGTAATGTTGTTTCATAAAGCAATTAGACCTGTTTTTAATACTAAAGTGATTAAAACTCAACCATAAACATTGTTAGAGATTTCGGGTTCTGTTGGCTTTGTTTATGCCATGTGGTAGAAAACCACAAATACTGATACAGACATTTATAAGAGGCAATGGAACTGTTCTAAAATGACCGACGTTAACCATAATAAATGGGTACGATAAAGGCAATCGTGACCTGTGCCTGTCAGGTCAGGTTACATGCTAGTCATGTTATGAGTATGTGGCTATGGCTCATTAACTAATAGGAGGGATTTGCTCTTAGGCCTCTTGCAGTACCAACCACTTGACTTGTTTTTTTTTTTTTACCCTTGTGACAGCACTGATGTCACAGGAGTGTCGTATGTCATTTGGGGGTTGGCTTAAGAGGAGGGTATCTCCACCAGAAGGACACTTTGGCTTCTGTTGAACATCAGCCTCCATGCCTTGCCTTTTGAACCAGGAGGAATTCTATTCATATTAAAAGGTAGGTGTGTGTGTGTATGTGTGAAGAATAGTAGGGACTGTGTGCTTTGAATTAGGTCGCTAAAGTAAAGCCCAAATGTTCTGGGTCCCTCGCTATCAGTCACCCTTTCAGCTGTCACTCTGCTGGTCCTGAAGGCTATTCACAGCTGTGTCACAGGCTATGAATAGATACACACTTAGGTACTGCAGTTAACATAGACACTACACAGACATTATATTATAAGAATAGGTTTTTGGAATTGTATTTTATTGTGCAAATTATTTTAAGGGAAAGAATGTTACATTTAAAAATGTTTTTTACTTAAGCAAGATTCTACCAAAATGTGTTTCAAAAGTTTCAAAATCTGGCTTTCAGGCTTACTCTGTGGGCCAACTAGCAGTAATACATATGTACTTAAAAAAAACTTTTCAAGAGATGTTTAAAACTTTACTTTTAAAGCATTATGTTATATACCAAGCCAGGAACTGTTATGGTCACTATAATTGGGATAAAAGTTAAAGTGAAAAGATATTTTTTACGTTTGACAAAATGCTGTCTAAAGCACAAAATTCCCTTTATTTATTTTTAGTTAACATATAGGCTGTACTAATTTAATAATACACATATAAATCAAACAGTGGCAGGTCATCCAAACAAATTTGATTAGCAGCAGTCTCCATGATCTCACATGCCCTTGGCTGCCTGGTGTTCTTCTCTTGCCAGAAATCCTTTCAGGGCTAGTTGCGTGAAAGCTTAAGAAAAACCTACTGAATGTGTAAATTCTTAGACAACATTTCACATATGACGACGTTATATTTAATAAAATGGCCGCCACCAACAAATGCAGTGACTGGCAAAATTGTCACAGTACAGTCTCCAGTGCCAGCTCATGACTAAAGTCTTTGGTTAAGCAACTTCTGTCACCCATCTCACCAGCATATGGGCAGACAATCTTAGTCAAATTTAGGTAGTGCTTTATTTGGATAGTCCACCCACAGAGACTTTGCAGACAACTTGTTGAAATCCAAGTTCTTTTTTAAATTATTTACTGACTTACTCATCTTAATCAAACCCTAACCTTAACAAGACAAACAACTTCAACAAAAGGTTTGTTAGTAGTTAATAAGTGCTCTTGTTAATAGCACCTGTTGTTAGTCTATAAAACCACAATGGTTATAAAGTAAACTGCTAACTATAATTCAGTAAATTTAAACAATGACTGACAAAATTGAAAAAGTGGAGAGTACTTTTACGATTAATTGACTGGAATACTCTGGGACAGTCAGTAAGTCAAATATTCATTAGTTAGTTGAGCAGTATATAGGCCTATGTTCATGTCCCCACAATGCTATGTAGATATGATTTTATTATTTTTATTTTTAAAGTACCATTAAAGTTTTGGGCCTTTACTACTTCAGTTCATCAACATTTCTTAGGGGTGTGTTTGCGGACTGGTATTTAAAATAGGCTTTGTTGCCAGGGGATACAGTCGAGCTACACCATGGCAACTCCAGACGAGGGTGAGCAGGTGGTCCCAGATGAGGAACGGGAGGAGAGTGTGAAGGATGTGCAGGCCCACTACCTGCGCTGCCCTTCCCCGAGCAGGTAAGGCAGTCTTTCCCCATGGTGAATTGGTGAGGTAAAGGAGACATAGAGTGGTTGTATCTAGTATTGTACCTTATTTTCTTATGTTTAAATAGAATGTTCTGATTTATTGAAAAAAATAAATAAGCTAAAATGCAAATTTACAAGCCCAATTACAACCATATTTAGGTTAACAGCACATATTTAGGCTGGGTATTGAAATAGACTGTTTTGGCCAAATGGCTTCCTCTTTTGGCAACCACAATTAAAATATACTTAATTTCACAAATATGACAACACAAACAGGCTGCTATACTGACATTTTATGCAAGATGGCGACAACAACATATTGAGAATAGGTTAAGTGCTGCATTCAACAACATTCTTTTAAAATAAACTCTGTGTACACTAACAAGGTTCTGAACGGTCTTGTTTATGTGTAAGGACTCTGATAATACTATGATAAAGGTGTTGTGCTATGGCAAGCTTTAGTGTTTTAAAAATAGCTATTTGAATGTCTTGCCAAGGGCCCTAAGCATGCTTGTTGAAAAGCTTATGCCCGTAAACTAGAAAGACGATTAAACTAAACAACCCAGCTATCAAGGTAATTTTGGTTTTAGACAAAAGTTTGACTCATGTCCATTTATAACTACACCATAGAATGCATCTAGTTTTCCTAAGCTGCAACTGTCACAGTACAGTCTCCAGTGTCAGCTCATGACTAAAGTCTTTGGTGAAGCAACTTCTAATTGTGTCATTAGAATGAATTACTGTTCCTTAGACTTCTGTTGCCTTGTAAATTGTCTGTTATATGCAGTACATACATTTTACAAGTATACATTGTATGCATTCTATGTAGCTAGTGTACATTAAGATTTAATTTCAGTGCACTACTTATCTAATTGGTAGTCGAAAAATGTAACTATAGTTTGTATTACATTTTATGTATATATTCTATCTTTATTGCCATGCATGTTTTTGTCCTGAGAAAGTGATTTCATATAGTCTGACATCAACAAGCTAATCTTCTCTCCCACGAGGTTCCAAAAATATCACGCCTGTTCCACTGCATCACATGTTGTTTCTGGTCAAAACACTATTGCGTAATTTTTCAATGGACAGGAAAGCATGTGCAAGCTCAAAAAACAACATCTGGCTCATGCCCTTGTGCAAAACGTTTGCCCCCATTGATGACAAAAGCACTTTCCTCGTGTTCTAGATCCCTCACTGCAGATGCTCATAGCAGGGCCCTTTTACATCTCTTTGACAATTACAGGAGTGGGGATAGCCAAAATTACATTAATAAAGACCCTGCTAGCTAGAAGAAGCAACAGGTGTCTTGGTTGCTACAGATGTAGGCTACCACAAACATCGAAACTCACTCAATCCTGTGCATTAGATTTAGGCAGCAATCTAAATTGACTGCCATCTTTCATATTTGTGCAGAGGTATTCTCCATCCTGCTGCCAGTGGGCCCATACAAAGGATATGTACTCAAGGTTGAATTTTTGATTAGGCCTTATGAGGGAAGAGCTAATGGGCCACATCCAACTCATGGTGCAATTGTAAATACAGCGAGTTGTGTCCGTTTGTGTGTGTCTCCTCCATGAGATCCTGCAAAAATGGGCATGAAATCTCATGACAATGGCCCCTGCATTAGTTCTGTAAAAGCTGAAATGGTGACACATTCAGACTCATTTTCTCTACCCTTTTTTATCATACTATCCACAGGCTCTCCACAGCCTCAGATCGGTTCTCCACAATGACGGACAGGTTCTCCATGATCTCGGGATTCTCCAACTCGGACAGTATCTTCATGGAGCCTATTCACCTTTCCTCTGCAATAGCTGCCAAAAAAATAATCAATGAAGGTGAGTTATTTGGATGTCCAATATTCATCATAAGAAATAATGTTTCTCTTTTAAAAAAAGGGTTTGAAAAGCTTTGTTTTTTGGAGTCACTTGCAAAGTAGCTAATTAAACATGCAGTTAATAGTTTTTATCATGTATTGCACATTTTTTGCATAAATGTGCACTCTGTTGTTGCAATTAATTTAATATTATGGTCCTGGTGGCCTGTTGTCTATATGACCCAGTGTACAACAAACAATGCAACCTTATCTTTGTTTATGATTACAGACAATATTACAATAGCCCAACACACCAAACAGGTTGGCTAACCTTTAACCTTAATCAAATGTGTTCTTTCTGGGCTATATACACATACTGGAATGACAATTGACAAGTATAAGTTGTAGCATGTGTGAGTGAAACAGTGTCCTATAAGGTGTGCTACTATATGGGATTATTGTACTTGTCATTGCTAAACATGTCATAAGTACTTCCAGTTGCCTACAACATAACATAACATGTATGACTACCAAGACCTGGACGGATGGGAACCTTCACAGACTTATTGTTGAACAGGTTTCAAGCGGTCAGTGAATTTGTGAAGCTGCTAATGCCTAATCAGATTTTCCATTACACAGAGTTGCCCCCGAAAGAGGTGAGGATTAGCCCATATCCCGAGTCTCTGCTGGAGACCCCTGAGCAGCTGATGGTGGAGGACCTGTACAATCGTGTGAAGGACATGATGGATGACCGTAGTCCGTATAACACACCCTGTGTATTGGACATCCAAAGAGCGCTCATTAAGGATCACCTGGAAGCTCCCTTTAATCCTGTGGATGAGGTGTGGCCCAACATTTTCATTGCGGAAAAGTAAGTACATATGTGGACACACTTAAGCAGCACTGCCGTATGTGAATTCTTTTTCTTTTGTGTAAAACGTATTTTCCTGATTTGTACTACAGGTAGTCAGTTTATTTAAACAAAGCACTAATTTAACCTGTAATCTTTATGGCTTTCTGTTTCAATGAGAAAACCTGGTTATTTGCACTTCTTAATAAATGTGGTATGTAACAACTGGTCATATGTGTTTTATAACTGATTACAGTATTTCATCTCCCCTCCTTTAAGTTGTTGTATGGCAGTGAATTGATCTTTTTTTCCAAAATGTAAGTGGCTAACAATCTCTTTCTCACTGTGCAGGTCAGTGGCAGTCAACAAAGCACGGCTGAAACGTATGGGTATCACACACATCCTGAATGCTGCACATGGAACAGGTGTCTACACAGGCCAGGTTTTCTACACAGGCATGAACATAACCTACATGGGCATCGAGGTGGATGACTTTGCAGAAGCAGACATATCACCTCACTTTCGCACAGCAGCAGAATTTCTGGACGAAGCTTTGCTGACACACAAGGGTAAGAAAAAATCTCCTAAAGGCAGTCGTTCCGGAAGTGAACTGCTATGAACTAAATACAGTTGTACAACATGAGAATGCCATGATCTGAATCTATTTTAGTGCAACTTCAAAACCTATGTGGACTGAATCTCATGTTATCAAAAAGAATTTAAATGGTGTGTTTGTGTTGTTTTTCAGGTAAAGTATTGGTGGACTCAATGATGGGTGTGAGCCGTTCAGCTATACTTGTGGCTGCCTATCTTATGATCTTCCACGACATGACCATCATGGAGGCATTGATGGAGATCAGAAAGAAACGTGCCATTAACCCCAACGAGGGCTTTATCAAACAGCTGCGCCAACTGAATGAAAACCTTCTCGAGGAACGTGACGATGACGACACACTGAGTCAGTGCTCTGTCATTGACACTCATGCCCATGTACAGGAAGAGGAAGAGGAGAGTGTAATGGGAGTCAGGGCTCACTCCATTATGATGGAAGAGGAGGAGGACAGTGCCAGTGTCATGAGCAGTGTGGCATCGTCTGCTGCGGCAGCAGCCGTAAAAGCAGGCATTCTATCGGGTCATAATGAAACCGGTGCAGTGTGCTCATCAGATAACCCTGACTTACCAGGAAAAGGGGGAGAGGATGAGGAGGACGATGACATTGACTCAATGGTGCGGGAGTGGCAGAGACGAAATGAGAAGTATCAAAATGAAGACTGGTGGGAGGCACAGTTGATGTGTGAGGACGATGGGGAATCTCTTCCAGGTGAAGAAGGAAGGAAGTTTATCCCTAAGCCAGATGACCTAGAGAGTGTAACCAGCGAGGAAGTTCGTGCCATAAAAGAAACGCTGGGGAAACGTTCCCGACGCCGAACCTTTGATACTGCATCCACAACAAGCTGCAGCAGCTACTCTGACCTCTGGAAGGAGCGCCTAAAAGAGATCGAGGAGCAAGCTGCTTCTCGATACAAAGCCAGGGATGAGGAGGAGACAAAAGTTAGCAGTAAGAAAATCGATGAAGATCTAGAGAGCTTAATGTCAGATTCCAGCTCCATCTATAACTTCTGCAAGAAAAACAAAGACAATCTGTCTGCCTTGGAGCGTTGGAGGGTCAAACGTATCCACTATGGGTGGAATAAAAATAAGGACGATGGTGACACAAGTAGCGTAATCAGTGGTGCAGGATCAAGTAAGGGCGATGCGGAGGACCCTGCACCAAACCTTGAGGATGTTAATTTGACAGCCTATCAAACCTGGAAGTTGAAGCAGCAAAAGAAGTATGGTGGTGACGAGGATAAGGACGAGCTTGTAGAAATGTGCCGTGGTGCCGACTCTAACACAATTAAACGCAGGCAGAGACGGGAAGAACTGCTCGAGCGCTCACGGAAGACGCTGGAAGAAAGTCAGTCTGTTTGTGGTTGGGATGCTGCATCTGGGAACAGCATTCCACTTTCTGCTTTTTGTGCAGGAGCATTCCCTGCACAGAGTGTTGCCAATGATGATAATATTTCCATGCTCAGTGGAAGGTCATCAGTCCGATCATCACAGGCAAGTAGTTTACACTCCCAACCACCTGTTCCACCAATACAGCTCCCGCCCATGCCTGCCCTGCAGACCCCTGATGGAGAGCCCATGGTTAACATAGCTGCAATTCAGAACTGGATTTCCAATGTTGTGGTTGAGACACTAATGCAGAAACAGGGAGACATGGTGGAAGGAAGTCTCCCTGCTTTATCAGTTGATCTAGGCCTCAGCACGGGTAGAGGATCACGCCTTGGCTCTGTTCGCGGTGCCGATGACGACAAGTTATCAATGCTGAGTGGAACATCCTATTCAAGTGTTCGTTCTCGCAACAGGCCAGAGTCTGTTCTCTCTGCAGGAAGCCTAGCGAAGTCCTCATCAGACTTTGGGAAAGCTTCCCGCAAGAATAAAATCACCACAACCAGTGTGCCACTGTACAGTCTCTTCCAGGACACTGTCAACTTGAGTAAACTAGACAGCATGGACAAGGAAATAAAGGCTGAAATGAGTAACAAGATAGCGACCTACGAGAAAAAGAAAATAGCAGAGGACAACAAACGCAGCACACTGTTCAAAAAGAAAAAAGCAAAAGAGGAAGATGAAGAGGATGAAACCGAAGATGCTGAGGCTGGGGCAGCTTTTACAACACCTACAACAAATAAATATAGTTCTTCCGTTATGACTAATCCCTCAGATCGCCCAAAAATAAAGCGTGACTATGGACTGTCAGGAAGGCTTAACCTCTCAGGAATAGAAAAAGAGAAGGCCTGCAGTATAGATGAATGGTTAAAAAATGTAAGACCTCCTGCAAAGAGGTCGGAGCGTGTGGATGAAGAAGAGACCACAATACCAGAACGCCTGGATGGGGCTTTCGCTCAGCCTTCAGCATTACCTGACACCTCAAGACACAAATTCACTGCCATGAGTGATGACGACGACTACGATGATAATGATGAGGTAATGAGTAGCATGTCCAGGTACTGTGGTAATGCTAGATATTCAAATTCCAGTGACAGTCCACCACCGCGGTACCAGGCAAGATCCTACTCTGCAAGAGCTGGACACACTCTTAACTTGCAAAGTGACACAGAAGAAACTGAAAGAAGAGGCAGGAATAGAAACGTAGAAGATGAGGATGACGACGACGTGAATGACTTCATTAGCCAAATCCGGCAACGGTGTCGTGAAAGAGTGCAAAGAGAGATGGAAGAGTCAGATGATGAAGTTCTTGCTGCCTGGAGAAAACAAGAAGAATCAAAGTCTGCTTCACACAGTTAAAGGCAAGCGAACACAATATTTCACCTAAGGTCTGTTTAAGGTACAGTACATAGGGTAAATGCCCTCTTCCCAAATGAGAAATGTCCAAAGATATTTCCAAAAATGATGATCATTTCTCTTAAAAACTGGACTTTTTGTAGTTTTGTCAATGTGTGAAATGTTGTTGGACCTTTTGTATTTAATAGAAAGATGCATTTTATTGAGGTAAATCAGCAATGAGTGAATGCGAGCAGAATTTACAGCAATAAAAACAATACAAATGAACAAATACTGCCTCTTCTATGCTGGCAAAGTCAATATGTTACATTACATTATGTGTTAAATTTCAGTTGTTGTTGTTCTGTTGGTGATGTGTGTGATTCCTGACGACCATATCACCACCCTGATATTTTGATTGGGGGTCAGGCACAATCAAGTATGAGTTGTGAGTGAAAACAGATGAACATGTTTATCTAAGTCCCTTTTGAGTCCAGCACCTACTTTAAACTTTTGATGTGCACGTCTCCTTTTCACGAATTTGTGAGTGAAAACACACACAACATATCAGCTCTGGATCAGCGTAGGCTACTAACCACGCCAGGCTTCCCATACAAGAGTTCACAGAATGAACACTGGAGATCCACAATAGGTAATAAACAGTTCTGGATTTTAAATAATGGAAAACACCTACTTGCTTTTAAAAACTAGAGTGTATTTTAACAGCAAAACTGCAAAGTGTGCTGCCCACAGCAGAAGGGCCACTGACAGGAGAAGAGTTGTAAGGAATGGAGAAATTCAGAATAAGGCGACTATCTTCATTTATTGTGTACAATCAGACTGTTAATACATAACATGTTCATCTAAGTCCTTTTTGAGTCCAGCACCTACTTTAAACTTTTGATGTGCACGCTTCCTTTTCACAAATTTGTGACATGACATTTCTTCACAGCTATGTGTATCAACTCTGGAGCAGCGTAGGCTACTAACCACGAGTTGTAAGGAATGGAGAAATTCAGAATAAGTCGACTATATTCATTTATTGTGCACAATCAGACTGTTAATACATAACATTTTCTGGTCTGACCCCTGCAAATAGTTAGTAGCTGCTGTGGCCACTGTGTCGAGGTAACGCACCACTAGGAAATGACAAAACACCTATACAATTGGCAACACAAGTTTGATACACAACAGAGGTGTGACTCAGAGATAAACACGTATAAAAATGTGTTTATTTGACTTGATTGAATTTTACCCAGTTGCTGACAAATAGGGCCACCCATCTCACATACAGCAAAACAGGAAAAGAGCTAACCACAGGTGTTAGAGGAAGGCTCGAGGCAGAGGCCTGGAGACTAACAAACACTACACACCACACCAGTACATGCAAGTTCACAGCCATGTCCGAATACACTACATGTGACCTAATCTAATTAAGGTACAGGACAATTTTGCTAGAAAGCCTGAAAAATATCAAGTTTTGTTTTTTGTTTTATGAAACAAAAAGGTGTTCAAATACAGCTCCTCACTTTTCATTTTCAAGAAAAATATGTTAAGGTTAAACAATGGCTATCTTAAGTTTTAATTGCACCATTAAACTATTAGCAAGATGTCAAAAATAAATGTGATTTTCTCAGGCTTTACATTTTAAAAAGATGGTGGTATGTCATATTTGAAATTACTTGACAGCAATTAAAGGTGTGTCTCAGACCATGACATCATTTTAAAGTTTGTTATCTGGTACCAAAATCTCAATTTTTAATTTTGGGTCACGGTAAATTCATTTTGCCAGATCTGGTCACAAATGTGGGAGAAAATACGAAACCAGTGCAGATGCTCCACCAACTTGAGCCCCCCAACCACCCGAGTAGGCCCAAGTTCCTGGCCAGGAAAGAGGGAATGAGAGAGCACTTAATAACAACCTGAGGAAGTAAACCACTAACAACTAACCTGCTGCAGACTGGGTTACTTTTGTGCCAGCATGTTGCTGCTAATGAGGAGATTGGTACCATACAGGCCCACTAATAAGCCGCACACGCTAATAGTAAGGTAGACATGAAAATCTGTCAACTAAATCGTTACCAAACAATTTCTTCACCAATAATACAGATGGCAGACTGTCCAATAAAGAAAAGAACACTTTTAGATGGAACAAGCAAAAACATTTAATGGCAAAACTGTATTCAGCTATATAAAGAAAATAAATGTTTTCATACACAACCAAATATCATACCATAAAAATATTACAACAAAGCCTCAAGACGTAATACCTCATACAACATTCGTGACATTTGTATGAATGTGAAATTGTATTGTTGTATGTACTGTATGTATATAACAGCTAGCCAGTTAATACCAAGAGATATTCCTTGCAAGTACCAAAAACACAGTTTACATCAGTTACCTAGTTTTATTATGTATTTCAGCAATGACGTGAAAGCTGACAACACTAAATATAAGGCTGCCTTAATAGATTAACATTTCATGCACAGACTACAAAGCTGTGTATTGAATACAGGGGACTGCAATGGTAACAACCTGTATATTTGTCACATAACCATATGCCATAAGGATGAATTTTAGAGCATCATAAAAAGTTACTTACAAAAATAGATAAAAGGCTAAAGGTATGTATAATGTCTTGCATAATAGGGAATAAAAAACTGTGGATAAAGGGTAGCACTTGTGATCTAGTTGGATGGGATGTTGGCCTTAAATCGACCTTCTAAATACAGAGAATAGTTGATAATTTTATTAGGCTAGATAGTTTTCTGACTTTTTTTCCATTCATAATCACACACAGTATTCTAGCAAACCCATGTCAGTCATTGTTACCATACCTCCAATTTAGTGTGTGTGAGCCAGACAGTTGTCTTTCCCAAAAGATTTTGACATTTTGCCTATATTTGCCTGCCAGTAGATTTTGCTCTTTTGCTATGTGAAGCAGACAGAATCAGTTTCATTACATAATGTGTTAGCCTGTTGAGCAATAGGCTGGTAACATTATACACAGCTCTCTAATATGTATATATTTATTTAGTTTGGTGCCTCATCAATTTCATACATATGATTGAGAATTAACTTAATTTGAGAGAAGAGGACTAAGAGTTTTATTAGATCTATAAGAAATTGAAAGATTAGATAATGTCCCACAAATCAGGCATTATAGGAGAAAAATGAATGTATTTGCCAGCTGAATCCATTTCACTTTCCTACTAGTACTGCGACTTTAAGATAAACTCTGTTAATCACAGAGTAACCAACATACGCTACATTTGAGTGCAGTTATGCAATTTTTCTGTATCCTGCTGCAACCAACCTAACTAAATGCAATACATATTAAGCACGTACTGTAAGCAGTTTCAGAAAAAACTAATTGCCATTGAAAGAAGCACTTTTTGTACATAAACATGATATGTTATTTACACACGAATGTATGACAGATCATTTATGATCATATGATCATTTATGTCTTTTATAAATCAGTAAAGCTTAGTCTATTTGGATTCTCAGGAACAATGAAATGAGTTACAAGATTTAGTTATCTTGTGTAAAAGTACTGACTTCAGTACTACAGTAATTATCCTTCTTGTGTGTGTGATGTGTGAGAATGTCTGTGTATCCGCCCTCCCCCCCTCCCCCCCCTTTCCCCCAAGACTTTCAGACGTGAAGTGAACTAGCCACATCTGTGTATGACTTCTGATATAAGAATTTAGCTCAAGTGCAAACTAAAGCACCAGTAGATTGAAAGTGGTTGTTTTTTTTTATAAACTGAATGAAAGAAAAACAGGAACTAATTTCAGATGGTATCAGCGGAGTGGCTCATGTTAGCGTTGCTGATGGCGCGGCTGCAGTTTGGCATAGGTGTCTTTCGTGGCACCTTTCAAGTCCTGTGTGAGAGATGAAGAAGCAGAGAGGCCATTTTTACAAAACATCAGGAGAAACTTCATCATGTATGTACACAGAGATAGTTTTTTGATTATGGAAAAGAGTAGATAAGGTTTTTTTTATGCTCAGATGAAATCTTTCATTAATTCATGAGCATGCGAGTTTGAGCTAGTACCTGGTACACCTGATCATCTTTACGATGGCGCTGTGGAGAGACAAAATGGCAGTCAGCAGAGATCATTCTGTGCAAATATGTTCACAATCTAAGTTCAATTCTAAGTACAATAAATAAAAATATGTGATATTTACTGTACAGACAATTTGTATTTTGATGCCTTATTGAACCCATGAATCTTGCATTGCATTATATTTGGTGGTGTGAATAAAATAATCTTCTTACATCTTTCTTTGTTTGAATCGCTCTGTAAGGATCCTCTTGGTTAGGGTTCAAGCGCTGTGGACGAAAATACAAACATTTCAACAGTCAATAGAAAAACTGTTTATTCTGATAATATTGCTTTATTCAGCAAAAATGTAAACGATCAAATGTAATGGGATATTTATGTCCGAAAAATGGTTTCACTGAGATGAAGAGATGTGTGAACTAACTGCATTAACAGAATGTGAATGTTATGCAAGCTTTACCGAGTAAGTGCTGTCTTCATCTTGTCTGCGTCCCTGGAACAAAACATATAAGGCATATCACAAACCTAGTTACATACTCCTGCTTTTTAAAATGGCCTAGAGGATATTTTTTATTATTGCAGAAAGAACTAGTGTTTTTTTCTACACACAAAAAAAAAATAAAACATGCATGCAATATACTTATCAAGGCAAATGACTAATTAACTCTTAAACAAGGATTACTCATCCACACTGTATTTGTAAAGCATCTATGTTGTACATATTGTCATTATCATCATCCACTACTGTCTAGTTAGTTTTGCATACGTACAAAAAAAGGTTGAACATTTGCACTCATGGAACAAATGTAGGCCTATTGTAAATATTTTGTTTTCTTGAAAAAAAAAACAGTTGGCCATGTTCTTGGGTGCAGCCTCTTTAGTGATACAAAACTGCCATCTACTTTGTGTTGAAATTTGCCCTGATAGTTGTACTGTAGCATTGCTTGGGCAGCCTCGCCTTTACCGTGAAATCCCCACCAACACAACGTGTTTTTTCCCCACCTCTTGGCTAAAGACAGTATATAAAGACCTCTAATGGCAGGATGTAGGTCCAAATGTGCCAGAGACCTCGGTCAAGGAGTTGGACCCATAGCCAGAAGGTTATAGGTTCATACCTCACACCGACAGGTAGGGAATGATCAGCATCTCTTCTCCATCCTCCTCTAAAAGGGGCCCTTCAGCAAGGCACCTAACCCCCACAGCTCTCCCCGGGCAGTGTAGGTAGCTGTGGCATAATGGTCTACTAGTAGGGAGTTATGTTGGTGGAACTGCATGGTCGCAGGTTTGATTCCCATACCAGTAGAAAGAAATGTGGTTGGGGGAGTGAATTACCAGCGCTGTCCTGCATCCTCAGCCATGGCTGAAGTGCCCTCGAGCAAGGCATCTAACCAACCCACATTACATTGCTCCAGGGTAACTGTCCCTGTACCAAATTTACTGTAGGTTACTGTAACACTGCGCTATTAGAAGAGTTACCACTTGCTCTGAGTTAACTGTTAGTCACTAAACCGCTTACTTGGAATACCCCCGGCCCCCTCCCTCCAGATCTCTACAGCATCTATGCTGGGCACTGCAAGTCTAGAGCATAGCTGCTCATCAGAGACATCCACCACCCTAACCACAGACTGTTTCAGTGGCCCCCATCAGGGAAACAGTCTGCTCACTGCAAGTCAGCAGAAAACAGAGCTGCTATAATAGAGCCCCTTCCTCCAAGACTATGAGCAATGTTACTAAGCCAATAAGCCATACACTTCCACACTTGACACTTCCTACAAGTATATTGCATTTAAAGCAACACCTACTGCTGCTATGAAGATTGCAATATTTCTTTTTTAGAACGATGAGGTACACTCAGTCTGTGTTAACAGCTGTGTCCTATTTCTACTGCACTGTTATGTGTTGCTATTCACGCTACAGACATTCATTCGAAAGTGTAAATGTCGCATTGGTATCATAAACCCTGTATATTTTTTTCCTGTTTACGCTGAGGTTGCCGCGTGTGGTGTAAGTGAAAAGTAAAGCCCAAATCTAGACGGCAAGTGACTGTAGTGCAGTCTATGATGCACCTGACACGCGTATTCTGTGGCCCTGTGCACACTCTAACCATCTAAATCAACATGCAATGCAGCTGCATTGCAACTCAGCTACTGCGCACAGGCCTTGAGAAGTATATGTGAAAAGAAGTAGCTGGGATGTATGTGAACCATTATAAACACTCAATATATACTGGAAAATACTGACATTTTACAGTTTGTAAATTAGATTGAATTAGTCATGCGGGAGAGAGAGAGAGAGAGAGAGAGAGAGAGAGAGAGAGAGAGAGCATGTAATAAAACAGCAATATCATTACATTAAAATGTTAATGACTTACTCGGCCAGATCCAGTCTCTACATCTCCACGATTATGCCTTAACTGCTCATAATTATCCTCAGGCCTTTTTTTTTGCAGGGACTTCAAACACAAAAACACATATGTAACTAGGCAGCCTTTCCACAGAGAAAATCCTAAGTGTGTTTTCTCAAATAGGTAACACTTTATTTTACGGTTCCTATTTTAGTGTATCTACATGTAACAACATGTAATATTATGTACTTACAATATACATACCTAACACTTACCCTAACACTATGGTACAGTGCAAGTATGTAATGTTAGATATTGTTACACACATTATTACACTGTACCCAACTGATGTAACAGGGACAGTAAAATAAAGTGTAACCCTTAAATATTGCTGAAAGTAGCTTTTACTGTGGTAATGTAGGTTCAGAAGCCAATGCATAACAACATAAAAGAAAGTCAAAGTCTTACTGCATATGCACTGTCTGATGCTTTGGGGGTCTTTGGCCTGCAACACTGAAAAATAAATCAATATAAATAAAGACCTAACAGGAGGCAATAGAGAAACTTTTGGAGAAGGGAAGGGAAAAATTCTTCACAGAGGACCATAAAACTTACCCTCTCTCGAACAAACAGGGCTGTGATCATGACGCCATAGAACATCAGAAAGCCATCGAGGATGTAACAGAGTTTGGGATCAAACAGCGTCATTGCCTCTGTTAGGACCAAAGACCAAAAAAGAGACATCAAATCAAATCATATGACATTATTTCTACTTATTCCTTTCGCTTTATTTCATGTCAGAAAGTAATTTGTCCCCCAGCGTTGATTAATTCTGTCGAATGCAGGCCTCAGTGGCTGTTATCCCTTAATTATAAATTGCTTTGTAAAGTGCTTTACATAAACCTGTGCTAATTTAATGTGTTACTATATACCATCTGTTTTTATAATACTGTACACTGCTTTTTAGCTTTGTTTTTTAAAAGTGTTATGTAAATGATTTATGCAATCGACACATGAGCTCAGTTTATGTCACTCCACTCGCACTCATTTCTCTGTTACACACTGTCTCTCTCAGACACTCTTTTGACACTGTAAGTAAAAAATATTTGTCTGTGACACATTGGTTAAGCTCATTTTTACGATCCCCATAGCAATAAATACTTAATCGATCAAGTCAATAAGTAATAACGGCAGTAGAGTTTAGAAGCAGTTCAGAACACACAATTACTAGTGTTACTGTCAAGAAAAATCACTTTTATAGAACAACATTTTGTGGCATTTCAAGTGTGACAACATGATGCCACACATGCTGACAATTGATGACGACTGTAGGTACTGAGAGAAAATGATGTAGGTACGTCATAGGAGATAAGCGGGCTAACGGCCTATGAGCTGACCTGTACCATAATACGTCCACTTCATCAGCCAATCAGAAAAGAGAATTCCATACCTAAGGGAGATAAGGATTGATGTTTGCCTGTAATGAAATGTGGGAAGATCTATTTTCCTAACTCATCAACTGAGGTGCAACACACTAGATAGCAATGCCTCCAACATCCTTGTGCTTTCCTCAGCCTCTCCCCTTGAGACTTCCAGCCTGACCACCCATGTTAAAAGCTTTCTTTCCCCAAGATCATGAAGTGGGTGTGGTTAGGGGAGGCAGCTACTCTTGAAATGTTCATACGTGCTATCTGGTCCCATTGGCACAGTTAATCTAGTCACAAATCCATTAGGATGCAGACAACAGTTGACTGTTAAGGTGATACATAATGCAACTTTTGAAGGAAAGATTGCTAGGCAACATTACTAACAGATGCTGTTTTAGGCACTTTGCTACTCATATTAGTTAACACATTATTATCAGGTCAACTAAAATCACCTCCATGCAACTTGATGTGATCATCGAATAAAAATGTTAAGAGCCTACCACGTTGTTGCTTAGCAATATTGCTGAAAAGGTTTTCCCAATGCATTGTTACCTTTATTCTTTTCTTTTCAGTACCAGGTATACAACATGACCCAATTTCACAGCTGCCTTTATGGCAACCACTGCTTTTTCTGTTTACCTCAGGGAGAATGACTGTGACACCAATACTATAATGCTGTGGTGTGTCTTCACAGCTGTAAAATTCAGTTGCAACACACCACACAAAATATTTTAAATCTTTATAAAACAATTAGATGTAGTAAAAACAGAAGCACTTGCAAACTGCAAGATGAAATGCGTAACACATGCCATGCATTTTGTTAGCAGTAGAAGTGGGGTAGGGATGTGATAATTTACAACACAGACAAATGTGAATTATTAAAAAAAATTAATCAGAAACTTTGACAGTTTTAACATTTGTCAATTGATCCTTTATCATTATTGATCATTAAGTCTAAATGAATAAAGCAAAATTTCAGGTGAAATGTTTACTTTTTCATGAAAGCAAAAAAATCTGGTGCCCAGACCAATATCAGACATGAAAAGGCTTTGTGGTGGTTGTAGCAGCAGGAGACGTACTTAACGTCATGTCTCTTGAACCAAATAAGATAGGAGCGACAAGGTCAAGATCAAGCTGCAAAATGCATGTGGTTATAGCAGAGAGCAGAAATGGTCAACACGGTAGCCACAAAGCATTTGTGATGTGGTAAATAGTATTCTTAAATCCTTGACCACCAAAACATAGGTGATAACGTCTTTCTGGTCCTGTTTTTTCCTGTTTTTGGTAGGAGCATATAAAAGTTCACGTTTTTATGAGCAAGTAAACTTTTTATTCACATATCACCTAGACTACCAAAGAAATATTACACTGCAATGGTACTAAAAAACCTTGATTTTACCTCACTAAGTAAAATATCCTTTTAATCAGAGATGCTATGAGTTCCGGGTTTGAGTATGAGGCCGAGCTATAATGCAAAGAAGTGGAGACTGGTGAAATGGAACGGGCATCACTGTGCTACCAGACACAAGAGCTGGTGGCTGACATTTGTTGTTTATGATCCACCAGCAGGCAAGGTACATTAGAGGTACATTAGTATATAAGTGTGTAAGCAACTGACAACAATTATGTACAAGTGACCCCACCATTGTTCTTGGAGATTTACATAGTTGTCTATAACTTGGACCCTTGCCAGGGTTTCAGTAGGATGTAAACTATAAATATGCTGTCTATTTACACATCAATTGGACCTACCAATTTAGATGTAGCCCTCCTACAGCCAATTCTGTCTCACAATGTGCTACAACGTATCCCAATATATTGCTTCAAAGTTAAATGCAGTAATCCCCAAAACAAGTTACTTAGTCACTCACACCAACTGACACATTAGGATCTCGCTTTGACCATACCAACTGTGAGGAGCTAAGAGAAAGCATGCACCAACTTCCGTGTTGAGTATGTAATCCCAAGCCCATGCTGTCATTTTTTTGACGCATGTCACTTGCATTGAAACAGACATGACATTTTCCGAAAACAAAATTCCGAAATTTTCCCAGTTACAATTCAGTCATTTCCCAATGTACTATTCTTATTCATATACAGTGTTTCAGTATTTTCCACAACCAAAAAAAAATGATTAAAAAAACAAAGTCTCCATCTGGACCATGAGAAATCTAAATAATTTCCAGAAAAACCACACTTGATGATGATGCTATGCACTGTTTACAGATTTAACACCACACATTACTAAATTAAAATTATGTAAAAACAACCCCCCTCCCCCCCACCACCAACAAAATAAGACAAATACCCCAAAATGCCTTAGTATGAATATGAAATATGAATATTGAAGGACAGAATTTAGACATAATCATAATACTTTCCGTTGCAGAGGTGAACTGAACATTGCTATAGAACTGTAGCATAAGCTACACAGCATAGGCTGTACCTCTTTATGACTGTACAACACAGTGACTTTCCTGCTGCCCTTAGTGTCACTGTATCAGACCAACTGATACCTACAAGCACTGTGTGGTGATTTAATTCAAAGCTATAAGATTTCTATCATAATAAATGCAGTGTTGGTATAAGTGAGCCACTTCTGGGAATATTTTTTTCGAATAATATATTCATATATTTTCACATTAAAGGCAAAAATTGTCAAACACACATTTTTACTATAGAAATAGGTGCTATCCATGTCAAAACAAAGTGCCAATACTTATTGCTATTATGTCTAACCATTTTTAATGTATATAATTTTAAGTAGGTTTTGAGCATCCGAATGTGCATCAGGCTCAGGCTGTCATGTCGCTTGCAAAACCACCTGTGCCATTTTAAAACGATGCTATTTAAACAGCAAAACCACAAGCGTGCTGATGTGATGAAGATCTGAAGAACAGGAAGTCAAACTCTGTGTCCTGTTAATGTACCTGAACCTTCTGTGCACAGACCCCAGGCACACTGGCCATCAGTCAAACATTGAAGTGTATTTGGACTAAGACAATTATGTAAAAAACTCTGCCACAAAAATGCTAAATTGCATGACGACAGAAAATGAGCAAATCCATGTGATAGAAGTTTTGTTTTTAGGAAGAGAATTTTACAGTCTTAAGTTCCAAAAAAAATCATACAGTATGTAATGAGCAAATATAACTGATAATACTATAATTCCATAATTCTAATACTATAGTATAAATACATTTAGGAGGGACTCGTCATTTTCCTGAATATTTACAGAGAGTGCAAAGTCATGCAACACAAGATTACATAAGTAGCTATGCAGACAGACTTGCTTTAGCATTTGTCTTTGCTATATGGAATAGAATAAAAAACCTAGTGTTGGAGGTGTCTTTACACCTTGGCCTTCAGGGCTATAGTCTTGGATGTTCTCACAATAGCCCCAGATTGGTCACCAGATCTAAAACATTTTTTACTCAACAAACCTAAGAACTGTAGACAAAAATAGTGAATACGAGTCCAATATCAATAAAGTCTCAAAAAAAATTATCACACACAAGTCCAATATCAATCACAGGTTTGTGGGTCTGTTGCAATAGCAGTATATCACTGAGGGTAGTGTGTGTGTGTGTGTGTGTGTGTGCGTGTGTGGATGGGGTGCTTTGAGCCAGGCCGCCATGTCTTGAATATCACAACATTCTAACAACACTGTTTAGTCTGATCCATTGCAATGCGGAAACATCTTAAACATAGGTTACTTAATGGAATGTTAGCAATCAGATTTCATGCAGAAATTGCATAGAATATCTACATATGTTGAAATTCAAACCTCAACAAGGGCAAAAAGGGTAACATTTTCTCAAGTTTCAGCTTTTTGATATTATGAATAGTTTGTTTGGTTTGTCTAAGTTGCAGGTTTAGAGGCTGATTGAGATTTCTGGTAACTTTCCACTGAAACTCATTTGTCATCTGCCTGTGACAGCCTTTCTCAGCAGAATGACTAATCTGGAACAAAATGACTTTTTAAGCTAACATGTTGTAAGCGCAACTGTGAAATAAAATGTAAATGAATGTGAATGTGATGTGATACTTGTTTACACAGTAGTTGCAAACTAGCATCGGTGCATAATTATGTTTTGCATTTTAATTGTAACATCATTGTAGTGTACCATCTTATTTTAGCCTTAAATATCAGTGTGACATACTTGTTGTCTTTGATAGCTGTACAGTGAAACATTCTCCAATAGTTCCTTACAATGACTGTTTGGTGTAGACTTTGGTTGACATATGACTAACATGAATGACACTCTGCTGTGCATTTAACTGTATATAATCTTAATAATAACATTGATACTGACATTGTTTTTATTTGTGTCAATCAAAATCTGCAGTTTACCTCAGCTGGCCCTCACTCCTCTCTGCTGGCCCAGACACACCTGCTCTTAGCCTATACTACACCTGACCCATCCTACTCTGGCCTTACACTCCACACAATTAAAGATGTATGACAAAACATGTCATATCTGCAAATAATTTTAAGGAACAAGTGCTCATAAAAAGGTTAAACACTACAAAAATACACCAAATACACAGTTCTATTGACTGGAGTACATTGGATGTAGAATGGTTTCTGCAACACTGATGGAATCTACAACACTAAATTACATCTCTCCTTAAGTCTATGATCCTATTCCTACTTCTGAAAGCCATACATCTACATACCTAACACATATTGTTACATGGTTACATATAAGTTGGAGATGCTGAATACATTGCAGAAACAATTAAGACTTTGATGAAAATCTCTGGAGTATTATCTTTAAAGGTTGTCTTCCTGTTTAATTGTTTGTACAGAGGCAGGCTATACATTCATTTTCATCCATTTCAGAAGAAAGGTTTTTCTTAATTAAATAAATTAAAATGAATTAAAAGAACTATTTTTTGTTTCTAATCCTCATACAGTACTGTGAGTTTGTATCCATGCTAAAATTCAATCCTAGATTTTCATTTTTAGATGTTTATTACACAAAAGACCTCCACCCCCAAAAAAGGTTATATATCTATTGCACCTTTGGCTCCAAAATGCTATAAAACTACATAACCAATACCAGTACACATGTGTGACAAACTGTGCTGAATATAACCATACACAAGCAAAACTGTTGTGTACACTCATGACAAGCTGTGAACCTACACGACACCTTTCAGACGAAGGGTTTCAAAAATGGCATCCATCTTGTCGGCTTGTCGGAAGTTAACCTACACTCATGTTGTGCTTGCTATGAATCTTTTCCACCAATAAAACAAAATTTCTGTGACAAAATAAGCAAATTATACAGCATTTTACCACCCATGTTATATATTTGTAACTGTAACATTGAGTTATAACAAGCAGTATTGAAATTTGGGGGAACAATGAACATGGTTGAAACCTGTTTTGCTAGCATGGTTAGTTCTCCATGGTAAGCAGAGTGCCTCTCGAATGATCATATCATTGACGTTGAAGTTAAAATTGGTGATGGATTTGATTAATACTTCATTCCCAAGTATGATTGCATTGTCTGTTACTAGGCAAATTTTAATTAGTTTTGCTAATACTTAATTTCTATACCCTTTAAGCGTAAAACTGGTAAATTAAAAGCGGAGACATATAGGCGGTGCCCTTGCTATACCAATACGTACATAGCAATATACATAGCAAACTACTACAACAGAAAGGGTTGCTTTGAATCAACTCTATTTAAAAAATTATGATCAGTGGCCTATTTATTACATACATGGCATTGTTAAGTGAAACTAACGTAAAAGAACATCCATGCAACATATGTACTTCATTTTTTTAAGATGGCTCTATGGTTCACTTTTTACAGTGAAGAGTTGAAGTCATCTAATGTCCATTTTCTCCATGATGGAGTTGACGATAAGAGATAATCAAAAGCACAATTGTACAATAAGCTATGGATTCTTAAACCTCGCAGTCAGAGGCAGAGCTAAACAATAGGTACGACAGGCAACCGCTTGGGGCCCCCAGGCCACTCAAGGGCCTCAGAGTGCTGACAACCTTTAAGCTACAGCAGTAGCAACGCAGTTTTTAATAAAAGTGGTAGACTACAGCCTGGAGCCCGAATTGAGTCTTGAAAGGCCCCTGCTTGCATTCAGGGCTTTAGAATCCTTCGCCTAGAATCTGACATTTCCATTGAATCAATTAAAAGTGACCTGCTCAGGTCTGGATATATGAATATTCTCACCTGCAGAAGGGATCGCCAAGACAGTGAGAAGTATTGCACCATTACTTTTCCAGGCCATTATTTGCTCTCTTCTAGAGCTGCCAAGGGTTGTTATCGACCTTACAGGAACGTCTGAGCACCGTGTGTCTTGATGTCAGGAAGTCACATGGTTGCAAGAGGTTCGATGCTGCTGTTCTCATTCACACAGGAAGTGGGCCAACCACACTCCACCTGGTTACACATTTGCCCCGCCCACACAGACATACAAGCTCTAACCTCTTTAGCTTTTTTTTTTTTTCTGGGAACTGACAGACTCTACCACCTGCACTCACACTCACACTCACACACACGCACACACACAGAGGCACACAAATGTTACCACATCTTCATTCCCTTCAAACAGTTCAAAATGTTGCACTGATTGTGCTCTGAAGAATGATCTCAGAGATGGCTATTTCTTCGGGAGGCATATTCTAAATGTTTTATCTGTTGGTAACTAAGAATATTTAAAATTTCGATGACAGAACACACCCTCGTCAAAAACCACAGGCTTCTGCATGGGGTGCATAGGCAGGATAGTGCCACGGTAGTCCCGCCACTTAACATTGTACTTCACTACAGTACTTACTGTACTCTACTGAGGCTTTGGCTGGCCAGTAGTGTTGCACCGATGCCATTTTTTGGCCCCGATACCGATACCTGGCTGTGCAGTATCGGCCAGTACTCTACTGAGGCTGTACAGTACTCTACTGAGGCTTTGGCTGGCCTGAAACTAATTTTGTGGTTACCAATCAGCAAACAGAGAGGACTCAATAGGAGGGCTGAAACCACTGACGATGAAAGCAAGCATTACGTTTAAGCCTGTGTGCTGCATTTAGGCAGCTGCACTTGCAGTTTAAGAGTCTGGTCCACCAGGTTAGGCAGAAGCAGCGTGGATAGGAGTATGGGCGAGAAGTATTTTTTATGAACCTGTAAAAACCTCCCATTTTTTCTGGGGTTCTTCTTTATTATATAATTGTTCTTGTAGTCTTTAAAGTTGAAGTTTATTTTCATGAATACATCTCATATGGACTGGAACATACATTAATGTTTGGAAGTCAGTGAGTGAGTGTTATTACTTTTTTAAACTTATTACACATCATATAAATTCAATTTAGTACTTTGCATTATTTTGATACTTTCATCACTCATCACTCTACTTACATTAAACCCTTGTGCAAAATAACTTTTATAACTATGTTGTAAAGCCTACTGTATGATAACTTTATGTAAACATCTGGGCTCCACCCAAAAGAAAGACTGGAAGTGTTGGAAGTCTCAGGTAAACCAAAATAGCTTTAATTCATAAAGTGCTCACATAGAGATAGATTACACATATTAAAAGACATTGTATGAATGTTGGAATAAAACGTAAAATTCTTAAATTTCACAGAAAAAAAAAATCAAAAGGTATACTGCCAAACAACGGAAAATCTAATGACAAACTTGATTACCACAGGTCGAATCCATCTAACAGAAAATAATTCAATAGAAAAACCCCAATATAGGTTATGCTTGTATTAAAAAGGGGAACTGTAAATTAAAAATCATATTACAAGACCCCCTGAAAATACCTGATGCATAATCTGACACAGTGTAGTCGTACACCATGCGCTGGTATTATATGCATGTTAGCAGTTTAGTCCCTTTAGTAGGTAAACTTAATGGAAGTTGATTTAGCTCACAAGCCATTTTTTCCTTCATCCCTTACATGTTACTAATAAAATGAATAACCTCCAGGAGTGTTAGTAAAAAAAATGGCTCCACTACGTCATATGTTACCTTTTGTAAATATGCAAAAATATTTTATCAACACTGGCACTGACTCTCCTATGTAGGATAAAAAAATAATGTTTTTTTTTTTTAATTCCATATCCAAT
Organism: Setipinna tenuifilis; assembly: GCA_030347295.1. Taxonomy (NCBI): domain Eukaryota; kingdom Metazoa; phylum Chordata; class Actinopteri; order Clupeiformes; family Engraulidae; genus Setipinna; species Setipinna tenuifilis. The sequence goes on along the minus strand of CM059275.1, from coordinate 7,474,667 downwards.
GCAGGGCCTGAAGTTACAGAGATAAATACACATCATTCAGGGGCATTGCTTTTGATTAATAAAAAAAAAAAAACAACAACATGGTGATTAATCATGGAGATTGGTAGACATTCATGATTGTCACAGGCAAGTAGGACTTGCTATTTTAGAAATATACTTTCATTTATTTCCCTTACAGGCAAGCCATTACATATCTTATAAAAAACCTTATGACTGGTAGAAGGGACTCTGAGGGAAGGCAAGCATCTTGATTCAGTGGTGACTTTGCCTCAGGTTTCTGTGAACAAAAAAAGGTTTTCAGTGATTGCCAAGCTCGCTGTCTGTTACATTTGATCATTATAACTGCAGCTAGCAAAGCTAGCGTTAGCAGTCATATTTTGGCAGATTTTTTTCCCTACTTTTTTTCCACTGAAACACTGGGGGACATGAAACTTTGTTGGCATATAGCCCAAATAGAAGCTTTTGGCAAAAACTGATCATAATATGTCATGTACAATCAGCACAATAACCTCTAAAAGCACAGTAAGTGTCGCAAAAGTCATCCCACAGGGGGTGCTGAAATTTCACAAAATTACATTTTTTTCTGTAATCTGGATTGTGCTAAAGTTTCACACCAATTTGTTTTTGTCTTGAAGTGCATTGAACCTCACACATTGAAAAACACTGGTTGACGTCCACAAAAAAAAAATCTGTCAAATTTTAAAATGATAAAAGTGAAAGTAAACAAATACTTCATGTGAATCTCACCAAATTTGGTACATGTTATATGCAGACAAAAAGTTATCAAAGGATTTATCTTGAGATGAACCGTTTCAAACTTACATGTCAATCAAAATTGAAGACGTAACTTAAAATTGTTTGACAGTTTATATTTTGGCTTGTAATTGCCCACTTAGTTAAACTTGACATGCAAACTCTACACATCTTTCTTGTAATGTCCACCAAATTTTGTAACATTTCGTCACAGGGGGCGCTGTTTCCCATTAAATCAAGAAGTCCAAAAACTGTTTCCGATAAGTTGCCTGAACTTTTACCCAAGATTTTTTTTAGTATGCCAGTATTACAAAGCCATATCAACGCAGCCCATAAGCACTTGTTTGTAGTGTAGCACAACTTAGTCAAATGCGTAAATGTAAAAACTGGAATGATGAATTGCCAATATCTTAAACTGAGATGGCAGATACTGCACAAAATTTGTCATGTAGAATCCACAAGACAACCTCTGGAAGCATGCCAAGTACCATGAGATTTAATGCATAGAATATGCTGTAATTTTACAAGATCATCTTCTGGCTATTATCTGTAGAACACTAGAGAACCGAACAATTTTGGTTTAAAACCAAAAAAACATTTTTTTTCTATGTAGGGTAGCCAAACATCAATATCATGCTATATTATATAGTAGGATCTGACACATTGTTTTTTTTCTTTGTCTGCAAGTTCATTTAGCACCAAAGTTAGAATGCTCAGTACGAGAGCATGCGTTTCAAAAGCCAAAAATTCTTGGGTAAATTTAGATTTATGATTTTATCACCATCCAAAAAAAAAAAAAAACAACAAAAAATGACAATGATGATAACATGCCTCACCATCCTTTACCATCATCATTATTTCCTCCTCTCCTTATTGCATATGCAATACTTAAGCAATATAACACAAGGTTAGCTGTGGTTCAGCTGTAGGTAACCACAGCTGTGGCAATATCCGCTTACCAACCCCACGACCGAGTGTTATATTGCTTTTATACAACAGTTCTATTGCCAACACAATTACTTTACACAGTAGACACACTTTTTACATTCTTTTTTAAAGTTTTATTTAATTGTATTTTGGTTCGCTCCAGTCTCCACTCCACAATATAGTTCCAGTTAGAGTTCACAGCGTCTGTGTCCATGGTATGTCGTGGGGATATCTCCACTCCTAGTGATGCTTAGAATGCGTCTCATCTAATCAGAAATGGCTAAATAGTTGGATCGAACCCAACTGTTGTGTAATTACATTTTCACTTACCCTCAACATTCATGAACTTTAGACTGGCTGTGTTTCTCAGTAGGGTGTGGCCTTGAAATATTCCTCTGGGGTGACTATCTTGACACCCCCAAAATAATCCAGCACCCACACCTGAGTGATGTTCATCTTGGCAAAGAACCAGTTGTGATCCGTTGGCCAGTCGATCATTTCCGGGTGGCGGCTGAACAGTGCCTTTTTAGCCACCAATGCCTCGACTGAAGTGTTTTGGACCTACAGACAGCAATGTATTAGTAACTGAAATATGGGCATTACTTTATTTAGTAAACCAATTTATTTACCCTTCATGCTCTGTATTAGAGCATCCAATGTAGTTTTACTGAAGTGTCAGTTGTCTTTAATATCATAATCAGCACTATTTTACTTTTTATATCTTAAATATTTTTGTCGATTTTCTTTATATTTTATGGTAAGCAAGCCATGCAAGGACTAAAAAAGCCAAGAGGACAACCTTGCGCTGTCATGATTTAGTCTGACCGCTATGATTGTGTAGGCATAGCCTCATGTGCAGACTAAATGAGGCCTACAGCATGCAACTTAAAGCAAGGGGAGCTCAGGACAGCAATCATGTTACCATATCCTTATACCAAAGTTTATTATTAAAGTACTTGAATTTGCTGTATTGATCTGTATTACAAACACACTACTGCTGCTACTACTACTACCACTAACATTTCTGTAGCTCTGTCATTGTCAGCATGCCATTAGTAGTATGATCCTATAGCTTTTTAAAAAGGGGCAGTGGTGGCCTGGTGACGGGGGGGTTGCAAGTTCAAATCCCCCAACTGCCAGTAGTGCCACTGAGGTACCTTGAGCATGGTACCATACCCACACACTGGTCCCTGGGTGTTGTTTTTATGGCTGCCCCCTGTTCACATGCGTGTGTCAATTTTCATTGTGTACACTGTGTGCTGTGGCGTGCTGTGTAATCACAATGACAAATGGGTGCTGTTTGTTAGGTTTTGTTTATACCTTCAGAAAATGACATAGTCCAACAATATTAGGCCTACCTCCACTACAGATCCCGAGAGGATGATGTGAGCACATAGTGGACTCTGCGGGTCATAGCCTTGCTTCTTACAGAAGTCTGTCTGTGCCAAAGACATACAGAGCGATGCCTGGGGATTCACCTGTCAAACACATTCACATATATTTGATTTGAACATCAGAGTAGAAGGTACAATGTACCCTGTGCCTGCTCAAACATCCTGTGACGCTGCATAGAATTTCACATTCAAATCAGTCCATTTGCCCCTGAAATAGGGAACCATGAAAAACAAGCTTACGCATACGTCATCAGAATCAGTGGTCTGACAGTGGTTGTAGCTCTGTCCAGTAGTATACAGAGGCATTTCATAGACGCCCAGTTAAATTTAGAACTGGATTTCTCGCCTATTCCTTAATGTTTTTTTGTAGCCTAGCAGGAGTGTGTGCAGGTGCAAGTATGTGTATACATTTATATAATAGATGTTAATTTAAAGTGCAAGAAAGAGGCACTTAAGAGGATACAGTTAAAGAATCTTTATCTTATATTTTTTAAGCTGCTCCAGCAATGCCAATGTGTTTTCGGCCTAGCAGGCCTTCATTAGGGCAATTGAAACATGGTTGTCATTAGGCACTTGCATTTCGAAGCAGGTGAATCACATGATCAGTAGGGCACCTGATCACCCACCAGTAAAACTAGATGACACTGCATTCAAAAGGAACATAGACAAGGTGCATAAAGACTTTTTTTACATTCTCGACATCAATAGCACATTTCACATAACATTCCAATTTACTACAGCACTAAAGCATTATCAGTCAAGATTAGTCTCTCCTTTAGGACCGGGATACCTGAGCTGAAGAGCACCAGAGAAACTTGACAATATACACTGTAACAGCATTTTTGGTAATCTGTTTGCTACATGTTTCAGTATATGAAGAAAATATTTCTAAGAATGAATCATGCTGCTGCTCCTCCCAATAAGTGTTTAACATTGACTGTAATGGCCTAATAAAACAATGCAGAAGTTCCTGTATCTTTTTAAATAATAATCTTCGATGTTTTATGTAATTTCTCTCGGTTCCTTTAAATAGGCTGCATAATGTCGATGGCCCAAATCATTAGCTAAAAGAATGGTTTATACTGTGTTTATTGTTGATATTGTGTTGTTCCACGTAGGATAAGGTGAGCACTTTTCCAATTACTTAATCTACTGATATGAAGACTATTTTAGGTGGCCAACCACCCTGTCAGTTCAGTACCAGTTAGGCAAACGCTATGACATGCTAACGCAAACTGGAATGCAACACAGAAATCTAATAATAGCGAGGCACTTTGGGTGAGCAGCTAAAATCAAGAGACACTTGGTTAACAACGTAGACAGACTTGTGAAATGGAGCAGTTATGGGGAAGATTTACCATTATCTATTCATTCCAGCTTAACATGGACTGCAAATTGGGGGTCTATCTACTTTAACCAGCATGCTCGGTACGTCACAGTGTTGTGATAGTATCAACTTGGTGGCCCTCCCCAGTTGCGCCACAGTGCTGCCTGGGCATATTGAATCTAACATTAGTTCTGGTGTAGGCTATTGATACTTGACTTTGACAAAAAACAGTACATTTGTTGATCCCTACCTCCAAGTCCTGTACGGATATTTCCATGCGAGTTAAATACATGTATGGATTCCCTTTCCCGTAACCCACTGGTCCATCGCTTATAGAAAATAAGTTTGCGAAAGGTTGTCCTCTCACTGGGTCATGGGTTGAGATGGTCGCCATGGAAGCCCAGTCACATTGGTTAACAACATATCGTGCGACACGAGCTACTTCCTCATGAGGTGGTATTTTAGACTGCCCACACTCAAGTAGTAGCACCAAACCTAAAGCAAATAATTGCACGTTCATGTTCTCTTCATGTCCAAATCGGCTATGCCAGTGCCGCTCTGAGCTATGCTGTTCGAGCACAAGCTTCGAGTCATAGTCATATGACCACCACATTCTAGCCACGTGACTAGGAAGGGAACGAGTAACTCTGGGTCACTTGAAAGGCAGCCATTTAGTCAACTCAAAACATCAGATTGTCAAGGCACACATGCAAACGTGTGTAGAGACCGGTGAAGATACACTCGTTTTCAAGAGTTTGTCCTACAAAATGCCAACATGTGCAGCATACGGCTGCAAAAAAGACTCACATTTCTAGTAAGTAAATGCTCATAGTTTGTAGTTTGTCAACTTGTGCTGTATAGCCTACAAATGAATGTGCAGTTCTCTGAGCTGTTTTCATTTATGTCATTGTCGTTTGGGCACTATGTTGTTAGCTTAGTTTTAATTATATGCCTTAGTTTGAGCATAATGCCTGTTCTTTATTTATTTGTTCATTCATTCATTTATTCATTCATTCTGTGCTTTCAGGTTTCGAAAAGATGAATCTTTAAGGCAAAGGTGGGTGAAGGCTATACAAAGGGATAATTTCTCACCATCAGGCACAGCTGTGCACTTTGAAGAAAGGGATATTGATAGGACTTCCTGTCATGTGTTTGGTTACGAGAAGGTGTTGTCCTACTTACTTTGAAATTGGAAAAAGTCTAGAAAACAACCTGCTAAAATAGATGTGGCCTTTCATGTGTCTGAGACACAGTCTTCATCATTGACAATGCCACAATCACCTGGGCTACTTCAGTTCTAGAATGCCCAGCTTCACCCCAAGCCCCTTCCTGTCCAGAACCCTCAGCTCCTTGCACTCAAGGCCACATTAAAGAGGAATTTGTCAGATAGCCAAGTCAAGCACACTTGGTATCATCAAGAAAGAAAATGAAGTTGTTGCAACAAGACAAACACCGAATGATTAAACATAATGCTGAGCTCAAAAATATTATTGGGAAGTTTTTTAAAAAGCAGCTTATGAGCATAAGGAGCATACGTGTACTGGTACTCAGTACCTTAAGGTCAAAATATTAGCTGTACCTTAAGATACAGATTTGTACCCCTACTATAGACATCATATTACTAGACTGGGCGTTGAATGCTGGGACGCCGGAAATAAAGGGCGCCATATTGGAGTGGTGAACGATTGCCAAGCCAATGGTCTTTGCCTTTGTTTTAGTGTGAACCTGTTTAATGTGTGTTGTGAACCCGCTTGTGTTGATTTTTATTATTATTATTATTTTATTATGTTTCACAATAAATACATAACTATGTAATCTGGTTGTAACAGTCCCAAATTTCAAATGCAATTATTACACATTATCTCCATAGTGTATTTGTTTCCAGAATAACATATACGTGTTAATAATTGTCATTCTCACTGAAAAATCAAGAGTGATGTCTAATTTCAGGATATGCATGATGGATATGCATGCATGCAGCCTATATTATAACGTTTGGTCAAGTATGAACAATATCCCTTGAACCATTTTTTTTTTAGAATTGCTTCACGGATGACATAAAAAACTGTTATTTTAGTGAGATATTATTTATTAAATGCGGTGATAATTCATTGCTCCTGTCAAACCGGTTATATTGAGTGGAGCGAATCACCACTTCAAGATGGCGGCCCCGTGTGCCGTTCGCTCCAGTGGAAGGTAGGTTCGTTGCTCAGTCTATGTATATGATGTCTATGCTACTATCCCTTTATTTCTGTACAAACTAGTGGTTAAAAGGTACATTTATGTGCCTTTGAGGGTACTGTGACAAGTAAAAGTACAAGTCTATACCTTCTATTCTAAGAGTGCATGGTTACGCCCCCACTGATGAGAGCTGGCTGCAGGCAGTGAAACACCTGTGGCCTGTTAAAGGGGTGATTGTTGCCAGGCAGATCTGATGAACATACAGAATGTGAGCATGGGGAGTAGTCTTCCTGGGTTGGGATCAGCATGGCTGTGATGGACCGTTCATGGACTCTTACTGGACTACGGTCCATAGATTATTACTGGTATACGCATTTCCCCTACCCCTTCCTCAGCGCTGCTGGCTGGCTAGCCATCCCCAAACGTCATTCTATGCACTTTACTCCCCCCCCCCCTACCCAGTATGTCTATGCATGTGACAATAAACCATCTTTGTATCCTTGTAAAAAGCCGTGAAGTACAGATTACTTTCAGCTGTTTCTATAATGTTCTGTACAGGAGCCATGAGAGCAATGGACCTTGCCTCCTCAACTTTGTGAAGTACAGGTTATATGCTGCTGAGCTATTTTGTCTCTGTATTTTCAACTGTTATATTTAGTTAGTTTGGTTTATTGTAAGTAGTGTATAGTTGTATTATAGTATTATCAGTAAGTCTATTTTTTTTCTACATGTTTTTGCTTATAACCACCTGGTGGTGGGAAAATAAAATTGCACCAGACAGGATTTCTGTTGTCCTGCTGTCTTTGTGATGCCACCTTTAAAGCAACACTAAGTAGTTCTTACCTCTTTGGTCAACAAACCCACATTTTTCTTTAAAATATTTAGACCAAAGCTGCAAAATTATTTTTTTCACGAAAAGCTATTACATTAGCTACACATCTAATTAAAAATGCACTCCAGCAAAGACTCAATTCGGTCTAGATCATTTCTATACGAGTCTATCTGCAGTGAGCCTTTTTTTATAGGTTATTTTTTATGCTTTTTTTTTACAGTCTAACTGTTTAACTGCTTAAATTGATGATTCATTCCAATATCAGAAGGCTGATGAGGACAATGAAAACAGATGGCTGGAGTGTTACATAGCTCATCAACACTTTAAGCACAGGCTGTAGTCATGAGTTGCTCTCATCACAAGTGCTAAACCGTAATTCAGCAGTATTTTTGAACTGTAGGGCTGTGAGGGGTTAGAGTGGAATATTACTCACAGAGCACCTGCTTTCAAACAGTCATTCACAAGGAAAGGCTTTAAAAGGACTCATCAAAGACACACACACACACACACACACACACACACACACCCCTTCTCAGCCATTTTCAGACTTTACACCACCCAGGCTGTATTTCATTCTCTGTCATATTCTTCTGTGGAAAGCACACTAAATGACAAAATACATATGACAATGTGCCCTAGAAAACCATGTGATGAATATTAGTTTTGAAACTGCTCCTAACAGAATCACCCAGACTGTTACAGAATAAGTTCTGGAAGAGATTTTCAGGTATGTGGCTTGTGTGTGTGTGTGTGTGTGTGTGTGTGTGTGTGTGTGTGTGTGTGTGTGTGTGTGTGTGTGTGTTCGGAGTCTCAAATTTGTAATGCCACATTAATGCAATCCGTGTTTTGATTGTCTGCAAGTCTGGCTTTCATTGTTTTACCTAATAGTCACCCTTTACACTATAGGCATATTTCAGCAATTATTTATTGACAATGTGCTATATAAATACAAGTAATAAATATTAATTTTGAAACTGCTCCTAAAACATATCAACCCCCCTTAATTCTATTCTCCTTGGGAGACTGACCAATTCAGTGCCTTTGTATGAAGACCAGCGGAGATTTTTGTCATACCCAGGTATCAAGGTGCCTCCATTGTTAAAGAAAAACGTAAAAGAAAAAAAATTGTCTCTATTTTGTTCTTGTTCCTTTGGGTGTGTGCACACACACAGTGATGTGTGTTTTGCTGTATTGGGGAAGCTAAGATGACCTTTGATCATGGACATGCAGCCTGCTAAGAGTAAAATCATGGAGTCGAGCGTTTTTAGACTACAGTTAAGTCAACTGATTTTGTTGTTTGTGCTGTTCCTCACCTTTTCAGCCTGCTGCGGGTTACCTGGAGGTATGAGCAACATCTGTAGTGTAAATGCAAGTTCTGTTCTTCAGTTATGGTAGTTGTTAGCCTACTAGAATACTCATGTCATGTTGTCACATAGAGACATAATTACAAAATAATACCAACTGCTTACACAACTAATCTGCCTCGCTGCCTAATTTTCTTTCTCTTATCCTCTTTTGTCTCTCTGCTTGTCCATGTATCCATCTGTGAGATGAGTTGTTTTTTTCCCTTTCCTGACTTTGGGCTGCCGTTACAGTTTTCTTGGACGGGCCCCATGCTAGTCAGGTTTTGCTGGTGAGGTCCCGCCGGGCCAACTCTTTGTTTGAGGAGTTAAAAATGGGCAATCTGGAGAGGGAGTGTCTGGAAGAGCGATGTGACTACGAGGAAGCACGAGAGATCTTCTCCCTCCCTGAACATTTGGTGAGGAAACAGATGCATAGCTTTGTTGGTAAAACATGCTTATATGGTTGTGATAATATAAGGTAGTGGGTATCAGGATGACTGTAATCTTAAAATATATTTAACTAAATAGCTTATCTAAAACTAATTAGCTTATCTAAATGGTTTTGATAATGTAATGACGTGTGTAATCATAAGAGTATTACATTCCTCAAATATTTGTTGTCTTTTAAATATTTCTACTTTAAATAATTGACAATCTATTTTTTGGGTTGTTATGTGTTGATATATGTACATTTAGAAATTTTAATATATTTTGCAAATGAATTCGTTTAATTTGTACTAAAAAAACGAATTCATCAACTTGGTCAATTTATGTGTCAAACACACCAGCATTGATCTGTGATTGTTTATTCTTTAATAGTTGGTTTTGGCATTGTTTACTGCACTGGTATGTGTGTCACAGAAATGACTGATTTAAGTTTCAAAAGTGAGGTGTCCTTGCCTTACTGGCCATGTAAGTTTAAAAGACAGATTAGTGTACTTGTGTGTGTTTATCAGATGGCAATGAGGTAAAAAGGATTAATACATTTCTTTGCCATCCTTTTGTTACAGAATGAGTTCTGGAAGAGATATTCAGGTATGTGTGTGTGTGTGTGTGTGTGTGTGTGTGTGTGTGTGTGTGTGTGTGTGTGTGTGTGATTGTGTTGAGAAGGGGATAGAGTGAAACCCAATAAGTGAATTTAATAAGTGAACATACACAATATAATGAATGAATGAAATACTGGGTAACAATAACATCTTTCGGAGACATCATACTCACAATGCTATGCCAGGGCCCATCTAGGGTTAAAAATTAGAGAGTCTCAAATTGGTAATGCCACATTAATGCAATCAGTGTTTTGATTGTCTGCACATCTGCCTTGTTTTACCCAGTGGTCACCCCACAGTATACAGTATAGGCATATTTCAGTAATTATTTATAAACATAGTGCAGTCTTTTTTTGTAATAATTGCATTTATTGACTCACGTAGATTAGAGTTACACACTCAAGTGATTTCCAATCATATGCTTTTTCATATTCAGGCAAAATGCAATCTCAGCTTAATTTTGGTTAACAGCATTGTTTTCAGGAGCCTTTGCTTCCTTTGTAGATGTTGATGACTGTTTATCTCAACCATGTTTAAATGGTGGAACATGTAAGGACCAGCCAAGTGCCTACATCTGCATTTGTCCGAGTGGCTTTGAAGGCCGAAACTGTGATAAAGGTAATGCACCTACAGTGGCATTTAAAAGAGGAAAATATTTTGACTTGAATTGACACACAGTGATATATGAAAATTATGCCTAAATGCATTGGCAGTGGTGACCTGTGGTTAAGAGAAAGGACTTGTGTCATGCAAAGTTGTGCAAAATTCAGAATTTCAAAATGTAATTCAATATAATGAATGAATTTCAATGTGAATATGAATTGGTTCAACCGATACTGTAATTACAGGAAGTTGAATGAATTCTTGCAGTTCAGAGAAATTCATTCTAAACACATATCAGTGAAAATGACCTGTGATCCTTTTATAGGGATAATTACATTCCAAATAAGACAAATGCAGTAGACACTAACATTAAGCATACTTTCCCTTAATATTGAATAATTAGCCCAACATTTCTGGAAATAAAGTGCTAATAAATGCGGTCATATAATTTTCAACAAGTTTAAAGTTATTACAATTTTAATGATTAATAGTTATTTTGTAATGTTAATTTGTGGTAAAACAAAATACTATTTACATAAACTCCATTCAATAACATCCATTATGAACTATTTTGTAATCATATATAGTACATGCAGCTTTCTTTTTTGCCTTTTAATTGATTTATTATGATAGGATAGTGAATATAGTGTAAGTATAAGTGTCTATTGTATGGTTGTTGTTCACAGTTCGAACTAAGCCCTAATGCACAGCTGCTGTTCTGCACTCTTGGGTGTCATGTTAAAGTCTGCCATAGTTTATAAATTCACTCGATTTCTTTTTTTTGCTTTTCTTTCTTTCTTGTTTATGAACTAGATGGAATGGACTGTTGGTGTAAACTTTTAACGGTTTAACGGTTACGCGGCATGATAATCAACTGTGAAGAGTCACCCATGCTAGACTGTGGGATATCCTCACTCCTAGTGATGCTTAGAATGCTTCTCATCCAATCAGAAATTGCTAAATAGTTCGACCGGACCTAACTGTTCTATAATCTCACTCAGTTGCACTACTCAGCTCTCTTCCATCCTCCCCCATGGTTACGGTGCCCTTGACCAAGGTACCTAACCCCCCACTGTTACCTAGGTGCTGCACAGCTAGCTGACCAATCCTGGGACCTTCCTCTAATGACCCAAAGAGTCACATGGAACTACTCAGTGTTAACCAATGGGAATCCACTTCCCAATCACGTTATTACCTCTGGATGAATTAAATTTAACTTGTTTGCTTCTCGTTACAGCAAATTGGGACCTGTTTGAGACTTGAATGTCAAGACTAGAGATTGGCATATGACTTGTGAATATGAATATGTGTGACTCTCATCTATCTCTGTGTGAAAGTAAATGAAATCAAAGATTGAAGACTAAAGATACTCTTTTACTCTGGAGGCTCTCTTTAAAAATGTCTGTTTTGGTTTGTGTTTGTGTGTTGCAAGCCACGCTGTTGCCAGGCAGCTATGGTTGTCTTTATCGAAATGGCGGATGTGAGCACTTCTGCATTGAGAGCCACAATTCCACTCAGGTCTGCAGCTGTGCTACGGGATACAGTCTGGGCCCTGATAATAGCAGTTGTATACCCCAAGGTGTGTATAGGACTGTGAAAGAACATTTTTTTTGCTGTGTTGTTGGAAGTCTAGTTGATGCTGTAGTATCCAGCAAATGTAGGATAGCTGTATCTCAGCCTCTTTGCCCAGATTCTTTTAAAGCCACGCACGACTAATGTGTAAAAATATTTTTGCTTTGTGGCCCGGTACCAAATAATCCACAGCCCGGCATTAGCCCACTTTATTTATCCAGTTTGCTCCACTATGAAAAAAACTGTAAATTCAAACATGACAATTCCAGGCCGAAAACTAGCTTCAATCTGGGCCTGGTCCCATATGTTCAGAACACCTGAAAACCTCCATTGGTCTAAAAAACTGTATCCTTTTAGGGCTGACTGGTTTAGAGAGACATGTACATTGTGAGAAAAGACTGCCTATTTGTTTGCCTGTTGACAGCCTGCTGAAATAAACTTTTTTTCTAAAGACATTATTAAATGAAAAGCAAGGAATTAGCCAGGTCTAAGCATGATTAGCATAAGGGTTTGATGACTGAGATAAAAAGTAGTAGACTATTTGTCAGAGATTCTATATGTGGTATGTGGCATGTGGTTGTGTCATGTTTGTTGATGTGTAATGTGAATTATCTTACCTTATTCTTTCTTTCTTCCACATGACTTTTTTTAGTAAAATTCTCCTGTGGAAAACCCCTAGTGACAGACTTCAGCCCCAGAATTGTGAAAGGTGATGTGTGTCCACGTGGACAGTGCCCATGGCAGGTAAGTCTATTATATCAGATAAACCTGTCTGCAAAAGATTTTTGTGAACAGAGAAAATTGTTAGGGACTGTGCAGAGGTGTCAGTTGGATGGCTGTGTGGTGGCAGGAAGTAAGGATAATTGCGCCAGATAGGATGTAACAAGAGGCACATTCTTTTATTGTCTTTCCGCCACAAAAAAAAAAAAAAAAACATCTTAATCAATTAAGTTAGGAAGTGGGAAATGGGTCTGGAATACGGTAGAAACCCTGAAAATATGGAAGAGTTGACAAAAGCAGGAAAGATCTGATTGGAATTGCATATGTGACCATCACCAAGTTATGCTTTATGTGATTTTCTGCTGTTACGATAACCAAAAATTTAAGCAAGATACAGTCTGGATATGCTAAAAATGGGATTTGGGTTGGCTGTCTGAAAATAGCATTCATTTTCTGGCACTAGATAACTTGTGGTGATAACACTTCTCAGCATCTCAGTCAGTCTTTTGTGTCCAAACAGTGAAATCATTTAAATGAATCCAATTATAGTATGGCAAAGAAACTACAAGGAACTTCAAAGGAAAAATAAACGATTTTGTCTTTTGCTCTTCAGGCTTTACTGAAACGTCATGGGGCTTACCTGTGTGGAGCCATTGTCTTGGACACCAAATGGATACTGACAGCAGCTCACTGTGTATATCAAACAGATGTGAAGGCTTTAGAGGTAACTGTGGGTAAGTCAGAGGCTTCATTGGACCTGGGTTGTGTATTAGCAGAAAGAACATTCACCTGTACTGCTGCTGCACATACTGTAAATGCACAGATATTCTACCATTCTCAACAAAAAGTATTTTCAGTTCAACCACAATCCAGATGTGTTGTGGCTGATTTAGTTACAAATTTAGTCACAATCTCTACTGCTGAATGTTTGTAAGTGTTGTTCCAAATACAAATTACAACAGGTATTTTCGACAACTGCAATATTGCTTGCTTGCAAAGTAATAGTTTTCAAATTGTGTTTAATCAGTTAGGTAAAGATCACCCAAAAAAATATTTTGACTGAACATTTAAGTGACAGAAACAGAAAAGACAAGCAGACCGCCAAGCAGTTCAATTACCCACCCCCTTTTTTATTTTGTAAATGGTATTTTCCATGTTAATTTTACAATTTGTTTTTTGAGGTAACCAATGAATTGATTTTCACCAAAAACGAATCACCAAGGCAGTGACAACACAGTCATACTGTCAAAATTTCAGACTGACACATTTATGACTTTTTGAGTTACTTTGCTAACACAACAGACAGAAAGATAGATGGATAGACACATAAACGCAGATGAAAGCATAGCCTCCTTGGCACAGTTGGGTAAGGTGCACATATGGCATATCTGATGGTTCGAGTCTGACTCGTGGTAATTTTCCGATCCCACCCCAACTCTCTCTCTCTCTAGGTAATTTTCTCGCACTCTCTCACCCTGTTCTGTCATTGCAGCTGAAAAAGCCTTAAAAAATGACTTTCAAACTAGTGGTCTGTGGAATTTTGTCCTATTCCTCATGAAGCCAAACATGGACCTGGCACATGTTTTTTGGAAGCAGAACATGTTGTCTGAGACAATGATTCAAAACATTCCAAAAGTGTTCATATTTGGTCAGTGAGAATTGAGTCAACACAATTGAGAAAAATAAGTCATTCAGTAAAACCAATAAACCGTGGCGATATTTATGGGCATATTTCATTAAAGGTTGATTTAACAACTAGTCTGTGCATTTGTATTTTTGTTTAGTATATTAAAATTGGCATATGCTTTGCTTACCCATACACCTACACCTAAAAGAAGGCAGCTTAAATAAGTTCATTTGTTTTGCACTAACTATGAAATGTGTTGTTTTTATCTTTGCAGGTGAACATAATCGAGCGTTTGAAGAGGGCTCAGAGCAGTCACGTGCAGTGAGGACAGTCCTTCAGCATGAAAGCTACAACCACACATCTAAAGACAACGACCTGGCCTTGCTGCGACTGGAATCCTCCATCAAACTGAGCAACTATGTCATCCCTATCTGTCTCCCCATCAAGTCGGGTACTTTCAGCCGAACTCTGGCAGCTATCCGCCTGTCCACTGTCAGTGGGTGGGGCCACTTGGCCCAATCAGGACCCGCCTCGATCATTCTCCAGCGATTAGAAGTCCCACGGGTTCCTCTAGCAGAGTGTATCTCCCACACAGGGATGCATGTGACCAACAACATGCTGTGTGCAGGCTTTAAAGAGGGAGGTCGTGACGCATGCCAGGGTGACAGCGGCGGCCCTCTGGTGACACGCTACAAAAACACCCATTTCCTGCTGGGCGTCGTGAGTTGGGGAAAGGGGTGTGCTGAGGTTGATTCTTATGGTGTTTACACGAGAGTTTCCAACTACTTGCAGTGGATAGAAAGCAACATGATGAAAGCCTAAACAGGTGAAGCTGAAGTAAGATAAACAGGCCCAACAGATGGTAATGAGGACATAGAATAGTTGAATAAAGTATATTGCATCTTATTCACTTTAAATAAAAAAACATGTATTTTTAATTATCAAAAATGTAGTTGTAGCTCAAATGCAGTTTTAGTCAATTTTATATTTAGGCTGAGGATTGTAATAAACTATAGTTTTTCTCTAAACCAACTCGCCCATTTTTAGTGGCTATTTCTAAGCTAAAGGTTTATATTAGCCTGGGTCTGCCCATACTGCCTGTGACACTGCATAGAAAAATCAGTGGTATGATTGGTTGTAGCTCTCGGAATCAGTGGTCTGATTGGTTGTAGCTCTCGGAATCAGTGGTTTGATTGGTTGCAGTTCTGTCTGGTATACAAAGGCATTTGATAGATGCCCGTTGATTCCACCTCTAAGAACTTCCTGTTCATAGGATCTTTTTCAGACCAAGCTCTGTCTACGAGCTTGGTGCGACAGCCAGGCTAAATGTATAGAGGAAGGAGGACAAAAACATGTTTTACATTCATAATAGCTTTTTCACCATGCACAGCCTCTCCCAATTAAAAAAAAACAAGGTAAACATGTTTTCCCTTTCTATGGCTCCTTTCACACTGTCCATGGTCTTCTAGCTGTTTACATTTAACTGAAATAAAGTAAATGGCTGATGATTAAACATGTTTTTTTTGTTTGATAAAAATAAAAGATGCTTAGATTCTCCACAACGCTGTCAAGCTACACAAACATGACAACATCTTCATAATGAAAAGTGGTGAGATCAGACATCTTGAACAAGAACTTGGAGTATTATCAGATCACATTTTATGACATTAATGCTAAATAAACCCAACAAATTCCAAAGGGTTCGCAGCTTCATGCTATCTGTGTGGCAAGTGGTATGGAATTTAGTGGCCAACTATGACACACCGGTTATGAGTATGCAACCATGTCAACTCAACTCAAGGAATTATAACACACTGGTAATGATCCAATAAGGTGCTCAGGTTGTCATACGAAGAGATACGCGATGTAGTTCCACAACAATAAACTGTTTACTGTAATAGATATTTAACAATGATTGCTATCTATCTCTCTATCTCTCTATCTCTCTCTCTCTTTCTTTTACACACACACACACACACACACACACATTAGTTCAACTATCATGTTAAATGTATTCAAAGTAATTAAAAGTTAAGCCATCCTAAAATATCCATGCAGCACATTGCCTATATATGTTTTATGTTTTATTTTTGAAGTATTTTTACGTTGGTTCTAAGCAGCACTTTTTTACACTGTGTCCCAAAATACTTGGTTGGCATCCTTTTGCATTAACCATGGCATGAATGCGGCATGGCATGGAGGTGATCAGCATGTGGCACTGCTGAAGTAGAATAGGCAATCCAGGTTGCTTCAATAGTGAGCTTCAGTTCACCTGCATTGTTGGGGCTCCTCTCTCTCTCTCTCGCTTTTCCCTTGAGAGTACCCCATAGAGATGCTCACATCAGGTGAGTTTGCTGTCTCTTAAGTCAATAAATTAACAGACTGTTTTTATACAGCCCAGTTTGCTTGTGATTTAGGAAGGGCTGCAATCTTGATTTTCTTAATTCATTCATTATTTATCAAACACCATATATGCTTTAAAAACACTGAGTCATCCAAAGTATTTTTGGTCATGTAAATTGAAGTATTTAGATTTTTTTAAAGTACATAAAGTCAAGATTACATTTTCATTTGAATATATTGTGTTTCACACCTACTTCAAAAATTACCTCTTCCTAATATAAAAAAATGATCATGTGAACTATTTGCCAAGTGTATTGATTTTACCTGCTGCATGAGGTTACAGCTGTTGAAAAGAGACTTTGGACACAACCCTATACAACAGGGAAAACACAAAGTGGGAAGAAGATTCTACTCACAAGTTGCTTTTTCGACTCAACATGTTTAATCTGCAAGTATTCTGTCTAACATTATCGTTAGCAACACTGTGTTACTGCAACCCAGTTTCAGGTAAACTGATTTATTTATTACCCAGCAGTTGTTCAGTTTTTTATAGGTATATGTACCTATGTGGATGTTTAATCAGTCATCTTTGTGTGCTTGACATATCATTACTGCTAGTGTTCTTGGAGCGTGATACAGCTAATGGGGTGCTTCAGCGCAGCCGGAGGGCCAACAGTGGCTGGTTTGAAGAACTAAAAATGGGCAACCTGGAAAGGGAATGTCTAGAAGAACGGTGCTCCTATGAGGAGGCCCGAGAAGTATTTGAGCACATTGAAACTACGGTTAGCATTTTTCCCTTCCTAACCATGGTCATTTAAGAAAGACATTGCTAGCATTGGTAATGGTCTCTTTGACATTGTATCTACATGACATTAAACATTATTTACCAACACTGTTCATACCTAATTTAACCCTAATCCTAATGATTACACTAGCCTAGCCTTAAGGTAAAGGTTAGGTGTATAAAATTGTACATGTTTTGTTGCACACTTTGGACATGTTGCTGACACTGTAACAAACTAGAGATTAAAGTGTAATCAAATTTTACTCCTTGTTACACTTATTGTACTCCATGTTATACATATGGCTTATTCTGAGCCATTATTCTCTCTATCCTGTTAGTAATGTGACTGTGATGTACACTTTTTTGAGTGAAAAGTGAATAAAAGTGTTGCATGGTTATTTGCCCTCTCTAGGATGAGTTTTGGCGTAAATACAATGGTAAGCACTCTATATATTTTTTTACTTGAACAGTATCAGCAAAAAATGTTACATAATGTTTCACTGTAACAGTGCTGTCTGCTGGTCATGCCTTTCAGTTGTGGATCACTGTCTCTCCAATCCCTGTGCCAATAATGGAACCTGTGCAGCCCTTGCGGAGGCCTATACCTGCATGTGCCTACCTGGATACAGTGGACGAAACTGTGAGCAAGGTTGGGCACCACAGTACATACCGTAAAACAACAGCAGTCAACAGTGAGTTTAGAGAAAAGACAAGATACTTGTGCACTTAGAAAGAGTTCTTTCTGGACGAAGAGATTTAAGCCTGACTGACAACAAACCTTATTGTAACCTACTACTGTCTGGAAGAACACTTAGCTTAGACTTATCCTGTCTTCTATGCCTAGCTTTTCCATACTTACCTGGATCCAAAAACTACAATCCAGTGGTACACATTTGTATCTACTTGGTTCTAGTTGTCTGGTTAAAAAGAGATGATTTTACTAATCAATTTCTGTACTTTGCAAAGGAATGGTGTCAATATACAAGTATGTGGCAGTGGATTGTTGCTTCTGAATCCAGATTGCCTGTCATTGGCTGTCAACCTCCTCTGTCATTATCTAATGTTTTTTTTTTATTATCTTTTGTGCGTTTTCTTGTGCGTCTCTTACCTGCAGTTTTTTGTTGTTGTTGTTTTTAAAAACTAATTAGTACGGAAGAGGATTACGGCCACATGAACAGATTTGTTTTATTTAATTCTGAGAAAAAATCCCAAAATTCCTGAGATTAAAGTCAGAAATTCTGAGACAAAAGGCAGATATTCTGAGAAAAAAGTCAGAATTTATTCTGAAAATTAAAAAAGATATATCTGTTCACATGTCCCTAATCCTCTTATGTAGATTAGTACACAAACAACAGAATACACTTTAATTGTAGGAAAAAAGGGCCAGACCAAATGATTTTGATTAAGCCAATTTTTTGTAGATTATGATTGCTATGGTCAAGTTCTGATTAAAAGAAAACATTTACCATTATTTTGGTCACAGGATTGAAACCTTTTGGGGGCTGTGAGCTATCACACAGAGCTATCTTACAGAAGGACAAGACAGCCAAGTTATGGTGTAGGCATGTTGGCAGAATTGGTGTACTTTGTCTGCTAAATAAAGAATTCTGGTTAATGCTGTTCATGTCTATCACAACTGTCATGATCTTCCTGACAGAAAGCCGAGCCATCCTGGAGACCTGCCTTTATGATAATGGTGGCTGTGAGCATTTCTGTGAGGACACGGGGGGCGAACGCATTTGTTCCTGTGCTGATAGTTACTCTCTGGCAGCTGATGGAAAACAATGTTCTACTGAGGGTGAGGCAATACACATACATTTAAACAGTTATTTAATTTTATATTATATTATATTATATTATATTATATTATATTATATTATATTATATTATATTCACTGATAGAGACAACTGAATAATAATAATAACCTTTACTTGTATAGCACAATTCATACATACAAGATGCAGCTCAAAGTGCTTTACAGTTTGGCAAGGTCACAAACAAAACAGCACTTCTTGCAGTCCAATGGCATTTGAATGCAATAATGGAGTGGCGTAGTGTTTTAACAATGCAAAGTCACAACAACGCAATGAATGATGGTTATTAATGGAATTAATGAATAGATGGTTATTAATGGAAAGACCTATTTAATAGGCACAACACCTGCCACAACAATAGATGGTTATTAATGGAAAGACCTATTTAATAGGCACAACACCTCATCTGTCTTTATGAAATATGAAATTAAAAAAATACTTAAATGGGACCTTGTTGTCTTTGCTGGGTTTCCCCATGTCCTTAATGTGTATGTATCTTTTGTCCATGCAAACAGTATGCACACTTACAGAAAACGTGCATGCCAAAAGGACCAACTGTTTTCCTCAAAAGCCATTTCTCCCAGTCTGCCTATTTTTTGCACTGCTCTTTCAAGGAAAGTGAATATTAGCCTCTAGTTCATCCTAATGTAGAAAGAAGAATTCCATTGTTAGGCATGCTTGTCTTTGACCTATGGTCTATAGCTGGAAGACATTGCATGTTTTAAGCCATTAAAGTGTGTTGATACACTCTAGAAGAAACATTATGAATGGTGAAATCATCCAAGGTTTCAAGCATCCAAGGTTTTTGTTGTTAAACCTCCTGTTAAACCTCTGTATCTTGTGAAGGTTAGGGGTTGGGTTTGATTAAGGGGACAATTCGGTACATAATAAACAAAATAAAACTGAATTTCAACAAATCATCTGTAAAGTATTTGTGGGTAGACTATCTAAATAAAGTGTTATCATTTTTGTTTCTCATTCTAATGGAAATGACCACCTCTAGTGGTCATCCCCTGTGGCAAGGCTCCTCTGGACCCCTACTCCTTCAGCAGTAATGCTAAGTTGGATCCTCGGAGCAGAATTGTGGGAGGGTCTGTGTGCCCAAAAGGTCACTGCCCATGGCAGGTAAGTGACATTCAGATGCACTCATGTATGTCAACAGGTTGTAGAGTGTTCTGTCTCTGTTTGAATACATTTTTCATGCCTTGTCTTCTCAGGGAATTGTAGCTTGCCCAAAGATAATTTAGTGAAAAGTTAGGCTAAGTGACGGGATTCCGGTGAGCTAAAACCAGTAACTGCATTGATACAGAGCACAATAATATACTTGGCAGAGTTCCCAAAGTGTTATCTTGAATGCCCTCCATTCATCCATTCACACACACCGTTTGATGTTATGTAAGGTGCCACTGAGCTATTTTTAATAAGTATTTCATCCACTGAAGAGGTGAGGATGGTTGCATCTACTTCATCAGCATCACCGAAAACCCTGCCAGAAGAGCGAGAGAGGCTGAAAGTGGAAAAGGGCATTTGCCCTCTGAAAAATTCAAACCACTTGGGCCCTATCATGCCACGGCGCATTGTGCATTCACGACATGCGCATGCTGTCATTGCTATTTTGTGCCAGCACATCGTTCATTTTTTCAGGTAAAAATCATGTTGTCTAGATAGCAAGATAACACTGCGCCCTCACGGGTGTGTCCGCAAAAAGAAGAGGTGTGGTCTGGTGCAAAGCGCATCAGATGCTATTATGAGGACGCAAAAAACAGTTGCACTGATGATCAAGATAAAGGTCGTTTTTTGTCACTCGCACGTTGCTGAAAAGCTATTTTAGGGGCACACAACGCTTTGATTCCAGATTTTAATGTTTTAGTAAACAAACGGGCACAAATGTATAGCAATGTTCCGCAGTTTATTTACGATTTCTTTTGTCGTTTTAAATAAACAGCGTGGCGAGTTGTAAGAAATGTAATGGACAAATCAACAAAAAGAAAACTAATGAAGTAATGGTTTGATGGACCTATACCTTCCGTTTATTTTTGATGTTTCTTTTGAGTTGGAAGCTTTTGTTTCCCCCATCTAACTTTGTTGTACAGCTTTCGGCACTGTTCGGAAGTTCTCTTCTTGCCAAAGGAGGAGGACATAATTATTGAAGATATTTCCTCCCATACTTCTTTGACCCACAGAAGTTTGGGGGGGATTCTTTCCATCCCCGAATACTAACTGCTCACACGCGTTTACTTAATGCACGAGCAGATCTGTCTCCTCCACCGAAAAACTCCTGCCGTCCAGGTAAATCCGCCATCATAATAGCAACAGGCAATGGAAAATGCGCCGCTGGCTTTTAAAGGGAATGAGAGTATAAATTCTGATTGGTTCATGTTACGCCCAAAACACAGCCATGACTAATGAAGTAATTTAAGACCAACCCTTTTGAACAATGCACCTGGTGCAATGTTCACTTTTCCCGCCGTCAAAATACCAAATTGTGTTGGGAACGCCCCCAAAGCAACTTGCGCGACAGACTTTAGACAATGCGCATATAATCATGAAAATAGAGCCCATTCTGTTTGCAATATAGGCTTTAAGCTGTGAACTCTCTGGCCACATTTGCATTGGATGGCAAAAAAAATGCCGCAGATTTTGTCCTGTCAGGTAGAATAGAATATATTACAATAGAATAGAATAGATTCCATCATCTCTTCTCTCAGACAATCTTCTTAGAAATTAGAAGTATATGGCATGGAGGTCAACTACCGTTGTATCACTCCCTTCCAGCTTCTTAAGTACGGCCTCAAAGATGCAGAGCATATTGTTGCAGAAAAGCACATAAACATTCACAACTTTTATTTCCTAACCCTAACAGAAAATACTGGATGAGTGATATAAGATCACCCTACATTTGTGGTACAGAATGAATGAAAGATGTACTATCAATGCTTACATTGGTGATCTGTGTTTATGCATTTCTCCTCAGGTCCTGCTTCAGCATGGACGGCAAGCCTTCTGTGGAGGGGTCATATATAAGCCAACATGGATCATCACTGCTGCACACTGTTTGGAGAACCTAGAAATGAAACACCTGAAAATAGTTGCAGGTATAATGAGAGGCTCCATGTTTTGCTTTGCCTACTTAACACAGTCATTATACTTTTTACATTGTACAGTTACATTATTCTTAAAGCTGCTTTATTTAGGATTGTGGCCAAAACTGGTACTACAATCAAATTTAAGACTGTGTCAAGCATG
The DNA here is from genome assembly GCA_030347295.1 of Setipinna tenuifilis. Classification (NCBI taxonomy): domain Eukaryota; kingdom Metazoa; phylum Chordata; class Actinopteri; order Clupeiformes; family Engraulidae; genus Setipinna; species Setipinna tenuifilis. The sequence continues at coordinate 7,452,154 of CM059275.1, read as the reverse complement.
GAGATATTAGAAAAACTGTAGGAAGTAAGGAAGGCCTGCCCCGATTCATTTCAATGGGAAATGCTAGGCTACTGAATTCAGCCAAAATTGAATGAATTTTCCAAATGTCAAAATGGAGTTTCACAGGGCTTATTTCTGCCCCCATTTTACCTAGCCAGTCAAGTAGCACACTACTGATTGACGTGAGGTAGATCAGAAAGCTATATCAAGGAGGACACTGGATGTTCAACAATGGACAGTGGTGTAGTTCGGCAATGCTCTCATGCATGAGCTGAGAGTGGAGCACCCTCCAATCAGCATGGGGAAAATGGGGGCAGAAATCATGCAGTTTCTGGAAAATGGTGATGAGGAAGTGCCTTGCTAATTGGCTGAAGCTAACCAGCCAAATCTGACCCCTCTGGTGTAAAGCAAAGCAAGGCCAAACACAAAATCCATACATAACCAGAATTTGTGGGCTGTAATTTTAATCTTAAATTCACTGTGCTGTGCCATTGCACTGATCAGTGAAATCAGTACTTCAGTGCTTCCTTAATCTCTGGTAACATATCAGGAACATTTTATGATTACTTGCTGCACATTTCCTACATATAGCACATTTAATTATTAATGTAATAGTAACAGTATACAAAATACTGTTGATTAAATTTCTTAATGTAGTTGCATTTCCAAGGAACTATCACAAATACATCTTTCATCCTTCTCACTGCCTCCAAAGAAAAGGCTTAATATGCTTTTCTGTTAGACATAAATTCTGCTTGGAAATTAATTCATGATCGGATCCATCATATTACTGCCAAATCATGTTTTTTGAACAAAAGTTCATTTGGTTCATGGATGTTTAGATGTGCAGAAACTGTTTGTATATGACTTAGACTCGTTTCTCTGTGTCTTCGTTGGTCTGTTTGTCACAGGTGAGCATGATCTTACAGTGGATGAAGGAACAGAGCAAACCATCAGTGTGAAAGAAATGATTCCACATCCAAACTATGACCCCAAAACAGTAGACAATGACATTGCTCTTTTGCATCTTCACGAACCCATTGTGTTTACACCCCATGCCGTACCTGTTTGCCTGCCGACACGTAGCCTTGCTGAACGGGAGCTCTGGGCCGTCCACTTCCATACAGTCAGTGGATGGGGACGCCGCAGTGAGGGTGGACCTACATCAAGTCTCCTCAGGCGACTGAAGGTGCCACGTATTCGGACACAGGAATGTGTAGAGAACAGTAATGTGTCTCTGACTTTAAATATGTTCTGTGCTGGATACATTGAGGGCAAAGAGGACTCGTGTAAAGGGGACAGTGGAGGTCCTCTGGTCACTTATTATCGAAACACGACATTTCTGTTGGGAATTGTGAGCTGGGGGAAAGGTTGTGCGAAACCAGGTAACTATGGTATCTACACGCGGGTGTCCAACTACCTTGGGTGGGTGCAGAATCACACATCAAATTTATAGAATTACAGTGAAAAAAAATACTTATATTGAGAATGCTGAATTCAGTAACACACTAAGCCATTTAACCATATAAAACTGTACTTTAAATTACATTTTTGATATTTTAAAATATACCTGCTAATTCAAAAGATTATCATCTCCCAGAAATGTCCTTTTTATAGAAAGAAAAAGCACATTTCTTGCCCCAACAAATGACAAAACAACTTGCAAGTACACAGAAGGCCCGAATCAGTAACCAACAGTCCTATGCTCCAATGGCACACGATGATTTCAATTTCAAAGTTGTTTGAGAATGCAAGAGTGGGAGGGTGGTGCCTTAGAGGGTGAGTGTAAAAAATGTTGCTGTCAGCACCAAATTATTTCTGATTAGAAAGTAAAAGTTAGAAAGTAGATCTGCTTTGTTCCAGTGTGAATATATAGTCTTCATGCTCAACAAGTGTAAATGTGTCCTAGGTTGTTGACAGAGATTTGTTCCTTATGAATCTTCAAACTGAGACATTGGTAACAGAAAACCACAATCCAGTCTGTACTCTGTGTAATGTGTTCCAGACTGTCAGTTCAACTGAAGCAGTACTGCTTACTATTGTATAAGGTTTTTTGGAAGATGTAATACATTCTTTAAAAGGTTGTGTCCTTTTCTTTCTTGCTGACCGATATTTATGGTGATATTCACCTAAAGAGAAACAACATTTTGAGGTGCAGCGGTGATTGCTGTGGTTCCTATTGATTACAGAGGATTAAGCATGTAGAGTACTTTTAAAATTAATTCACATATAAAAACATAAGTATCTTCAAAAAAATAACCCTTAAAGTTCGCCTTACAAGGTACCTCCCTGACTTCTCTGATTCACAGACCAAAAGAACCTTTCTCCCTGACCCTAGTGCAGTCCATCAAATCCTGCCAATGAATAAATATAATACATAAATACATAATCAAACATTAGTACTTAGTGTATAAGAGCAGTTATTAGTAGTTGTACTGTAATTTGAATACAACACAAAAGCAAGTTCTACAATCAATATTAATCTTTCACAGAAAGTGTGGAAGTAAACAAAGGCATGGGACAGTGCTCTTAAAAGCTTGTTTTGTACAGTTTCTTTCCTCCTACTGTGCAATGTAGGCATAGCGTTATCTTAATAAGGCTTCTGTCCATGTTGCAAAGAGCTTACAGACAGATATACAACCTCTTTAATGGCACCAGATTGCTGTCTACTTTAACATTTGAAATTTTCCCTGGTAGCTTTGCTTTCTGGATTTGTGACCAGTCTCATCTCTACTGTGAAATCTCTGGTCACATGTATTTTCTTTTTCATCTTTTGGCTACAGACTGTATGCAAAGATCCCTAACAGTAAGACTACAGTAAGGTTTGAATGCGCTGAATTCCCCCATTAAGGGGAGCTACTTTGGGGCCCTCTGATAGTCCTTGAGTATTTCTTCTGACTAAAAACACTATTGCAAAAGTAACAAATGGGTATACTCCGGGAAACTTCATTAATAATATGAGAGTAAAGTGAATGTCATGATAATTTTATCTAAATTAACTGTGAAAACATGATCACTTCAGTACACTCACTCATACTCACAACAAAATAGTCAAGACTGCCTTCAGACTTTGCCCTAAGCCAATAAGTCTGTATTTACATTATTGGATTTGAACTTTTTTTTTGTCCTCTCCTCCCTCTCACAGTAACACCTCCCCCTTTTTTTCTTTTTTTTTTTTACCCGAGTCACTCACTTTTACTAAGCAGGTCATTAAACTTATCCAGTATCTCATGTCTTCTAGAAGGATCTAAGATAAATCTGAAGTGTTGAAAGGACTGGCCATGCCTCAGATCATCTGGACCTTATCATTCCTCCTGCTGCTTCACCATAGTTCTACACATGGTATGTTCCCTTGTTCCCTTGTGTTTGTCGGGGGAGGGATAAGCTAAACAGTTGACATTTTTAGTTAGAGTTAAATCCATGAAGTGGTAAGTGATGTCAAAGTGACAGGCTTTTGAGACTATAACCATTAAGGTTGTGAGTTTTTAAACATTATATAAAAGAATGTGTTTTTACAACAATGTAAATTCCAAAAGTTCCTTCACACTGGTGAACAGGAGAAAGCCTTTCTCTCTAAATTTGTTTAAAACATGAATGATACATGAATGTTGACGTAAACATGCATCAGTGACAACTTCATTTAATTTTAATGTGGCCTTTAGGATGATTTTGACAGCTGGATTTTATGGAGGTGTTGTCTATTAAAGTGTCATCATCGGTGGCGCTGTAGGTACATTTATAGCCTAATGCACAATTGTAAATCAGAAGCCTCAAACAAATGTTGGTTGAGTCCTCAAAAGGGCAAACCTTCACCCCTAGTGGTTGTGATTATAGAGCAGTTTACATGTGAATTCATAGACCAGATGTTGTAGAAGGAAAATTTGTACACGAATAATTCAGAGAAATGCTTAAAGTACACCACGTCATAAAGTTGTCAATAGACCACGTAATAAAGACAAACAATTGGCCGTGTGAGTTACTGTTGGCAAAGTCATCAGAAAATACAAGTTGGCTAATGCTTTCATGTTCTGTCATTGTTTCAGCAACTTTACCCGTTAAATTGTAATGAATGTTATATGAATGTTTGTTGTGAATTTACCACTGTTTCCAACAGAATTATTTAACCTCTCAAAAATGTAAGGTCATATAGTTCAAGGAGACCTAAAACCAGGCTGCGTGCTTCGATGGTTAGTGCTTCTGCAGCCATTTGATTTCCATTTTCAAATGGTAAAACAAAATGACTTGTTTCCTGTCTTCTTGTTTTCAATGGCTGTTGACTGTTCATTGTTTTTACAGGTTAAACCAAAGGCAGAGAATGATTTGATCGATGTGGTCGTCGTTAATTTAATATTCAATTGAGAATTCAAAGTCAAACAAACAACAAGATGAAATTGTTATAATTAATTAAGTGATGAAAATGGTGTGCTTTCCCTTAGCAAAAAGAAGTTTATTAAATTTTACTATAAGTATACTTATTTTATACTAAAACTGAAGACATATACTTAAAATTGACTTTTATAAGCTATATTTTGTATACTTATAGAATAGTATAGTAAAGTATACTTGGCTTATACTGAAACTTATAAACAAAGTCTAAGACTAAGTGCATTTATACTAAGACTTACACTTATACTTTAAATAAACTTAAAATAATACTTTTATAAACTTAAAATGTTCCAATTTAATACAAATAAGTATTAAATGAGTGTACTTTCTAGTACACTAAAAGTACATGGTCTGTAGTATACTTTCTATACTTACACTTATACTGAAGTATACTTCATAAAATAAACTTTAAGTATACTACTTTTTGCTAAGGGTTGTTTAAGGACCTTTGATTTTATTCTTCAAAAATAAAATTGAAGATACAGGCAAAGCCATTGGCCAGATTTGATTTTGATTATTTCATTTTTACAATTTGCCCGACCCAGATGTTATATTCACTTCTGTGGTGATTTTAAGTCTAATTGATTTCATTAAGCAGGCAGAAAAATACAGTCAAGATGAGGTTTACATTTTAACCATACAGTAGTAGATAGGTTCTCAGCCAAGCGCAGAAATCAGACGGAATATTCTGTCATCAGCACATCCATAAATGATTCAGACATTAGATGTAAAGCACAGTGGTGCATGGTATGACCACTGCATGATGGTTGCCATGAGGATGATGATGTAAATAATGTTATTGATTAGATTATCTTACTAAATAAACAAGGACCTTACTTCTTAATCTGTAACCAGGCATGTTCACAGTATATATTCTCTCTTTCTCTCATCACAATGAAATTACTGTTATTTATTTGTGATATTTATTTATCACCTTTTTTTATCATGCTATGGATCAGTTTGCACATATGCCATGTGTATGTACACCCATGGGGTAAGAGGCTCCTGTATGTCTGATGTATTGCGAAGTCTTGTGTATGTATTGTGTGGAATCAGGTACAAAGATAGTCCTCCAGGAGCAACATGGGGTTAGATGCCTTGCTCAAGGGGACCTCAGGGTGCAGAACGCTGCACTCACATTTTTTTCCTAATACCTTATGTTACAGGAATCGAACCTGCAACCCTCCTATCCCAAATCCCAGCTGCTATGTTTTTCCACATGAATTTTCACGTTTCCTATGACTTTTTATTTCTGTTTTTTATTGTTGACCCCAACAGTCTTCCTCCAGAGTCAGGATGCCAATGAGGTGCTAAAGCGTACTAAGCGGGCCAACAGTCCATTCGAGGAGTGGCGACAGGGCAATATGGAACGGGAGTGTGTTGAGGAAGTTTGTGACAAGGAAGAGGCCCGAGAAATATTTGAGAATGATGAGAAAACGGTATGTTTAGCTTTTTTTAATTTTGGTTTCTTAAAATTTAGGTTAGTGTGGCAAATTCTTGCAAGATCATTTAGATCACTGTTTTTTGTGCACATCAGGTGATTAAAATTATTCTTTTTTTTCATCAGGATGAATTTTGGAATGTGTATTATGGTAAGCTTACTTACATATAATTTAATGAATTTTAGGTTGTAAGATTGTACCCATGTTTAGGAAGTCAATACCAGTGGGCAGTGGTGTTACCATACAGGATATTCATATAGCCATTTTAGTCCAATGTGAAACTGTAAAATAACATTTAAACAGCATTTAGACTAGTTGTAACCATGTTTATGCAAAAAAAGTAAAGGGTAAATTCTGACCAATTTGTATGGTATAGCTCTACATGTTTTTGAGTTTTTTACAAGTGTTTTTGAGTTTTCCTTCTAACTGTTCTCCTTTGTCTATACATTGCCAGTAAATGCAGCTCTGTATGATGAGAGAACACAGAAAAAGATAGTTACATTTCTCAAAACAATTTTGGCAATGTCATTCATAATGTTTACAGTTAAACTTTGTTTGGGTTTGTATTAAATAAAAAAAGTCATCATGACTCTAAAGATGATTATACATCAGGCAACTTTTTGAGCAATGTTACCAAGCAACATTACCAAAAGATGTTGTTTGGAGAACTTAGATCAGCAGTAGGCACATTTTTACAATCATCCTATTAGAAAATTAGGAGCCAATCATGTTGTTGCCTGGCAACATTGCTGAAAACTTTGTGGAAGTGCATGTCTGATGGTGTCTGTCAGCAGTGGCGGTTCTATAGTGTTTTACGCCCCGGTCGAGACCACCTCTCAGCACCCCCCTCTCAGGTTCCATTAATATGGTTTTCTCAGGCAGAATCTTGCCTAGCCTATCAGCGAACAGAGGGAGTGTTTGTGAGAGATGATGTCAACTTTGTGTTGAATTGCAGTGCATAGGCAGGCTTAGAGCCAGGCTAATTGCTTACATCACAACCAGATGTTAGCAATTGGGTAAAGGCAGATCTAAAAACTTCAGCAGAGTCTACACCTCAAGGAAGAAAACGTTTTTCAATACAGCACAGCCAGACCCTATGTACAAAATAAAATGAAGTAGGAGGGGCTTGTTTACCAGGGGTGCATTTCTCGAATGCAAAATTGCTAACTTCTTAGCCACTACCATTGTTGGTACTTCCAAAGTTTGTACTTCCGAGAAACGTGAGGTAGCCTCTGGGGTGGTACTTCGGAAGTACCAACAATGGCAGTGGCTAAGAAGTTTAGCAATTTTGAGTTCGAGAAATGCACCCCTGGTCAGTGGTCATCTTCAAAAGAAAAAATGCAATGCAAATGAGAAAGGAAAGTAAAAGTAAAAGGAGGCGAGACCGAAATCCCCCAAAGTTTTTTCCTGTGCCTGAAACAGATTGTGAGAAAACATCTCACATTAGCAATGACTATGCTTTGCCTTGTAGCAGTAGCAAAGTGTCAGTAGTTTAGATAGGCCTACTAAGCACCACCACTACTCAGGCTGGCTTAGACCAAAGCAGGGCTGTAATTTTCACGCTAAACTGATATCTCTGTCAAAACAATACTGAATAAATGAAATGCTAAGCAGGTATTTCCCATACCAGAGTTCAAGCTAGTAGTCCTGTTTTAAAATAGCCTGATTACGTTTATGCCTTAGACTTTACGTTTGTTTACGATTTTGTTTATCATTTCTGTCTTTGGGGTGTTACAGATGGAGATGATTGTTTGTCCAAACCATGTTTGAATGATGGCAGGTGTAAAGATTCAATTGGGAAATATATGTGCTACTGCCCACAAGACTTCCATGGCTACAACTGCGAATTAGGTATGTCAGTATCCAGGATACGTACCACTCTTGATGTTGTACACCTAACACTTACTGCTCTGGTCTTAATTTTCACTGTTTTTGTCTGACGGATTTTACTGTGTGACTTTACCACGGTACAGCAATCCCTCAAATGTGTGAAAATAAGAATGGCGGCTGTGACCACTTTTGCAATGTAATAGACGGGACAATGGAATGTTCATGTGCGGATGGCTACAACCTTGTCAATGGCAAAAAATGCCACTCTGATGGTAACATTTTATCTTTTGTTACAGAACACACGCCAGCAGTTACACATTCAGTCAATGAGTTGATATGGATATTAATTATTATTTCTCACAGATCCCTATAAATGTGGAGTTGTCAAAAAAAGAGGAACCACAGAGACAAGGTCAATCTTCGGGATAGTTCCAGATGCTGTGGATACACTGGAGTCTACAACACAAAATAATGACACATACACACCCACAGTAGACAGCATTGTTAATGTTACCATGAGTCCTTTAACTGCAGAGGAAGATGCAATGCATGACGTCAACGAAGATCTGGTCCTTGAAGACAATGAAGCGAAGACACGTGTGGTTGGTGGGAGCGATTGCGCTCCAGGGGACTGTCCATGGCAGGTGGAGTTTAAAATGCAACACACCACAAGACATACACAGACACAGACACGTACACACATTTGTGTGTACACATACACAGACATGTACACACACTTGCCTACACTGGGGAAATAAAAAAAGGACTTTGGGGAGGGAGGGCTCCAATTGAACTTTCGCTAAGCCCCTCTCAAAAATGATGTGTAGCCTGTGCTGATGGGTAACCTGTACTGCAATGCCCTCATCCTGCCATAGCTCTACCAGTCTAACATTTCATTTTTTGCGTAGTGGTCACTATGTAGTCTGCATTCTTTCCACTCCTCTTTTGAATCACAAACAAAATTATTGGTAACACTTTCTATGAACCTAGTCTTCATAATGCACTATAAACACATTCATTAAGAGTTATAACACATTTATGAGGCTTTATAATGATTGACATAAGTGTTCACAACTATTTATATATACTCATGACTGCATTCATAAGGCATTATAATGCTGTGCTATAGGCATTTACAACTTAAATATTATAACACATTTATGAGGCTTTATAATGATTGACATAAGTGTTCACAACTATTTATATATACTCATGACTGCATTCATAATGCTTTATAATGCACTGTGTCACTTTAAGTTGTAAATGCCTATAGCACAGCATTATAATGCCTTATGAATGCAGTCATGAGTATATATAAATAGTTGTGAACACTTATGTCAATCATTATAAAGCCTTATAAATGTGTTATAACTCTTAATGAATGTGTTTATAGTGCATTATGAACACTAGGTTCATAGAAAGTGTTACCAAATTATTTTAGTTTAAAATGGGTTTGGAATGGGTTTATTAAATATTGTTATTTCGCAGTTTGACTATTTTTGCCTATGCAAAATATATATTTGTTCCTGGATTTTTTTTAATAAATCTTAAACTATTTCTTTTCATTTGTTTATATTGTGTGCTGTAATTATTGTATGTTGAAAAAAAAATAGTCTGCTAAGTATCATGGACATGAAAGTAACATGGGTGGAAAAGTCACACATAGGCCTAGGTAATGGGTAAAGTTCTTAAATGTGTGTCAATATTACTCTTCTCCCCTGAAAAAGGAGTTTTCCCTTGACAGTGTCCTCAAGTGCTTGTTTGAAGTGACTCTGTTGTTATTGTTGCTGCATAAATATTGATTACTCAAAATGCATATCTCCTTCTGCTTTTTTTTCTCAGGCTCTTCTGATGAACACAGAAGGGATAGGTTTCTGTGGAGGAACCATACTGAATGAGTATTTCATCCTCTCAGCTGCCCACTGCATGAACCAATCCGACCACATTACAGTTATTCTTGGTGAGTGTGAATAAGTCAAGATGGACTGAATAGAGTGTAATACTTAGAAATGTCCATCATCCATTCTGTTAGAAGTGAGAAAGGAATAATTTGCTTGTTTACTTAGTTTTTGTGTGCCTTAACCAAGAATCATTTTAGCCAAGATTTTGGTCTTTCATTTCACTGCTGCTTGTGCTGCGTTTGCCATTGTGTTTTTCAGGTGAGGTCGACATAAAGAAGGATGAGGGAAGGGAAGCTAAACATGAGGTGGAACTCTACATTACCCACAGGAACTACATTCCTGATACCTACCACAACGACATTGCCCTCATCAAACTGAAAACACCTATACAGTTTAGTAGATTCATTATTCCGGCTTGCCTACCTGACCGCGACTTTGCAGAGCGAGTTTTGATGCGGGAAAAGATGGGCATGATCAGTGGCTTTGGGCGTGTTCGCGAGGGAGGCCCACAGTCTACTACTCTGATGCACCTAAGAGTGCCTTATGTTGACCGTGCGACTTGCAAAGAGTCCAGCTCGTTCCAAATTTCCCAGCACATGTTTTGTGCTGGGTATGACAACGAAAAAATGGATGCCTGCCAGGGGGACAGCGGTGGCCCTCACGTAACACTCTACAAGGACACCTGGTTTGTGACAGGAGTGGTGAGCTGGGGTGAGGGTTGTGCCCGCTCTGGAAAGTATGGCGTGTACACACAAGTATCTAAATTCATCGACTGGGTGAATCGTGTAATGAAAACAGTTATGGCTTTAGGGAGGAACAGGAGGAAAAGAGGTACATTGCCTAAAGTGCTTTATTACTAAGTAAGGTCTTACAGAACAACAGAAAGGTAAGGGGTGAAATGTCACTGTTTAGGATATGACAGAAATTATGCGTGTAGAATTATGTAGAATTAAACTGAATAAAGTTTTTGGATGACTCGTGATTTTTTATTTGTGATCTGTTCTACATAATTACATATTATAGGTACTTTCAGTGTCAACCTGGCCATGTTATCTATCCCCTATGAATTCATCCCCTGTGCCTTCTTCTGTGCTTATGTGGAATGGTTGTCTCAGTTCCCACTGAAATGTGTAGTGGAGCAGAAAACAATTATTTTGTGTTTTGACTAGGAACGCAACCTGTTAAAGTTGGTGCACTTCCATCGGATCTCCTGTACCATTCAGGAAGTAGATAACTTCAGGAGGAGCACTAATAAGAAAGATTGTGCTGTAAAACATTTTAGGTTTCGGGAGAACTATACTATTTCCATTTTTTTCCATTCTGCATTCTATGACTGAGCTTCCGAGCACAGACATCTTACAGAGCCTATATGAGCGACAATCAGCAACAAACAAAGCAGATCTTACTGGTTGTTCTTACTGATTGTCTTTAGCTTTCACATCCACAATAAGAACGCTAAAGAGAGAGATTGTGTATCTCAACTATGGCAAAATGAGCAAAACAAGAAAAAAAGCAAATACATAAGTAGGCAACAGGTAATTTTTCAAGTGAACGAAGCTGGGGCAAATGGACCCTCTGGTATGGTAGAGAGTAGAGACAACTGGAGACAAGACAACTTTCACTAGGAACAATTAAGGAGCTCTGTTTGGTCCCATGGCATGACAAACACGTACCACACAGTTATGGACACCAAAATCTAACTGGCTAAGGAAAGTACACTCTAATGTCAGTTTTGCAAACGGGACTTTTCTATGTGCAGAGTTCTAGATCCAGATTATTTGTTGAAAGTGAGGATCAGTTTTGCAGCTCCCAGTTTTGCTGGTGTTGCTGATTTATTTATTACCCAGCAGTTGTTCAGTTTTTTATAGGTATATGTACCTATGTGGATGTTTAATCAGTCATCTTTGTGTGCTTGACATATCATTACTGCTAGTGTTCTTGGAGCGTGATACAGCTAATGGGGTGCTTCAGCGCAGCCGGAGGGCCAACAGCGGCTGGTTTGAAGAACTAAAAATGGGCAACCTGGAAAGGGAATGTCTAGAAGAACGGTGCTCCTATGAGGAGGCCCGAGAAGTATTTGAACACATTGAGACTACGGTTAGCATTTTTCCCTTCTTAACCATGGTCGTTTAAGAAAGACATTGCTAGCATTGGTAATGGTCTCTTTGACATTATATCTACATGACATTAAACATTATTTACCAACACTGTTCATACCTTATTTAACCCTAATCCTAATGATTACACTAGCCTAGCCTTAAGGTAAAGGTTAGGTGTATAAAATTGTACATGTTTTGTTGCACACTTTGGACATGTTGCTGTATGTTGTTACTCTGTACTTTATTATGTAGATACACTGTAACAAACTAGAGATTAAAGTGTAATCAAATTTTACTCCTTGTTACACTTATTGTACTCCATGTTATACATATGGCTTATTCTGAGCCATTATTCTCTCTATCCTGTTAGTAATGTGACTGTGATGTACACTTTTTTGAGTGAAAAGTGAATAAAAGTGTTGCATGGTTATTTGCCCTCTCTAGGATGAGTTTTGGCGTAAATACAATGGTAAGCACTCTATATATTTTTTTACTTGAACAGTATCAGCAAAAAATGTTACATAATGTTTCACTGTAACAGTGCTGTCTGCTGGTCATGCCTTTCAGTTGTGGATCACTGTCTCTCCAATCCCTGTGCCAATAATGGAACCTGTGCAGCCCTTGCGGAGGCCTATACCTGCATGTGCCTACCTGGATACAGTGGACGAAACTGTGAGCAAGGTTGGGCACCACAGTACATACCGTAAAACAACAGCAGTCAACAGTGAGTTTAGAGAAAAGACAAGATACTTGTGCACTTAGAAAGAGTTCTTTCTGGACGAAGAGATTTAAGCCTGACTGACAACAAACCTTATTGTAACCTACTACTGTCTGGAAGAACACTTAGCTTAGACTTATCCTGTCTTCTATGCCTAGCTTTTCCATACTTACCTGGATCCAAAAACTACAATCCAGTGGTACACATTTGTATCTACTTGGTTCTAGTTGTCTGGTTAAAAAGAGATGATTTTACTAATCAATTTCTGTACTTTGCAAAGGAATGGTGTCAATATACAAGTATGTGGCAGTGGATTGTTGCTTCTGAATCCAGATTGCCTGTCATTGGCAGTCAACCTCCTCTGTCATTATCTAATGTTTTTTTTTTTATTATCTTTTGTGCGTTTTCTTGTGCGTCTCTTACCTGCAGTTTTTTGTTGTTGTTGTTTTTAAAAACTGATTAGTACGGAAGAGGATTACGGCCACATGAACAGATTTGTTTTATTTAATTCTGAGAAAAAATCCCAAAATTCCTGAGATTAAAGTCAGAAATTCTGAGACAAAAGGCAGATATTCTGAGAAAAAAGTCAGAATTTATTCTCAAAATTAAAAAAGATATATCTGTTCACATGTCCCTAATCCTCTTATGTAGATTAGTACACAAACAACAGAATACACTTTAATTGTAGGAAAAAAGGGCCAGACCAAATGATTTTGATTAAGCCAATTTTTTGTAGATTATGATTGCTATGGTCAAGTTCTGATTAAAAGAAAACATTTACCATTATTTTGGTCACAGGATTGAAACCTTTTGGGGGCTGTGAGCTATCACACAGAGCTATCTTACAGAAGGACAAGACAGCCAAGTTATGGTGTAGGCATGTTGGCAGAATTGGTGTACTTTGTCTGCTAAATATAGAATTCTGGTTAATGCTGTTCATGTCTATCACAACTGTCATGATCTTCCTGACAGAAAGCCGAGCCATCCTGGAGACCTGCCTTTATGATAATGGTGGCTGTGAGCATTTCTGTGAGGACACGGGGGGCGAACGCATTTGTTCCTGTGCTGATAGTTACTCTCTGGCAGCTGATGGAAAACAATGTTCTACTGAGGGTGAGGCAATACACATACATTTAAACAGTTATTTAATTTTATGTTATATTATATTATATTATATTATATTATATTATATTATATTATATTATATTATATTATATTACATTATATTATATTATATTCACTGATAGAGACAACTGAATAATAATAATAACCTTTACTTGTATAGCACAATTCATACATACAAGATGCAGCTCAAAGTGCTTTACAGTTTGGCAAGGTCACAAACAAAACAGCACTTCTTGCAGTCCAATGGCATTTGAATGCAATAATGGAGTGGCGTAGTGTTTTAACAATGCAAAGTCACAACAACGCAATGAATGATGGTTATTAATGGAATTAATGAATAGATGGTTATTAATGGAAAGACCTATTTAATAGGCACAACACCTGCCACAACAATAGATGGTTATTAATGGAAAGACCTATTTAATAGGCACAACACCTCATCTGTCTTTATGAAATATGAAATTAAAAAAATACTTAAATGGGACCTTGTTGTCTTTGCTGGGTTTCCCCATGTCCTTAATGTGTATGTATCTTTTGTCCATGCAAACAGTATGCACACTTACAGAAAACGTGCATGCCAAAAGGACCAACTGTTTTCCTCAAAAGCCATTTCTCCCAGTCTGCCTATTTTTTGCACTGCTCTTTCAAGGAAAGTGAATATTAGCCTCTAGTTCATCCTAATGTAGAAAGAAGAATCCCATTGTTAGGCATGCTTGTCTTTGACCTATGGTCTATAGCTGGAAGACATTGCATGTTTTAAGCCATTAAAGTGTGTTGATACACTCTAGAAGAAACATTATGAATGGTGAAATCATCCAAGGTTTCAAGCATCCAAGGTTTTTGTTGTTAAACCTCCTGTTAAACCTCTGTATCTTGTGAAGGTTAGGGGTTGGGTTTGATTAAGGGGACAATTCGGTACATAATAAACAAAATAAAACTGAATTTCAACAAATCATCTGTAAAGTATTTGTGGGTAGACTATCTAAATAAAGTGTTATCATTTTTGTTTCTCATTCTAATGGAAATGACCACCTCTAGTGGTCATCCCCTGTGGCAAGGCTCCTCTGGACCCCTACTCCTTCAGCAGTAATGCTAAGTTGGATCCTCGGAGCAGAATTGTGGGAGGGTCTGTGTGCCCAAAAGGTCACTGCCCATGGCAGGTAAGTGACATTCAGATGCACTCATGTATGTCAACAGGTTGTAGAGTGTTCTGTCTCTGTTTGAATACATTTTTCATGCCTTGTCTTCTCAGGGAATTGTAGCTTGCCCAAAGATAATTTAGTGAAAAGTTAGGCTAAGTGACGGGATTCCGGTGAGCTAAAACCAGTAACTGCATTGATACAGAGCACAATAATATACTTGGCAGAGTACCCAAAGTGTTATCTTGAATGCCCTCCATTCATCCATTCACACACACCGTTTGATGTTATGTAAGGTGCCACTGAGCTATTTTTAATAAGTATTTCATCCACTGAAGAGGTGAGGATGGTTGCATCTACTTCATCAGCATCACCCAAAACCCTGCCAGAAGAGCGAGAGAGGCTGAAAGTGGAAAAGGGCATTTGCCCTCTGAAAAATTCAAACCACTTGGGCCCTATCATGCCACGGCGCATTGTGCATTCACGACATGCGCATGCTGTCATTGCTATTTTGTGCCAGCACATCGTTCATTTTTTCAGGTAAAAATCATGTTGTCTAGATAGCAAGATAACACTGCGCCCTCACGGGTGTGTCCGCAAAAAGAAGAGGTGTGGTCTGGTGCAAAGCGCATCAGATGCTATTATGAGGACGCAAAAAACAGTTGCACTGATGATCAAGATAAAGGTCGTTTTTTGTCACTCGCACGTTGCTGAAAAGCTATTTTAGGGGCACACAACGCTTTGATTCCAGATTTTAATGTTTTAGTAAGCAAACGGGCACAAATGTATAGCAATGTTCCGCAGTTTATTTACGATTTCTTTTGTCGTTTTAAATAAACAGCGTGGCGAGTTGTAAGAAATGTATGGACAAATCAACAAAAAGAAAACTAATGAAGTAATGGTTTGATGGACCTATACCTTCCGTTTATTTTTGATGTTTCTTTTGAGTTGGAAGCTTTTGTTTCCCCCATCTAACTTTGTTGTACAGCTTTCGGCACTGTTCGGAAGTTCTCTTCTTGCCAAAGGAGGAGGACATAATTATTGAAGATATTTCCTCCCATACTTCTTTGACCCACAGAAGTTTGGGGGGGATTCTTTCCATCCCCGAATACTAACTGCTCACACGCGTTTACTTAATGCACGAGCAGATCTGTCTCCTCCACCGAAAAACTCCTGCCGTCCAGGTAAATCCGCCATCGTAATAGCAACAGGCAATGGAAAATGCGCCGCTGGCTTTTAAAGGGAATGAGAGTATAAATTCTGATTGGTTCATGTTACGCCCAAAACACAGCCATGACTAATGAAGTAATTTAAGACCAACCCTTTTGAACAATGCACCTGGTGCAATGTTCACTTTTCCCGCCGTCAAAATACCAAATTGTGTTGGGAACGCCCCCAAAGCGACTTGCGCGACAGACTTTAGACAATGCGCATATAATCATGAAAATAGAGCCCATTCTGTTTGCAATATAGGCTTTAAGCTGTGAACTCTCTGGCCTTCTTAGAAATTAGAAGTATATGGCATGGAGGTCAACTACCGTTGTATCACTCCCTTCCAGCTTCTTAAGTACGGCCTCAAAGATGCAGAGCATATTGTTGCAGAAAAGCACATAAACATTCACAACTTTTATTTCCTAACCCTAACAGAAAATACTGGATGAGTGATATAAGATCACCCTACATTTGTGGTACAGAATGAATGAAAGATGTACTATCAATGCTTACATTGGTGATCTGTGTTTATGCATTTCTCCTCAGGTCCTGCTTCAGCATGGACGGCAAGCCTTCTGTGGAGGGGTCATATATAAGCCAACATGGATCATCACTGCTGCACACTGTTTGGAGAACCTAGAAATGAAACACCTGAAAATAGTTGCAGGTATAATGAGAGGCTCCATGTTTTGCTTTGCCTACTTAACACAGTCATTATACTTTTTACATTGTACAGTTACATTATTCTTAAAGCTGCTTTATTTAGGATTGTGGCCAAAACTGGTACTACAATCAAATTTAAGACTGTGTCAAGCATGGAGATATTAGAAAAACTGTAGGAAGTAAGGAAGGCCTGCCCCGACTCATTTCAATGGGAAATGCTAGGCTACTGAATTCAGCCAAAATTGAATGAATTTTCCAAATGTCAAAATGGAGTTTCACAGGGCTTATTTCTGCCCCCATTTTACCTAGCCAGTCAAGTAGCACGTTACTGATTGACGTGAGGTAGATCAGAAAGCTATATCAAGGAGGACACTGGATGTTCAACAATGGACAGTGGTGTAGTTCGGCAATGCTCTCATGCATGAGCTGAGAGTGGAGCACCCTCCAATCAGCATGGGGAAAATGGGGGCAGAAATCATGCAGTTTCTGGAAAATGGTGATGAGGAAGTGCCTTGCTAATTGGTTATAGCTAACCAGCCAAATCTGACCCCTCTGGTGTAAAGCAAAGCAAGGCGAAACACAAAATCCATACATAACCAGAATTTGTGGGCTGTAATTTTAATCTTAAATTCACTGTGCTGTGCCATTGCACTGATCAGTGAAATCAGTATTTCAGTGCTTCCTTAATCTCTGGTAACATATCAGGAACATTTTATGATTATTTGCTGCACATTTCCTACATATAGCACATTTAATTATTAATGTAATAGACTATAGTAACAGTATACAAAATACTGTTGATTAAATTTCTTAATGTAGTTGCATTTCCAAGGAACTATCAGAAATACATCTTTCATCCTTCTCACTGCCTCCAAAGAAAAGGCTTAATATGCTTTTCTGTTAGACATAAATTCTGCTTGGAAATTAATTCATGATGGGATCCATCATATTACTGCCAAATCATGTTTTTTGAACAAAAGTTCATTTGGTTCATGGATGTTTAGATGTGCAGAAACTGTTTGTATATGACTTAGACTCGTTTCTCTGTGTCTTCGTTGGTCTGTTTGTCACAGGTGAGCATGATCTTACAGTGGATGAAGGAACAGAGCAAACCATCAGTGTGAAAGAAATGATTCCACATCCAAACTATGACCCCAAAACAGTAGACAATGACATTGCTCTTTTGCATCTTCACGAACCCATTGTGTTTACACCCCATGCCGTACCTGTTTGCCTGCCGACACGTAGCCTTGCTGAACGGGAGCTCTGGGCCGTCCACTTCCATACAGTCAGTGGATGGGGACGCCGCAGTGAGGGTGGACCTACATCAAGTCTCCTCAGGCGACTGAAGGTGCCACGTATTCGGACACAGGAATGTGTAGAGAACAGCAATGTGTCTCTGACTTTAAATATGTTCTGTGCTGGATACATTGAGGGCAAAGAGGACTCATGTAAAGGGGACAGTGGAGGTCCTCTGGTCACTTATTATCGAAACACGACATTTCTGTTGGGAATTGTGAGCTGGGGGAAAGGTTGTGCGAAACCAGGTAACTATGGTATCTACACGCGGGTGTCCAACTACCTTGGGTGGGTGCAGAATCACACATCAAATTTATAGAATTACAGTGAAAAAAAAAAACTTATATTGAGAATGCTGAATTCAGTAACACACTAAGCCATTTAACCATATAATACTGTACTTTAAATTACATTTTTCATATTTTAAAATATACCTGCTAATTCAAAAGATTATCATCTCCCAGAAATGTCCTTTTTATAGAAAGAAAAAGCACATTTCTTGCCCCAACAAATGACAAAACAACTTGCAAGTACACAGAAGGCCCGAATCAGTAACCAACAGTCCTATGCTCCAATGGCACACGATGATTTCAATTTCAAAGTTGTTTGAGAATGCAAGAGTGGGAGGGTGGTGCCTTAGAGGGTGAGTGTAAAAAATGTTGCTGTCAGCACCAAATTATTTCTGATTAGAAAGTAAAAGTTAGAAAGTAGATCTGCTTTGTTCCGGTGTGAATATATAGTCTTCATGCTCAACAAGTGTAAATGTGTCCTAGGTTGTTGACAGAGATTTGTTCCTTATGAATCTTCAAACTGAGACATTGGTAACAGAAAACCACAATCCAGTCTGTACTCTGTGTAATGTGTTCCAGACTGTCAGTTCAACTGAAGCAGTACTGCTTACTATTGTATAAGGTTTTTTGGAAGATGTAATACATTCTTTAAAAGGTTGTGTCCTTTTCTTTCTTGCTGACCGATATTTATGGTGATATTCACCTAAAGAGAAACAACATTTTGAGGTGCAGCGGTGATTGCTGTGGTTCCTATTGATTACAGAGGATTAAGCATGTAGAGTACTTTTAAAATTAATTCACATATAAAAACATAAGTATCTTCAAAAAAATAACCCTTAAAGTTCGCCTTACAAGGTACCTCCCTGACTTCTCTGATTCACAGACCAAAAGAACCTTTCTCCCTGACCCTAGTGCAGTCCATCAAATCCTGCCAATGAATAAATATAATACATAAATACATAATCAAACATTAGTACTTAGTGTATA
This sequence comes from Setipinna tenuifilis, assembly GCA_030347295.1. Lineage (NCBI taxonomy): Eukaryota > Metazoa > Chordata > Actinopteri > Clupeiformes > Engraulidae > Setipinna > Setipinna tenuifilis. Next base: position 7,433,063 of record CM059275.1, on the reverse strand, counting down.
AGAGCAGTTATTAGTAGTTGTACTGTAATTTGAATACAACACAAAAGCAAGTTCTACAATCAATATTAATCTTTCACAGAAAGTGTGGAAGTAAACAAAGGCATGGGACAGTGCTCTTAAAAGCTTGTTTTGTACAGTTTCTTTCCTCCTACTGTGCAATGTAGGCATAGCGTTATCTTAATAAGGCTTCTGTCCATGTTGCAAAGAGCTTACAGACAGATATACAACCTCTTTAATGGCACCAGATTGCTGTCTACTTTAACATTTGAAATTTTCCCTGGTAGCTTTGCTTTCTGGATTTGTGACCAGTCTCATCTCTACTGTGAAATCTCTGGTCACATGTATTTTCTTTTTCATCTTTTGGCTACAGACTGTATGCAAAGATCCCTAACAGTAAGACTACAGTAAGGTTTGAATGCGCTGAATTCCCCCATTAAGGGGAGCTACTTTGGGGCCCTCTGATAGTCCTTGAGTATTTCTTCTGACTAAAAACACTATTGCAAAAGTAACAAATGGGTATACTCCGGGAAACTTCATTAATAATATGAGAGTAAAGTGAATGTCATGATAATTTTATCTAAATTAACTGTGAAAACATGATCACTTCAGTACACTCACTCATACTCACAACAAAATAGTCAAGACTGCCTTCAGACTTTGCCCTAAGCCAATAAGTCTGTATTTACATTATTGGATTTGAACTTTTTTTTTGTCCTCTCCTCCCTCTCACAGTAACACCTCCCCCTTTTTTTTTTTTTTTTTTTTTTTACTCGAGTCACTCACTTTTACTAAGCAGGTCATTAAACTTATCCAGTATCTCATGTCTTCTAGAAGGATCTAAGATAAATCTGAAGTGTTGAAAGGACTGGCCATGCCTCAGATCATCTGGACCTTATCATTCCTCCTGCTGCTTCACCATAGTTCTGCACATGGTATGTTCCCTTCTTGTTCCCTTGTGTTTGTCGGGGGAGGGATAAGCTAAACAGTTGACATTTTTAGTTAGAGTTAAATCCATGAAGTGGTAAGTGATGTCAAAGTGACAGGCTTTTGAGACTATAACCATTAAGGTTGTGAGTTTTTAAACATTATATAAAAGAATGTGTTTTTACAACAATGTAAATTCCAAAAGTTCCTTCACACTGGTGAACAGGAGAAAGCCTTTCTCTCTAAATTTGTTTAAAACATGAATGATACATGAATGTTGACGTAAACATGCATCAGTGACAACTTCATTTAATTTTAATGTGGCCTTTAGGATGATTTTGACAGCTGGATTTTATGGAGGTGTTGTCTATTAAAGTGTCATCATCGGTGGCGCTGTAGGTACATTTATAGCCTAATGCACAATTGTAAATCAGAAGCCTCAACAAATGTTGGTTGAGTCCTCAAAAGGGCAAACCTTCACCCCTAGTGGTTGTGATTATAGAGCAGTTTACATGTGAATTCATAGACCAGATGTTGTAGAAGGAAAATTTGTACACGAATAATTCAGAGAAATGCTTAAAGTACACCACGTCATAAAGTTGTCAATAGACCACGTAATAAAGACAAACAATTGGCCGTGTGAATTACTGTTGGCAAAGTCATCAGAAAATACAAGTTGGCTAATGCTTTCATGTTCTGTCATTGTTTCAGCAACTTTACCCGTTAAATTGTAATGAATGTTATATGAATGTTTGTTGTGAATTTACCACTGTTTCCAACAGAATTATTTAACCTCTCAAAAATGTAAGGTCATATAGTTCAAGGAGACCTAAAACCAGGCTGCGTGCTTCGATGGTTAGTGCTTCTGCAGCCATTTGATTTCCATTTTCAAATGGTAAAACAAAATGACTTGTTTCCTGTCTTCTTGTTTTCAATGGCTGTTGACTGTTCATTGTTTTTACAGGTTAAACCAAAGGCAGAGAATGATTTGATCGATGTGGTCGTCGTTAATTTAATATTCAATTGAGAATTCAAAGTCAAACAAACAACAAGATGAAATTGTTATAATTAATTAAGTGATGAAAATGGTGTGCTTTCCCTTAGCAAAAAGAAGTTTATTAAATTTTACTATAAGTATACTTATTTTATAGGCCTACTAAAACTGAAGACATATACTTAAAATTGACTTTTATAAGCTATATTTTGTATACTTATAGAATAGTATAGTAAAGTATACTTGGCTTATACTGAAACTTATAAACAAAGTCTAAGACTAAGTGCATTTATACTAAGACTTACACTTATACTTTAAATAAACTTAAAATAATACTTTTATAAACTTAAAATGTTCCAATTTAATACAAATAAGTATTAAATGAGTGTACTTTCTAGTACACTAAAAGTACATGGTCTGTAGTATACTTTCTATACTTACACTTATACTGAAGTATACTTCATAAAATAAACTTTAAGTATACTACTTTTTGCTAAGGGTTGTTTAAGGACCTTTGATTTTATTCTTCAAAAATAAAATTGAAGATACAGGCAAAGCCATTGGCCAGATTTGATTTTGATTATTTCATTTTTACAATTTGCCCGACCCAGATGTTATATTCACTTCTGTGGTGATTTTAAGTCTAATTGATTTCATTAAGCAGGCAGAAAAATACAGTCAAGATGAGGTTTACATTTTAACCATACAGTAGTAGATAGGTTCTCAGCCAAGCGCAGAAATCAGACGGAATATTCTGTCATCAGCACATCCATAAATGATTCAGACATTAGATGTAAAGCACAGTGGTGCATGGTATGACCACTGCATGATGGTTGCCATGAGGATGATGATGTAAATAATGTTATTGATTAGATTATCTTACTAAATAAACAAGGACCTTACTTCTTAATCTGTAACCAGGCATGTTCACAGTATATATTCTCTCTTTCTCTCATCACAATGAAATTACTGTTATTTATTTGTGATATTTATTTATCACCTTTTTTATCATGCTATGGGATCAGTTTGCACATATGCCATGTGTATGTACACCCATGGGGTAAGAGGCTCCTGTATGTCTGATGTATTGCGAAGTCTTGTGTATGTATTGTGTGGAATCAGGTACAAAGATAGTCCTCCAGGAGCAACATGGGGTTAGATGCCTTGCTCAAGGGGACCTCAGGGTGCAGAACGCTGCACTCACATTTTTTTCCTAATACCTTATGTTACAGGAATCGAACCTGCAACCCTCCTATCCCAAATCCCAGCTGCTATGTTTTTCCACATGAATTTTCACGTTTCCTATGACTTTTTATTTCTGTTTTTTATTGTTGACCCCAACAGTCTTCCTCCAGAGTCAGGATGCCAATGAGGTGCTAAAGCGTACTAAGCGGGCCAACAGTCCATTCGAGGAGTGGCGACAGGGCAATATGGAACGGGAGTGTGTTGAGGAAGTTTGTGACAAGGAAGAGGCCCGAGAAATATTTGAGAATGATGAGAAAACGGTATGTTTAGCTTTTTTTAATTTTGGTTTCTTAAAATTTAGGTTAGTGTGGCAAATTCTTGCAAGATCATTTAGATTACTGTTTTTTGTGCACATCAGGTGATTAAAATTATTCTTTTTTTTCATCAGGATGAATTTTGGAATGTGTATTATGGTAAGCTTACTTACATATAATTTAATGAATTTTAGGTTGTAAGATTGTACCCATGTTTAGGAAGTCAATACCAGTGGGCAGTGGTGTTACCATACAGGATATTCATATAGCCATTTTAGTCCAATGTGAAACTGTAAAATAACATTTAAACAGCATTTAGACTAGTTGTAACCATGTTTATGCAAAAAAAGTAAAGGGTAAATTCTGACCAATTTGTATGGTATAGCTCTACATGTTTTTGAGTTTTTTACAAGTGTTTTTGAGTTTTCCTTCTAACTGTTCTCCTTTGTCTATACATTGCCAGTAAATGCAGCTCTGTATGATGAGAGAACACAGAAAAAGATAGTTAAATTTCTCAAAACAATTTTGGCAATGTCATTCATAATGTTTACAGTTAAACTTTGTTTGGGTTTGTATTAAATAAAAAAAGTCATCATGACTCTAAAGATGATTATACATCAGGCAACTTTTTGAGCAATGTTACCAAGCAACATTACCAAAAGATGTTGTTTGGAGAACTTAGATCAGCAGTAGGCACATTTTTACAATCATCCTATTAGAAAATTAGGAGCCAATCATGTTGTTGCCTGGCAACATTGCTGAAAACTTTGTGGAAGTGCATGTCTGATGGTGTCTGTCAGCAGTGAAGTCTGCAGCAGTTCTATAGTGTTTTACGCCCCGGTCGAGACCACCTCTCAGCACCCCCCTCTCAGGTTCCATTAATATGGTTTTCTCAGGCAGAATCTTGCCTAGCCTATCAGCGAACAGAGGGAGTGTTTGTGAGAGATGATGTCAACTTTGTGTTGAATTGCAGTGCATAGGCAGGCTTAGAGCCAGGCTAATTGCTTACATCACAACCAGATGTTAGCAATTGGGTAAAGGCAGATCTAAAAACTTCAGCAGAGTCTACACCTCAAGGAAGAAAACGTTTTTCAATACAGCACAGCCAGACCCTATGTACAAAATAAAATGAAGTAGGAGGGGCTTGTTTACCAGGGGTGCATTTCTCGAATGCAAAATTGCTAACTTCTTAGCCACTACCATTGTTGGTACTTCCAAAGTTTGTACTTCCGAGAAACGTGAGGTAGCCTCTGGGGTGGTACTTCGGAAGTACCAACAATGGCAGTGGCTAAGAAGTTTAGCAATTTTGAGTTCGAGAAATGCACCCCTGGTCAGTGGTCATCTTCAAAAGAAAAAATGCAATGCAAATGAGAAAGGAAAGTAAAAGTAAAAGGAGGCGAGACCGAAATCCCCCAAAGTTTTTTCCTGTGCCTGAAACAGATTGTGAGAAAACATCTCACATTAGCAATGACTATGCTTTGCCTTGTAGCAGTAGCAAAGTGTCAGTAGTTTAGATAGGCCTACTAAGCACCACCACTACTCAGGCTGGCTTAGACCAAAGCAGGGCTGTAATTTTCACGCTAAACTGATATCTCTGTCAAAACAATACTGAATAAATGAAATGCTAAGCAGGTATTTCCCATACCAGAGTTCAAGCTAGTAGTCCTGTTTTAAAATAGCCTGATTACGTTTATGCCTTAGACTTTACGTTTGTTTACGATTTTGTTTATCATTTCTGTCTTTGGGGTGTTACAGATGGAGATGATTGTTTGTCCAAACCATGTTTGAATGATGGCAGGTGTAAAGATTCAATTGGGAAATATATGTGCTACTGCCCACAAGACTTCCATGGCTACAACTGCGAATTAGGTATGTCAGTATCCAGGATACGTACCACTCTTGATGTTGTACACCTAACACTTACTGCTCTGGTCTTAATTTTCACTGTTTTTGTCTGACGGATTTTACTGTGTGACTTTACCACGGTACAGCAATCCCTCAAATGTGTGAAAATAAGAATGGCGGCTGTGACCACTTTTGCAATGTAATAGACGGGACAATGGAATGTTCATGTGCGGATGGCTACAACCTTGTCAATGGCAAAAAATGCCACTCTGATGGTAACATTTTATCTTTTGTTACAGAACACACGCCAGCAGTTACACATTCAGTCAATGAGTTGATATGGATATTAATTATTATTTCTCACAGATCCCTATAAATGTGGAGTTGTCAAAAAAAGAGGAACCACAGAGACAAGGTCAATCTTCGGGATAGTTCCAGATGCTGTGGATACACTGGAGTCTACAACACAAAATAATGACACATACACACCCACAGTAGACAGCATTGTTAATGTTACCATGAGTCCTTTAACTGCAGAGGAAGATGCAATGCATGACGTCAACGAAGATCTGGTCCTTGAAGACAATGAAGCGAAGACACGTGTGGTTGGTGGGAGCGATTGCGCTCCAGGGGACTGTCCATGGCAGGTGGAGTTTAAAATGCAACACACCACAAGACATACACAGACACAGACACGTACACACATTTGTGTGTACACATACACAGACATGTACACACACTTGCCTACACTGGGGAAATAAAAAAAGGACTTTGGGGAGGGAGGGCTCCAATTGAACTTTCGCTAAGCCCCTCTCAAAAATGATGTGTAGCCTGTGCTGATGGGTAACCTGTACTGCAATGCCCTCATCCTGCCATAGCTCTACCAGTCTAACATTTCATTTTTTGCGTAGTGGTCACTATGTAGTCTGCATTCTTTCCACTCCTCTTTTGAATCACAAACAAAATTATTGGTAACACTTTCTATGAACCTAGTCTTCATAATGCACTATAAACACATTCATTAAGAGTTATAACACATTTATGAGGCTTTATAATGATTGACATAAGTGTTCACAACTATTTATATATACTCATGACTGCATTCATAAGGCATTATAATGCTGTGCTATAGGCATTTACAACTTAAATATTATAACACATTTATGAGGCTTTATAATGATTGACATAAGTGTTCACAACTATTTATATATACTCATGACTGCATTCATAATGCTTTATAATGCACTGTGTCACTTTAAGTTGTAAATGCCTATAGCACAGCATTATAATGCCTTATGAATGCAGTCATGAGTATATATAAATAGTTGTGAACACTTATGTCAATCATTATAAAGCCTTATAAATGTGTTATAACTCTTAATGAATGTGTTTATAGTGCATTATGAACACTAGGTTCATAGAAAGTGTTACCAAATTATTTTAGTTTAAAATGGGTTTGGAATGGGTTTATTAAATATTGTTATTTCGCAGTTTGACTATTTTTGCCTATGCAAAATATATATTTGTTCCTGGATTTTTTTTAATAAATCTTAAACTATTTCTTTTCATTTGTTTATATTGTGTGCTGTAATTATTGTATGTTGAAAAAAAAATAGTCTGCTAAGTATCATGGACATGAAAGTAACATGGGTGGAAAAGTCACACATAGGCCTAGGTAATGGGTAAAGTTCTTAAATGTGTGTCAATATTACTCTTCTCCCCTGAAAAAGGAGTTTTCCCTTGACAGTGTCCTCAAGTGCTTGTTTGAAGTGACTCTGTTGTTATTGTTGCTGCATAAATATTGATTACTCAAAATGCATATCTCCTTCTGCTTTTTTTTCTCAGGCTCTTCTGATGAACACAGAAGGGATAGGTTTCTGTGGAGGAACCATACTGAATGAGTATTTCATCCTCTCAGCTGCCCACTGCATGAACCAATCCGACCACATTACAGTTATTCTTGGTGAGTGTGAATAAGTCAAGATGGACTGAATAGAGTGTAATACTTAGAAATGTCCATCATCCATTCTGTTAGAAGTGAGAAAGGAATAATTTGCTTGTTTACTTAGTTTTTGTGTGCCTTAACCAAGAATCATTTTAGCCAAGATTTTGGTCTTTCATTTCACTGCTGCTTGTGCTGCGTTTGCCATTGTGTTTTTCAGGTGAGGTCGACATAAAGAAGGATGAGGGAAGGGAAGCTAAACATGAGGTGGAACTCTACATTACCCACAGGAACTACATTCCTGATACCTACCACAACGACATTGCCCTCATCAAACTGAAAACACCTATACAGTTTAGTAGATTCATTATTCCGGCTTGCCTACCTGACCGCGACTTTGCAGAGCGAGTTTTGATGCGGGAAAAGATGGGCATGATCAGTGGCTTTGGGCGTGTTCGCGAGGGAGGCCCACAGTCTACTACTCTGATGCACCTAAGAGTGCCTTATGTTGACCGTGCGACTTGCAAAGAGTCCAGCTCGTTCCAAATTTCCCAGCACATGTTTTGTGCTGGGTATGACAACGAAAAAATGGATGCCTGCCAGGGGGACAGCGGTGGCCCTCACGTAACACTCTACAAGGACACCTGGTTTGTGACAGGAGTGGTGAGCTGGGGTGAGGGTTGTGCCCGCTCTGGAAAGTATGGCGTGTACACACAAGTATCTAAATTCATCGACTGGGTGAATCGTGTAATGAAAACAGTTATGGCTTTAGGGAGGAACAGGAGGAAAAGAGGTACATTGCCTAAAGTGCTTTATTACTAAGTAAGGTCTTACAGAACAACAGAAAGGTAAGGGGTGAAATGTCACTGTTTAGGATATGACAGAAATTATGCGTGTAGAATTATGTAGAATTAAACTGAATAAAGTTTTTGGATGACTCGTGATTTTTTATTTGTGATCTATTCTACATAATTACATATTATAGGTACTTTCAGTGTCAACCTGGCCATGTTATCTATCCCCTATGAATTCATCCCCTGTGCCTTCTTCTGTGCTTATGTGGAATGGTTGTCTCAGTTCCCACTGAAATGTGTAGTGGAGCAGAAAACAATTATTTTGTGTTTTGACTAGGAACGCAACCTGTTAAAGTTGGTGCACTTCCATCGGATCTCCTGTACCATTCAGGAAGTAGATAACTTCAGGAGGAGCACTAATAAGAAAGATTGTGCTGTAAAACATTTTAGGTTTCGGGAGAACTATACTATTTCCATTTTTTTCCATTCTGCATTCTATGACTGAGCTTCCGAGCACAGACATCTTACAGAGCCTATATGAGCGACAATCAGCAACAAACAAAGCAGATCTTACTGGTTGTTCTTACTGATTGTCTTTAGCTTTCACATCCACAATAAGAACGCTAAAGAGAGAGATTGTGTATCTCAACTATGGCAAAATGAGCAAAACAAGAAAAAAAGCAAATACATAAGTAGGCAACAGGTAATTTTTCAAGTGAACGAAGCTGGGGCAAATGGACCCTCTGGTATGGTAGAGAGTAGAGACAACTGGAGACAAGACAACTTTCACTAGGAACAATTAAGGAGCTCTGTTTGGTCCCATGGCATGACAAACACGTAACACACAGTTATGGACACCAAAATCTAACTGGCTAAGGAAAGTACACTCTAATGTCAGTTTTGCAAACGGGACTTTTCTATGTGCAGAGTTCTAGATCCAGATTATTTGTTGAAAGTGAGGATCAGTTTTGCAGCTCCCAGTTTTGCTGGTGTTGCTGATTTATTTATTACCCAGCAGTTGTTCAGTTTTTTATAGGTATATGTACCTATGTGGATGTTTAATCAGTCATCTTTGTGTGCTTGACATATCATTACTGCTAGTGTTCTTGGAGCGTGATACAGCTAATGGGGTGCTTCAGCGCAGCCGGAGGGCCAACAGCGGCTGGTTTGAAGAACTAAAAATGGGCAACCTGGAAAGGGAATGTCTAGAAGAACGGTGCTCCTATGAGGAGGCCCGAGAAGTATTTGAACACATTGAGACTACGGTTAGCATTTTTCCCTTCTTAACCATGGTCGTTTAAGAAAGACATTGCTAGCATTGGTAATGGTCTCTTTGACATTATATCTACATGACATTAAACATTATTTACCAACACTGTTCATACCTAATTTAACCCTAATCCTAATGATTACACTAGCCTAGCCTTAAGGTAAAGGTTAGGTGTATAAAATTGTACATGTTTTGTTGCACACTTTGGACATGTTGCTGTATGTTGTTACTCTGTACTTTATTATGTAGATACACTGTAACAAACTAGAGATTAAAGTGTAATCAAATTTTACTCCTTGTTACACTTATTGTACTCCATGTTATACATATGGCTTATTCTGAGCCATTATTCTCTCTATCCTGTTAGTAATGTGACTGTGATGTACACTTTTTTGAGTGAAAAGTGAATAAAAGTGTTGCATGGTTATTTGCCCTCTCTAGGATGAGTTTTGGCGTAAATACAATGGTAAGCACTCTATATATTTTTTTACTTGAACAGTATCAGCAAAAATGTTACATAATGTTTCACTGTAACAGTGCTGTCTGCTGGTCATGCCTTTCAGTTGTGGATCACTGTCTCTCCAATCCCTGTGCCAATAATGGAACCTGTGCAGCCCTTGCGGAGGCCTATACCTGCATGTGCCTACCTGGATACAGTGGACGAAACTGTGAGCAAGGTTGGGCACCACAGTACATACCGTAAAACAACAGCAGTCAACAGTGAGTTTAGAGAAAAGACAAGATACTTGTGCACTTAGAAAGAGTTCTTTCTGGACGAAGAGATTTAAGCCTGACTGACAACAAACCTTATTGTAACCTACTACTGTCTGGAAGAACACTTAGCTTAGACTTATCCTGTCTTCTATGCCTAGCTTTTCCATACTTACCTGGATCCAAAAACTACAATCCAGTGGTACACATTTGTATCTACTTGGTTCTAGTTGTCTGGTTAAAAAGAGATGATTTTACTAATCAATTTCTGTACTTTGCAAAGGAATGGTGTCAATATACAAGTATGTGGCAGTGGATTGTTGCTTCTGAATCCAGATTGCCTGTCATTGGCAGTCAACCTCCTCTGTCATTATCTAATGTTTTTTTTTTTATTATCTTTTGTGCGTTTTCTTGTGCGTCTCTTACCTGCAGTTTTTTGTTGTTGTTGTTTTTAAAAACTAATTAGTACGGAAGAGGATTACGGCCACATGAACAGATTTGTTTTATTTAATTCTGAGAAAAAATCCCAAAATTCCTGAGATTAAAGTCAGAAATTCTGAGACAAAAGGCAGATATTCTGAGAAAAAAGTCAGAATTTATTCTCAAAATTAAAAAAGATATATCTGTTCACATGTCCCTAATCCTCTTATGTAGATTAGTACACAAACAACAGAATACACTTTAATTGTAGGAAAAAAGGGCCAGACCAAATGATTTTGATTAAGCCAATTTTTTGTAGATTATGATTGCTATGGTCAAGTTCTGATTAAAAGAAAACATTTACCATTATTTTGGTCACAGGATTGAAACCTTTTGGGGGCTGTGAGCTATCACACAGAGCTATCTTACAGAAGGACAAGACAGCCAAGTTATGGTGTAGGCATGTTGGCAGAATTGGTGTACTTTGTCTGCTAAATATAGAATTCTGGTTAATGCTGTTCATGTCTATCACAACTGTCATGATCTTCCTGACAGAAAGCCGAGCCATCCTGGAGACCTGCCTTTATGATAATGGTGGCTGTGAGCATTTCTGTGAGGACACGGGGGGCGAACGCATTTGTTCCTGTGCTGATAGTTACTCTCTGGCAGCTGATGGAAAACAATGTTCTACTGAGGGTGAGGCAATACACATACATTTAAACAGTTATTTAATTTTATGTTATATTATATTATATTATATTATATTATATTATATTATATTATATTATATTATATTATATTATATTATATTCACTGATAGAGACAACTGAATAATAATAATAACCTTTACTTGTATAGCCCAATTCATACATACAAGATGCAGCTCAAAGTGCTTTACAGTTTGGCAAGGTCACAAACAAAACAGCACTTCTTGCAGTCCAATGGCATTTGAATGCAATAATGGAGTGGCGTAGTGTTTTAACAATGCAAAGTCACAACAACGCAATGAATGATGGTTATTAATGGAATTAATGAATAGATGGTTATTAATGGAAAGACCTATTTAATAGGCACAACACCTGCCACAACAATAGATGGTTATTAATGGAAAGACCTATTTAATAGGCACAACACCTCATCTGTCTTTATGAAATATGAAATTAAAAAAATACTTAAATGGGACCTTGTTGTCTTTGCTGGGTTTCCCCATGTCCTTAATGTGTATGTATCTTTTGTCCATGCAAACAGTATGCACACTTACAGAAAACGTGCATGCCAAAAGGACCAACTGTTTTCCTCAAAAGCCATTTCTCCCAGTCTGCCTATTTTTTGCACTGCTCTTTCAAGGAAAGTGAATATTAGCCTCTAGTTCATCCTAATGTAGAAAGAAGAATTCCATTGTTAGGCATGCTTGTCTTTGACCTATGGTCTATAGCTGGAAGACATTGCATGTTTTAAGCCATTAAAGTGTGTTGATACACTCTAGAAGAAACATTATGAATGGTGAAATCATCCAAGGTTTCAAGCATCCAAGGTTTTTGTTGTTAAACCTCCTGTTAAACCTCTGTATCTTGTGAAGGTTAGGGGTTGGGTTTGATTAAGGGGACAATTCGGTACATAATAAACAAAATAAAACTGAATTTCAACAAATCATCTGTAAAGTATTTGTGGGTAGACTATCTAAATAAAGTGTTATCATTTTTGTTTCTCATTCTAATGGAAATGACCACCTCTAGTGGTCATCCCCTGTGGCAAGGCTCCTCTGGACCCCTACTCCTTCAGCAGTAATGCTAAGTTGGATCCTCGGAGCAGAATTGTGGGAGGGTCTGTGTGCCCAAAAGGTCACTGCCCATGGCAGGTAAGTGACATTCAGATGCACTCATGTATGTCAACAGGTTGTAGAGTGTTCTGTCTCTGTTTGAATACATTTTTCATGCCTTGTCTTCTCAGGGAATTGTAGCTTGCCCAAAGATAATTTAGTGAAAAGTTAGGCTAAGTGACGGGATTCCGGTGAGCTAAAACCAGTAACTGCATTGATACAGAGCACAATAATATACTTGGCAGAGTACCCAAAGTGTTATCTTGAATGCCCTCCATTCATCCATTCACACACACCGTTTGATGTTATGTAAGGTGCCACTGAGCTATTTTTAATAAGTATTTCATCCACTGAAGAGGTGAGGATGGTTGCATCTACTTCATCAGCATCACCCAAAACCCTGCCAGAAGAGCGAGAGAGGCTGAAAGTGGAAAAGGGCATTTGCCCTCTGAAAAATTCAAACCACTTGGGCCCTATCATGCCACGGCGCATTGTGCATTCACGACATGCGCATGCTGTCATTGCTATTTTGTGCCAGCACATCGTTCATTTTTTCAGGTAAAAATCATGTTGTCTAGATAGCAAGATAACACTGCGCCCTCACGGGTGTGTCCGCAAAAAGAAGAGGTGTGGTCTGGTGCAAAGCGCATCAGATGCTATTATGAGGACGCAAAAAACAGTTGCACTGATGATCAAGATAAAGGTCGTTTTTTGTCACTCGCACGTTGCTGAAAAGCTATTTTAGGGGCACACAACGCTTTGATTCCAGATTTTAATGTTTTAGTAAGCAAACGGGCACAAATGTATAGCAATGTTCCGCAGTTTATTTACGATTTCTTTTGTCGTTTTAAATAAACAGCGTGGCGAGTTGTAAGAAATGTAATGGACAAATCAACAAAAAGAAAACTAATGAAGTAATGGTTTGATGGACCTATACCTTCCGTTTATTTTTGATGTTTCTTTTGAGTTGGAAGCTTTTGTTTCCCCCATCTAACTTTGTTGTACAGCTTTCGGCACTGTTCGGAAGTTCTCTTCTTGCCAAAGGAGGAGGACATAATTATTGAAGATATTTCCTCCCATACTTCTTTGACCCACAGAAGTTTGGGGGGGATTCTTTCCATCCCCGAATACTAACTGCTCACACGCGTTTACTTAATGCACGAGCAGATCTGTCTCCTCCACCGAAAAACTCCTGCCGTCCAGGTAAATCCGCCATCGTAATAGCAACAGGCAATGGAAAATGCGCCGCTGGCTTTTAAAGGGAATGAGAGTATAAATTCTGATTGGTTCATGTTACGCCCAAAACACAGCCATGACTAATGAAGTAATTTAAGACCAACCCTTTTGAACAATGCACCTGGTGCAATGTTCACTTTTCCCGCCGTCAAAATACCAAATTGTGTTGGGAACGCCCCCAAAGCAACTTGCGCGACAGACTTTAGACAATGCGCATATAATCATGAAAATAGAGCCCATTCTGTTTGCAATATAGGCTTTAAGCTGTGAACTCTCTGGCCACATTTGCATTGGATGGCAAAAAAAATGCCGCAGATTTTGTCCTGTCAGGTAGAATAGAATATATTACAATAGAATAGAATAGATTCCATCATCTCTTCTCTCAGACAATCTTCTTAGAAATTAGAAGTATATGGCATGGTCAACTACCGTTGTATCACTCCCTTCCAGCTTCTTAAGTACGGCCTCAAAGATGCAGAGCATATTGTTGCAGAAAAGCACATAAACATTCACAACTTTTATTTCCTAACCCTAACAGAAAATACTGGGTGAGTGATATAAGATCACCCTACATTTGTGGTACAGAATGAATGAAAGATGTACTATCAATGCTTACATTGGTGATCTGTGTTTATGCATTTCTCCTCAGGTCCTGCTTCAGCATGGACGGCAAGCCTTCTGTGGAGGGGTCATATATAAGCCAACATGGATCATCACTGCTGCACACTGTTTGGAGAACCTAGAAATGAAACACCTGAAAATAGTTGCAGGTATAATGAGAGGCTCCATGTTTTGCTTTGCCTACTTAACACAGTCATTATACTTTTTACATTGTACAGTTACATTATTCTTAAAGCTGCTTTATTTAGGATTGTGGCCAAAACTGGTACTACAATCAAATTTAAGACTGTGTCAAGCATGGAGATATTAGAAAAACTGTAGGAAGTAAGGAAGGCCTGCCCCGACTCATTTCAATGGGAAATGCTAGGCTACTGAATTCAGCCAAAATTGAATGAATTTTCCAAATGTCAAAATGGAGTTTCACAGGGCTTATTTCTGCCCCCATTTTACCTAGCCAGTCAAGTAGCACGTTACTGATTGACGTGAGGTAGATCAGAAAGCTATATCAAGGAGGACATTGGATGTTCAACAATGGACAGGGGTGTAGTTCGGCAATGCTCTCATGCATGAGCTGAGAGTGGAGCACCCTCCAATCAGCATGGGGAAAATGGGGGCAGAAATCATGCAGTTTCTGGAAAATGGTGATGAGGAAGTGCCTTGCTAATCGACTGAAGCTAACCAGCCAAAATCTGACCCCCTGGTGTAAAGCAAAGCAAGGCCAAACACAAAATCCATACATAACCAGAATTTGTGGGTTGTAATTTTAATCTTAAATTCACTGTGCTGTGCCATTGCACTGATCAGTGAAATCAGTATTTCAGTGCTTCCTTAATCTCTGGTAACATATCAGGAACATTTTATGATTATTTGCTGCACATTTCCTACATATAGCACATTTAATTATTAATGTAATAGACTATAGTAACAGTATACAAAATACTGTTGATTAAATTTCTTAATGTAGTTGCATTTCCAAGGAACTATCAGAAATACATCTTTCATCCTTCTCACTGCCTCCAAAGAAAAGGCTTAATATGCTTTTCTGTTAGACATAAATTCTGCTTGGAAATTAATTCATGATGGGATCCATCATATTACTGCCAAATCATGTTTTTTGAACAAAAGTTCATTTGGTTCATGGATGTTTAGATGTGCAGAAACTGTTTGTATATGACTTAGACTCGTTTCTCTGTGTCTTCGTTGGTCTGTTTGTCACAGGTGAGCATGATCTTACAGTGGATGAAGGAACAGAGCAAACCATCAGTGTGAAAGAAATGATTCCACATCCAAACTATGACCCCAAAACAGTAGACAATGACATTGCTCTTTTGCATCTTCACGAACCCATTGTGTTTACACCCCATGCCGTACCTGTTTGCCTGCCGACACGTAGCCTTGCTGAACGGGAGCTCTGGGCCGTCCACTTCCATACAGTCAGTGGATGGGGACGCCGCAGTGAGGGTGGACCTACATCAAGTCTCCTCAGGCGACTGAAGGTGCCACGTATTCGGACACAGGAATGTGTAGAGAACAGTAATGTGTCTCTGACTTTAAATATGTTCTGTGCTGGATACATTGAGGGCAAAGAGGACTCGTGTAAAGGGGACAGTGGAGGTCCTCTGGTCACTTATTATCGAAACACGACATTTCTGTTGGGAATTGTGAGCTGGGGGAAAGGTTGTGCGAAACCAGGTAACTATGGTATCTACACGCGGGTGTCCAACTACCTTGGGTGGGTGCAGAATCACACATCAAATTTATAGAATTACAGTGAAAAAAAAAACTTATATTGAGAATGCTGAATTCAGTAACACACTAAGCCATTTAACCATATAATACTGTACTTTAAATTACATTTTTCATATTTTAAAATATACCTGCTAATTCAAAAGATTATCATCTCCCAGAAATGTCCTTTTTATAGAAAGAAAAAGCACATTTCTTGCCCCAACAAATGACAAAACAACTTGCAAGTACACAGAAGGCCCGAATCAGTAACCAACAGTCCTATGCTCCAATGGCACACGATGATTTCAATTTCAAAGTTGTTTGAGAATGCAAGAGTGGGAGGGTGGTGCCTTAGAGGGTGAGTGTAAAAAATGTTGCTGTCAGCACCAAATTATTTCTGATTAGAAAGTAAAAGTTAGAAAGTAGATCTGCTTTGTTCCAGTGTGAATATATAGTCTTCATGCTCAACAAGTGTAAATGTGTCCTAGGTTGTTGACAGAGATTTGTTCCTTATGAATCTTCAAACTGAGACATTGGTAACAGAAAACCACAATCCAGTCTGTACTCTGTGCAATGTGTTCCAGACTGTCAGTTCAACTGAAGCAGTACTGCTTACTATTGTATAAGGTTTTTTGGAAGATGTAATACATTCTTTAAAAGGTTGTGTCCTTTTCTTTCTTGCTGACCGATATTTATGGTGATATTCACCTAAAGAGAAACAACATTTTGAGGTGCAGCGGTGATTGCTGTGGTTCCTATTGATTACAGAGGATTAAGCATGTAGAGTACTTTTAAAATTAATTCACATATAAAAACATAAGTATCTTCAAAAAAATAACCCTTAAAGTTCGCCTTACAAGGTACCTCCCTGACTTCTCTGATTCACAGACCAAAAGAACCTTTCTCCCTGACCCTAGTGCAGTCCATCAAATCTTGCCAATGAATAAATATAATACATAAATACATAATCAAACATTAGTACTTAGTGTATAAGAGCAGTTATTAGTAGTTGTACTGTAATTTGAATACAACACAAAAGCAAGTTCTACAATCAATATTAATCTTTCACAGAAAGTGTGGAAGTAAACAAAGGCATGGGACAGTGCTCTTAAAAGCTTGTTTTGTACAGTTTCTTTCCTCCTACTGTGCAATGTAGGCATAGCGTTATCTTAATAAGGCTTCTGTCCATGTTGCAAAGAGCTTACAGACAGATATACAACCTCTTTAATGGCACCAGATTGCTGTCTACTTTAACATTTGAAATTTTCCCTGGTAGCTTTGCTTTCTGGATTTGTGACCAGTCTCATCTCTACTGTGAAATCTCTGGTCACATGTATTTTCTTTTTCATCTTTTGGCTACAGACTGTATGCAAAGATCCCTAACAGTAAGACTACAGTAAGGTTTGAATGCGCTGAATTCCCCCATTAAGGGGAGCTACTTTGGGGCACTCTGATAGTCCTTGAGTATTTCTTCTGACTAAAAACACTATTGCAAAAGTAACAAATGGGTATACTCCGGGAAACTTCATTAATAATATGAGAGTAAAGTGAATGTCATGATAATTTTATCTAAATTAACTGTGAAAACATGATCACTTCAGTACACTCACTCATACTCACAACAAAATAGTCAAGACTGCCTTCAGACTTTGCCCTAAGCCAATAAGTCTGTATTTACATTATTGGATTTGAACTTTTTTTTGTCCTCTCCTCCCTCTCACAGTAACACCTCCCCCTTTTTTTTTTTTACTCGAGTCACTCACTTTTACTAAGCAGGTCATTAAACTTATCCAGTATCTCATGTCTTCTAGAAGGATCTAAGATAAATCTGAAGTGTTGAAAGGACTGGCCATGCCTCAGATCATCTGGACCTTATCATTCCTCCTGCTGCTTCACCATAGTTCTGCACATGGTATGTTCCCTTGTTCCCTTGTGTTTGTCGGGGGAGGGATAAGCTAAACAGTTGACATTTTTAGTTAGAGTTAAATCCATGAAGTGGTAAGTGATGTCAAAGTGACAGGCTTTTGAGACTATAACCATTAAGGTTGTGAGTTTTTAAACATTATATAAAAGAATGTGTTTTTACAACAATGTAAATTCCAAAAGTTCCTTCACACTGGTGAACAGGAGAAAGCCTTTCTCTCTAAATTTGTTTAAAACATGAATGATACATGAATGTTGACGTAAACATGCATCAGTGACAACTTCATTTAATTTTAATGTGGCCTTTAGGATGATTTTGACAGCTGGATTTTGTGGAGGTGTTGTCTATTAAAGTGTCATCATCGGTGGTGCTGTAGGTACATTTATAGCCTAATGCACAATTATAAATCAGAAGCCTCAAACAAATGTTGGTTGAGTCCTCAAAAGGGCAAACCTTCACCCCTAGTGGTTGCGATTATAGAGCAGTTTACATGTGAATTCACAGACCAGATGTTGTAGAAGGAAAATTTGTACACCAATAATTCAGAGAAATGCTTAACGTACACCACGTCATAAAGTTGTCAATAGACCACGTAATAAAGACAAACAATTGGCCGTGTGAGTTACTGTTGGCAAAGTCATCAGAACATACAAGTTGGCTAATGCTTTCATGTTCTGTCATTGTTTCAGCAACTTTACCCGTTAAATTGTAATGAATGTTATATGAATGTTTGTTGTGAATTTACCACTGTTTCCAACAGAATTATTTAACCTCTCAAAAATGTAAGGTCATATAGTTCAAGGAGACCTAAAACCAGGCTGCGTGCTTCGATGGTTAGTGCTTCTGCAGCCATTTGATTTCCATTTTCAAATGGTAAAACAAAATGAGTTGTTTCCTGTCTTCTTGTTTTCAATGGCTGTTAACTGTTCATTGTTTTTACAGGTTAAACCAAAGGCAGAGAATGATTTGATCGATGTGGTCGTCGTTAATTTAATATTCAATTGAGAATTCAAAGTCAAACAAACAACAAGATGAAATTGTTATAATTAATTAAGTGATGAAAATGGTGTGCTTTCCCTTAGCAAAAAGAAGTGTATTAAATTTTACTATAAGTATACTTATTTTATACTAAAACTGAAGACATATACTTAAAATTGACTTTTATAAGCTATATTTTGTATACTTATAGAATAGTATAGTAAAGTATACTTGGCTTATACTGAAACTTATAAACAAAGTCTAAGACTAAGTGCATTTATACTAAGACTTACACTTATACTTTAAATAAACTTAAAATAATACTTTTATAAACTTAAAATGTTCCAATTTAATACAAATAAGTATTAAATTAGTGTACTTTCTAGTACACTAAAAGTACATGGTCTGTAGTATACTTTCTATACTTACACTTATGCTGAAGTATACTTCATAAAATAAACTTTAAGTATACTACTTTTTGCTAAGCGTTGTTTAAGGACCTTTGATTTTATTCTTCAAAAATAAAATTGAAGATACAGGCAAAGCCATTGGCCAGATTTGATTTTGATTATTTCATTTTTACAATTTGCCCGACCCAGATGTTATATTCACTTCTGTGGTGATTTTAAGTCTAATTGATTTCATTAAGCAGGCAGAAAAATACAGTCAAGATGAGGTTTACATTTTAACCATACAGTAGTAGATAGGTTCTCAGCCAAGCGCAGAAATCAGACGGAATATTCTGTCATCAGCACATCCATAAATGATTCAGACATTAGATGTAAAGCACAGTGGTGCATGGTATGACCACTGCATGATGGTTGCCATGAGGATGATGATGTAAATAATGTTATTGATTAGATTATCTTACTAAATAAACAAGGACCTTACTTCTTAATCTGTAACCAGGCATGTTCACAGTATATATTCTCTCTTTCTCTCATCACAATGAAATTACTGTTATTTATTTGTGATATTTATTTATCACCTTTTTTTTTTTATCATGCTATGGGATCAGTTTGCACATATGCCATGTGTATGTACACCCATGGGGTAAGAGGCTCCTGTATGTCTGATGTATTGCGAAGTCTTGTGTATGTATTGTGTGGAATCAGGTACAAAGATAGTCCTCCAGGAGCAACATGGGGTTAGATGCCTTGCTCAAGGGGACCTCAGGGTGCAGAACGCTGCACTCACATTTTTTTCCTAATACCTTATGTTACAGGAATCGAACCTGCAACCCTCCTATCCCAAATCCCAGCTGCTATGTTTTTCCACATGCATTTTCACATTTCCTATGACTTTTTATTTCTGTTTTTTATTGTTGACCCCAACAGTCTTCCTCCAGAGTCAGGATGCCAATGAGGTGCTAAAGCGTACTAAGCGGGCCAACAGTCCATTCGAGGAGTGGCGACAGGGCAATATGGAACGGGAGTGTGTTGAGGAAGTTTGTGACAAGGAAGAGGCCCGAGAAATATTTGAGAATGATGAGAAAACGGTATGTTTAGCTTTTTTTAATTTTGGTTTCTTAAAATTTAGGTTAGTGTGGCAAATTCTTGCAAGATCATTTAGATCACTGTTTTTTGTGCACATCAGGTGATTAAAATTATTCTTTTTTTTCATCAGGATGAATTTTGGAATGTGTATTATGGTAAGCTTACTTACATATAATTTAATGAATTTTAGGTTGTAAGATTGTACCCATGTTTAGGAAGTCAATACCAGTGGGCAGTGGTGTTACCATACAGGATATTCATATAGCCATTTTAGTCCAATGTGAAACTGTAAAATAACATTTAAACAGCATTTAGACTAGTTGTAACCATGTTTATGCAAAAAAAGTAAAGGGTAAATTCTGACCAATTTGTATGGTATAGCTCTACATGTTTTTAGAAGTGTTTTTGAGTGTTCCTTCTAACTGTTCTCCTTTGTCTATACATTGCCAGTAAATGCAGCTCCGTATGATGAGAGAACACAGAAAAAGATAGTTAAATTTCCCAAAACAATTTTGGCAATGTCATTCATAATGTTTACAGCTAAACTTTGTTTGGGTTTGAATTAAATAAAAAAAGTCATCATGACTCTAAAGATGATTATACATCAGGCAACTTTTTGAGCAATGTTACCAAGCAACATTACCAAAAGATGTTGTTTGGAGAACTTAGATTAGCAGTAGGCACATTTTTACAATCATCCTATTAGAAAATTAGGAGCCTATTAGGAGCCTGGCAACATTGCTGAAAACTTTGTGGAAGTGCATGTCTGATGGTGTCTGTCAGCAGTGGCGGTTCTATAGTGTTTTACGCCCCGGGCGAGACCACCTCTCAGCACCCCCCTCTCAGGTTCCATTAATATGGTTTTCTCAGGCAGAATCTTGCCTAGCCTATCAGCGAACAGAGGGAGTGTTTGTGAGAGATGATGTCAACTTTGTGTTGAATTGCAGTGCATAGGCAGGCTTAGAGCCAGGCTAATTGCTTACATCACAACCAGATGTTAGCAATTGGGTAAAGGCAGATCTAAAAACTTCAGCAGAGTCTACACCTCAAGGAAGAAAACGTTTTTCAATACAGCACAGCCAGACCCTATGTACAAAATAAAATGAAGTAGGAGGGGCTGGTTTACCAGGGGTGCATTTCTCGAATGCAAAATTGCTAACTTCTTAGCCACTACCATTGTTGGTACTTCCAAAGTTTGTACTTCCGAGAAACGTGAGGTAGCCTCTGGGGTGGTACTTCGGAAGTACCAACAATGGCAGTGGCTAAGAAGTTTAGCAATTTTGAGTTCGAGAAATGCACCCCTGGTCAGTGGTCATCTTCAAAAGAAAAAATGCAATGCAAATAAGAAAGGAAAGTAAAAGTAAAAGGAGGCGAGACCGAAATCCCCCAAAGTTTTTTTCCTGTGCCTGAAACAGATTGTGAGAAAACATCTCACATTAGCAATGACTATGCTTTGCCTTGTAGCAGTAGCAAAGTGTCAGTAGTTTAGATAGGCCTACTAAGCACCACCACTACTCAGGCTGGCTTAGACCAAAGCAGGGCTGTAATTTTCACGCTAAACTGATATCTCTGTCAAAACAATACTGAATAAATGAAATGCTAAGCAGGTATTTCTCATACCAGAGTTCAAGCTAGTAGTCCTGTTTTAATATAGCCTGATTACGTTTATGCCTTAGACTTTACGTTTGTTTACGATTTTGTTTATTATTTCTGTCTTTGGGGTGTTACAGATGGAGATGATTGTTTGTCCAATCCATGTTTGAATAGTGGCGAGTGTAAAGATTCAATTGGGAAATATATGTGCTACTGCAAACGAGACTTCCATGGCTACAACTGCGAATTAGGTATGTCAGTATCCAGGATACGTACCACTCTTGATGTTGTACACCTAACACTTACTGCTCTGGTCTTAATTTTCACTGTTTTTGTCTGACGGATTTTACTGTGTGACTTTACCACGATACAGCAATCCCTCAAATGTGTGAAAATAAGAATGGCGGCTGTGACCACTTTTGCAATGTAATAGACGGGACAATGGAATGTTCATGTGCGGATGGCTACAACCTTGTCAATGGCAAAAAATGCCACTCTGATGGTAACATTTTATCTTTTGTTACAGAACACACGCCAGCAGTTACACATTCAGTCAATGAGTTGATATGGATATTAATTATTATTTCTCACAGATCCCTATAAATGTGGAGTTGTCAAAAAAAGAGGAACCACAGAGACAAGGTCAATCTTCGGGATAGTTCCAGATGCTGTGGATACACTGGAGTCTACAACACAAAATAATGACACATACACACCCACAGTAGACAGCATTGTTAATGTTACCATGAGTCCTTTACCTGCAGAGGAAGATGCAATGCATGACGTCAACGAAGATCCGGTCCTTGAAGACAATGAAGCGAAGACACGTGTGGTTGGTGGGACCGATTGCGCTCCAGGGGACTGTCCATGGCAGGTGGAGTTTAAAATGCAACACACCACAAGACATACACAGACACAGACACGTACACACATTTGTGTGTACACATACACAGACATGTACACACACTTGCCTACACTGGGGAAATAAAAAAAGGACTTTGGGGAGGGAGGGCTCCAATTGAACT
Organism: Setipinna tenuifilis; assembly: GCA_030347295.1. Classification (NCBI taxonomy): domain Eukaryota; kingdom Metazoa; phylum Chordata; class Actinopteri; order Clupeiformes; family Engraulidae; genus Setipinna; species Setipinna tenuifilis. The sequence goes on along the minus strand of CM059275.1, from coordinate 7,410,244 downwards.
TTCGCTAAGCCCCTCTCAAAAATGATGTGTAGCCTGTGCTGATGGGTAACCTGTACTGCAATGCCCTCATCCTGCCATAGCTCTACCAGTCTAACATTTCATTTTTTGCGTAGTGGTCACTATGTAGTCTGCATTCTTTCCACTCCTCTTTTGAATCACAAACAAAATTATTTTTGTTTAAAATGGGTTTGGAATGGGTTTATTAAATATTGTTATTTCGCAGTTTGACTATTTTTGCCTATGCAAAATATATATTTGTTCCTGGATTTTTTTAATAAATCTTAAACTATTTCTTTTCATTTGTTTATATTGTGTGCTGTAATTATTGTATGTTGAAAAAAAAATAGTCTGCTAAGTATCATGGACATGAAAGTAACATGGGTGGAAAAGTCACACATAGGCCTAGGTAATGGGTAAAGTTCTTAAATGTGTGTCAATATTACTCTTCTCCCCTGAAAAAGGAGTTTTCCCTTGACAGTGTCCTCAAGTGCTTGTTTGAAGTGACTCTGTTGTTATTGTTGCTGCATAAATATTGATTACTCAAAATGCATATCTCCTTCTGCTTTTTTTTCTCAGGCTCTTCTGATGAACACAGAAGGGATAGGTTTCTGTGGAGGAACCATACTGAATGAGTATTTCATCCTCTCAGCTGCCCACTGCATGAACCAATCCGACCACATTACAGTTATTCTTGGTGAGTGTGAATAAGTCAAGATGGACTGAATAGAGTGTAATACTTAGAAATGTCCATCATCCATTCTGTTAGAAGTGAGAAAGGAATAATTTGCTTGTTTACTTAGTTTTTGTGTGCCTTAACCAAGAATCATTTTAGCCAAGATTTTGGTCTTTCATTTCACTGCTGCTTGTGCTGCGTTTGCCATTGTGTTTTTCAGGTGAGGTCGACATAAAGAAGGATGAGGGAAGGGAAGCTAAACATGAGGTGGAACTCTACATTACCCACAAGAACTACATTCCTGATACCTACCACAACGACATTGCCCTCATCAAACTGAAAACACCTATACAGTTTAGTAGATTCATTATTCCGGCTTGCCTACCTGACCGCGACTTTGCAGAGCGAGTTTTGATGCGGGAAAAGATGGGCATGATCAGTGGCTTTGGGCGTGTTCGCGAGGGAGGCCCACAGTCTACTACTCTGATGCACCTAAGAGTGCCTTATGTTGACCGTGCGACTTGCATAGAGTCCAGCTCGTTCAAAATTTCCCAGCACATGTTTTGTGCTGGGTATGACAGCCAAAAAATGGATGCCTGCCAGGGGGACAGCGGTGGCCCTCACGTAACACTCTACAAGGACACCTGGTTTGTGACAGGAGTGGTGAGCTGGGGTGAGGGTTGTGCCCGCTCTGGAAAGTATGGCGTGTACACACAAGTATCTAAATTCATCGACTGGGTGAATCGTGTAATGAAAACAGTTATGGCTTTAGGGAGGAACAGGAGGAAAAGAGGTACATTGCCTAAAGTGCTTTATTACTAAGTAAGGTCTTACAGAACAACAGAAAGGTAAGGGGTGAAATGTCACTGTTTAGGATATGACAGAAATTATGCATGTAGAATTATGTAGAATTAAACTGAATAAAGTTTTTGGATGACTCGTGATTTTTTATTTGTGATCTGTTCTACATAATTACATATATTATAGGTACTTTCAGTGTCAACCTGGCCATGTTATCTATCCCCTATGAATTCATCCCCTGTGCCTTCTTCTGTGCTTATGTGGAATGGTTGTCTCAGTTCCCACTGAAATGTGTAGTGGAGCAGAAAACAATTATTTTGTGTTTTGACTAGGAACGCAACCTGTTAAAGTTGGTGCACTTCCATCGGATCTCCTGTACCATTCAGGAAGTAGATAACTTCAGGAGGAGCACTAATAAGAAAGATTGTGCTGTAAAACATTTTAGGTTTCGGGAGAACTATACTATTTCCATTTTTTTCCATTCTGCATTCTATGACTGAGCTTCCGAGCACAGACATCTTACAGAGCCTATATGAGCAACAAACAAAGCAGATCTTACTGGTTGTTCTTACTGATTGTCTTTAGCTTTCACATCCACAATAAGAACTCTAAAGAGAGAGATTGTGTATCTCAACTATGGCAAAATGAGCAAAACAAGAAAAAAAGCAAATACATAAGTAGGCAACTGGTCATTTTTCAAGTGAAGGAAGCTGGGGCAAATGGACCCTCTGGTATGGTAGAGAGTAGAGACAACTGGAGACAAGACAACTTTCACTAGGAACAATTAAGGAGCTCTGTTTGGTCCCATGGCATGACAAACACGTACCACACAGTTATGGACACCAAAATCTAACTGGCTAAGGAAAGTACACTCTAATGTCAGTTTTGCAAACAGGACTTTTCTATGTGCAGAGTTCTAGATCCAGATTATTTGTTGAAAGTAAGGATCAGTTTTGCAGCTCCCAGTTTTGCTGGTGTTCTGCCATTTTGCCATACTTTGTCAGAATAGCATACTTCATACAGTCGTATGACATTCTGATAGGTCAGAATAGCATCCTTTTTTGTTTATGGTGGAGTGAGGTTCTGATAAATAAACCTTTATTTTAATGGTTTATATATTTTAATGGACATTAAACATTGACATTTCTCACTGAAAGACAATGTGTTGTATTTGTTTTTATAAGTGAACCAGACATACTTTCAAGCTATAATTATACACTTAATCTTTTTCGTGTGTGTTCTCAAGTTATGACTATTTACTTAGTATAATGTAATAGTATAAAATGTAATCCTTATTAGCATGCAACTGTTTAATCAGCGGCATGCAAATTAGCCAAAGGTAAGCTGCTCTGACAAGTATGCTGAAAAGACAGAACACCGGCAGTAGTCTCACCTCCACCAGCAGGCCTGTGAGCTGGTTACCTTTTATTTTAGCATTGCTTGAAGCACTAACGTTTTAATGGCAATATTTAATAATATATTGGTGTTCAGACTGACATTTAGTGCCCACATAGCACTGCACTAGCACTTCAATAGTACTCCAGTGATGTAAGTGATGAAATTAACAATAAAATCTTAAAATTCTATGCCCATAGCCTGACCCTGCTCTCATAGGCCACCATAGGCCAGAAGCTCTACTTATGGTGAGTCAGGTATCTATATAACATCTATTATAGTCACATAAAACACGCATTGTAATATAATGAAAGCTATTTCTCACTGAAATTAGTCTAAAAGATCATGACCTACGTGATTATGTGTGTTGTGTCAAATTGTATGCTATGTACATATTTGCTTAACAGATAAGTTATAGACGCCATTTTGTGACAGGGGTCTATTACCAGATGCTCTGCCGCCATTTTGTGATTGAGGTAATGTGGAGTTTTTGTCCACTCTATGTGGAGGCAACACCATGTTAGATGTCATGGTATGTCACTTTAACAGTAATAAATGATTCATAGATATGTTTATGAAGTTAAACAATATTGTCCCAGGAATGTTTTTTTCTGGGCTTCGAGTAAAAGCATAGGCTTACTACCTGGTACTTCTGTTGGGTGCACTGTAATCACAATGACAATCAGAATTCTTTTCTTTTTTTACTGTAAAAAATAGCAAAAAAGTTAGTGGGTGGAAATAAGTGTGCCCCTTTAAAGTATTGTGTGGAAAACTGATGATTTATTTGATATCAGTTAGATTATCTATTCTCCTTATGTTTGAATTTAATGAAACATATTGTGCATCCAAAGGCAAGTTATTCAGACTATTCCCATCAAGCTCATTGTTTCTCAGAGTTTTAGTGCCCTGTGAATGCCCTCTTGATGCACTTTCAGTAAAGAAAAAAGGGATCATCATAAATATTTACACATTTACAGACTGAGCTAGAAAACATTTGAGTCCACCTTCCAGCATATGCAACATTTGGTTAGTGCACTGTTGACAGATTAAAGTCCAACATTATTGTTTGCAAGACTGTTGGCCTAATGCAGAACCAACAGACAGGACAAATATGTTCATGAAAAAAAACCCCTTAAATATGTGATTAAAACAGACCAGACACATTACGTTCCCCAAGTTTCCAATTTAATAATTTAGGAGGACAATTCACTTCCATTACAGAGTGTGGCCACAATTTAATGTAACAAGGTATTTAAGAATACTTCAACATGAGTCATCGAGATCAGTTTCCTGTAAAGATTAACAGACTGTATTAATAGGGGTGGGTGATCTCACAGAGATACGAGTAGACAAGCAGAAGGTAAAAGAAATTGAGAGGGTCCTGGAAACCACTAGTGTAGTCGATGAAAACAGTGGGCATCACAATGGTATTGGGATCTCTAAGGTGGAACGTCTTATTCTGTTGCTTTCTGTTGAGCAACCTCCAAACAACGCGAGCAAAAAAGCCAGGTAAACATTCAGTTTTCCAAAACTTCACAATTATTGTTGTACTTAATTTCCCACAGGATGCTTCTGGACACTTGAAATTATTTTTGCCCTTTTAATTGTTTGCCACAATAATGTTTGGACCATTGTTGGTCTTCCTCAGATTCTAAAAACAATGGTTGAAACATTATTCTCAGCCAAACAATAAAAGAGCAAAAAGGATTTCAAGTGTAAGGACCCATCTTGGAATTTACTTTGACACTTGTTATTGCTTTTGGAAGGTAACTAGTATTTCATTGTTTTTTAAAGGATCAATAGGTAAAAAGGCTTGTGCTTTAATATTTCCTAATGTTTACATGACAGAGTTTATATGACAGTCTTTATGACAGTCTAGTGCCAAAGCACCAGAGGGTGCAGGCCACATCAAAGGTACAAAGCCGTATTGCTTTTTAAAAGATTAGTCTTTCTTTCTTTTTGTTCTTCTCAAAATATCTGCCTTTTTTGAGGGACTTCTTATGAATGAAAACTCATGACATTTTGTATACATATTAGAACTAGTGGCTGCCAGGGACAGATGCTTGGCTGTGGGTATGGCCCAGAGATTCCATAGGGCCCCCCTTATGACTATCAGCCCTGTGGTCAGCATATAGTTTCAGCTACACTTTGGTAGGTGTGTTAAGATCACCAAAACAACCAACTTTTACTCTGTACATTGGATTAGCCAGACCCAACAGGAAGTGAGGTAATTGGTGTTATATGCGTTTGGACACGTGATCAATTTTAACGTATCCTCCCAGACAGTTTTTTAGATTCATGTCAGATTTGGCATGTATGATGCCAAGATGTTGCTGATGTTAAATTGTGAAGGAATTTTGTATATGTTGCAATATGCTGGTATGAAATGATAAGGGGATGAATTTTCCCCTCATAAACCCCACATAAACAGGAAATGTGGTATTTAGTCCCAGTGCATTAATAGATTTGTCCGAACCTTCTCAGGTTACTAGATAATATGATTATGATGAAATACAGACACCCAATTTGCCTGTCTGCCATAGCGCCACCAGCTGGCCAAAGGAAGAAACACACTTCTGCCAGGCTGTTTAACTTTGTCTGTCTCTGTCTGTCGGCATCAACATTGAGAACTGCTGGTCACAGTCACAGGATGTAGGGTTACTGAATCTTGTTACAATACAACACTGTAGGCCCACTAGTTTTGGGTGTGTACAGTAACATTGCTAATACTTGATACATCAACATTAGGATCCCCGATGTTGGCAGTTATCACATTCCATACACACTCCGGTGTTCTCACACTCCGGTGTTCTCATTTGGAGTTATATTGCCTGTCTCCTCAGTGTTTCAGACACAGGTTCAAGCAACCGTCTTCTTACGTTCAAGACGAGAAAATTCCTATTTCTTTGAGGAGATGTTCCAAGGGAACCTAGAGAGAGAGTGTATGGAAGAGATGTGCACCAAAGAAGAGGCCAGGGAGGTCTTTGAGGATGACGCACAAACAGTAGGTTTTTCACAAACTTAGAGGTCTTATTTATGTACGAATCATTGCAAAATTGGAACTGCAATTAAATTTTAAAATACTGTAAAGCGTTGTTTACCCTTTAGGGACGAGAGAAAAAACTGAAAATCAAAACATAACCAGAATTCTCAAACTTAATTAGCTTTTAAAATGTGAATATTCCATCTACTCTTATAATGTATTGTTGTCAGTGAAGTCAGTATTTCAATTTAATTTTTAATGTTTCTCTAATCTCTGGAGGCGCCTTAGCATATAGCACCCACCCGTTGCTTGTATGAGTCAACAGCTGTCTGTTTTGGCTTTTTACCATATTTTCCACATGTTCAACTCTGATGTTGCAGAGTGCATTTTCAGTTCTGGCATATAAATAATGACCATGACTGTTGTTATACTATTGCTCTCACTGTTGCTTTTTGTCATTGCTTTCCTTAAAGGAAGCCTTCTGGGTTAAATACATTGGTAAGTATGTATAAATCACTTCACTCATAAAGCACACTATGTATACAGAGTAGATCTGTTTATTACAAGCACTGTCCTTTTTTTAGGTGTTAAGGTCCTATTAAAGCCTAGCCTGGCTAATGCGACTTATCAATGCTCTGCGAACATTGGTCTGGCCAAGCTGTGTTGTAAACCCATTTCTCAGAAGGCGGGCTTAACCCACGTGTGTGAAATGCTTGTGTTTGCTACTGGACGAAGCTTCAACCAATCCCGTTAGTGTCCATGTATAAGACAGAGAATAGTAACGTGCATATGAGTAAACAAAAACGTAACTGCACAAAAGCTCGAAATTCCATATGCTATCGCTGACAATGTAACGTGCAGCTATTTTGTCAATGAAATAGCTCCACAACTTTGCAAGATATTACTGTGTTGTTCTGCTATTTACATACTGTAAACTGGGTTGACTTGGCAACACTTACCATTTATAAGTCAGATGAACCTCGTCGACAACAATGCCAAGGAGATTTTCTTTGTAGACTTCGTTGGCTAACATGTTCATCCATCTTCCAAAACAGCAGCTACAGCTGCATTGAAATCTTGCCGTTGCTCCACGTTCGCCATGTTGACAGTGACTGAGGTAGATTTCCGGTCGCTAAACTACCGCGTCATTGCCTTTTTGAAATGCTACATTTTCATTGGTCCCAGTTTCTCTGTTAATGTAGAAACGATGTAGAATGGGAGCTTGGCCAGACTGACTTTGCAAGGGAAATTCAAATGCAGCGACACAGGAAGTATGGCGTGCCCAGGCTAATTAAAGCCATCAATTACACACTAAATTATAGGCAATTTCACTTAAAAGGCTAAAACAAACTACAAAGAGAGCAAAAAAGATAAACACACACTTGTTATAGTTTAAACACCTTTTAAATTCTTCATTTAATATCCAAAGTTTCATGTCCACTTTAGACAATTTGTCAGGGTGTATTATTATTTGTGGCTACAATGTAAGCATATTTACACAATTAAACGTATTACTTTTTATTGCAATAACCCTATGTTCCTTTTTCAGTTAATAATGTCCTCCATTTGTGCTTTACATTGAGGAGTCCATGGGAAGGACGGGCATAGTCACAAAATCACATTTTTCAAGTCACTCCGCCTATAGTGACATTCAAACCCCAGCTTTTTCAAAAGTAATCCTGTGAATACACAAGCATAGTCTCGAGCTAAAAGTAAAATAGCATTTATTTATAAAATCAAATGAAAACTCAAAGTTATAAATTGCACTTTCTCAGTTTCTGCATTTTGTTACTATGCCCGTTTTTTCCCATGGACTCCTCATATAGGAATACAGTATGTCACAGAAGTGAGTATTTTTTTCCTTTTTTTATTATATCTTTCCATGGGAGAAGTCTAAAGATATAATATTTTGCTACGACGTAAAGTAGGCAGTGTACAGCTTATATAACAGTGCAAATTTGCTGTTCCCTCAAAATAACTCAACACACAACCATTAAACCACTGGCAACAAAAGTGAGTACACCCCTAAGTGAAAATGTCCAAATTGTGCCCAAAGTGTCAATATTTTGTGTGGCCACCATTATTTTCCAGCACTGCCTTAACTCTCTTGGGCATGGAGTTCACTAGAGGGTCACAAGTTGTCACTGGAATCCTCTTCCACTCCTACATGACGACATCACGGAGCTGACCTTGAGCTTGAGACCTTGAGCTCCTCCACCTTCCATTTGAGGATGCCCCACAGATGCTGAATAGGGTTTAGGTCTGGGGACATGCTAGGCCAGTCCATCCTCACCCAAGGCGTGGTCATCTTGGAGGTGTGCTAGGGGTCGTTACCATGTTGAAATACCGCCCTGCAGCCCAGTTTCAAAGGGGGGGCATCATGCTCTGCTTCAGTATGTCACAGTACATATTGGCATTCATGGTTCCCTTAATGAAGTGTAGGTCCCCAGTGCCGGCAGCACTCATACAGCCCCAAACCATGACACTTCCTCCACCATGCTTGACTGTTAGCAGGACACAGTTGTCTTTGTAATCCTCACCTGGTTGTCGCCACACACACCTGACACCATCTGAACCAAATAAGTTTATTTTGGTCTCATCAGACCATAAGACATGGTTCCAGTAAACAGTTTCAGCGGCTTCCTTCAGGGACGACAGCCATGCAGACCAGTTTACAGATTACAAAGACAACTGTGGCCTGTTAACAGTCAAGAATGGTGGAGGAAGTGTCATGGTTTGGGGCTGTATGAGTGCTGCCGACACTGGGGACCTACACTTCATTAAGGGAACCATGAATGCCAATATGTACTGTGACATACTGAAGCAGAGCATGACGCCCCCCCTTTGAAACTGGGCCGCAGGGCGGTATTTCAACACGGTAACGACCCCAAGCACACCTCCAAGATGACCACGCCTTGGGTGAGGATGAAGGTGATGAACTGGCCTAGCATGTCCCCAGACCTAAACCCTATTCAGCATCTGTGGGGCATCCTCAAATGGAAGGTGGAGGAGCTCAAGGTCTCAAGCTCAAGGTCAGCTCCGTGATGTCGTCATGTAGGAGTGGAAGAGGATTCCAGTGACAACTTGTGACGCTCTAGTGAACTCCATGCCCAAAAGAGTTAAGGCAGTGCTGGAAAATAATGGTGGCCACACAAAATATTGACACTTTGGGCACAATTTGGACATTTTCACTTAGGGGTGTACTCACTTTTGTTGCCAGTGGTTTAGACATTAATGGTTGTGTGTTGAGTTATTTTGAGGGAACAGCAAATTTGCACTGTTATATAATCTGTACACTGCCTACTTTACATTGTAGAAAAATATTATATCTTTAGACTTCTCCCATGGAAAGATATTATAAAAAAGGAAAAAAATGTCAGGGGTGTACTCACTTCTGTGACATACTGTATGATTTCAAAAAATAAAGAGAATAATTTACATTTGATAGATTTTGATCTAATTCCTTTAGTGGTGCTGTATTGTAGGTTCTTGTGTGTTTTGTTTGCACGTTTGGCAGATGGTGACCAGTGTACACCCAACCCTTGCCAAAATGGAGGAACGTGTGCAGACAGAGTTGGGGGCTATAACTGCAGCTGCACTGAGCATCATGTAGGACCCCGCTGTGAAACGGGTATGAAAACAATTTGCCTGGCTTGTGTTTTGTTGTTTGAAGTCATACTGTTAAGCTGTCACTTGCTTGTACTTAAATGCCTTTGGCTGTGTTAAATATGGAACTCTGGCTTGACAACAATGACTCTAGCCATTTTCCTGGGTGGGTAATTTTTCAGGCACATAAGTCAAACAAGATGTGGAGTTTCCATACAAAATTACCCCTCAATATTTTGCCGTATTGTGAACCACATCTTGCTCCCCTGGTGTCTGAACCTGACCATAGAGCTCGCAAATTATTTGTCACATAAAAGTGTATATGCTGTTAATGCTTTGTTTGCTGACTCAATAGCTGTACAAAAGCATAAGTTAATTAATATAAAAAAGAAATTAATATTAAAAATGTGAAAAAAGACAGTCCAAAAAAATAGAAAACTAGAAAATCTGGGCATACAAATGTTTCTGGATTCTCTCTGTGTTGGTATTCATGCAGTGTTAACCAAACCTGGAGGTCAGAGATGAGGCAAATGTTGGGGTGAATGGGATCTCTAAAGATTTTGTTAACTCTGGCCTGACATTTCCTGGTGTAAATTTCCTGTAGGTTTGGTAGTGCACTCCTGATGTTTGACAGATCTCACTAGGACTTTTTGGCTGTCATCACTTGCTGTTGCCATAGCAGGCTTTACATAATGACACTTTTAAGTAGTAGTTCTCTAAAAGTTCTTCAGTAATTGCTGAGGCAACTTGGAAAACAGATGCTGGTTTACCTTCCTTACCACTTAATCAGTGTGCTTGGTCAAATCAGAAAGCCAACTAAACCTGGGGCGTCCAGTAGTTTACAAAGTTCATAGAAAAAATCTGTCTATGTAAATGTAAACGTAAGGCTGTTAAGAGTCTTCACAGAGTCTATCTTTAAAGGTCTCTTTCACACAAAGTGAAAGAGTCTGATGCATTAGGCTAGCCATCTCTTTCTTCCACATTACCACTTGTGCTACAGAAAACACGTGATGGTGTTAATGACAGGAGACATTGCTTATAGTGTCATGTAATGTGTCATGTTTATGCTGTCAGATAATATCTTCTTCTTATTTATAGATATCTCTCAGTGTCCAGTTAGCGGCCCTTATGCCTGTGAACACTTCTGCAGTACAACATGGAGCTCCTACGAGTGTCATTGTGTTCAAGGATACACACTACATCCAGATGGGAAGAGCTGCAAGCCCCATGGTACATAATAAAAACACATTGCTTAACAATGACAAACTGCCATATTTCAGTTGGACAAGAAATGTCACAAACCCAAACACAAAACCACTTAAAGGTGCTACATGTAGGACAGTGGCTGAAACCGGTACTGCAATTACACTCAAAACACTTTAAAGCATTGCTCCTCTCTAGAGTAAGACGTCAAACACAAAATGACACAAATGACAAAATGCCACAAAATAACGAAAATGTCTTGCTGTACTGTTGTTGGCAGAGAGATTATAAATTTACATGAGAAACATTCTCTAAGCTAAATATATTATTAACTGCCGACATGTTCTTACATATAGCACCTTTAAGACTACTACTGCAGTAGTACTGTAAGAATTGTACAAACACATCGGTCCCCTTTTGTTTGTTTCTAGTAAAACATCCATGTGGCAGAATCCCACTTTCCACAAATACACCCACGCACAGTCACGGTCTCTCGGGCAATGAGATCTGTCCTCAGGGCCACTGCCCTTGGCAGGTGAGTATCAGCAGTTTGTGGGTGCAAAAGTACACAGTTACTTTAAGTTCAACAGTATACACATACAACAGTATACAAATGTAGGACTGGTAGACTTAATAGACAGTGTAAAATACTTTAATAAAAAGAATATGTAGCGTTACTGGCTGTGTGAATGATCTGTTAGGAGGGGGATCAGCTTTAATTTGTTCATATACAGCCTAATTTTTTTAAAGACCTGTCTTTCCATGCTGACTTCACCCCATGTCTTGGTGCTATTGTGTAGGTGACTCTGATGGACAGGAGTGGAGAGCCCATGTGCAATGGGGTGATTTTGGGGCAACGTGCAGTGCTTACCACAGCCACTTGCATGAGCTCCCACACAGACATCACCCACATTCAGATTGGTGAGACAACTCTTCAACACAAACCTGACACAATGGACATGCAAATACAAAAGTTTGAGTAGAGAGAAAGTAGAACATTTTAACACAACTAATTGCCTATTTTGCAGAATTGTGCATGCAGTGCACAATATGTAGACATATTATGTTTTGACATCATTATCACATTTGCTATTTTCTGTAAAAAAAAAAGCAACTTTGAGCTCAAAGATGTCACTTCAATTTGTACTCAACAGGGAAACAGTCGCCAGGTTCAGAGGCCATCAAGCTGCCACTGAAGGCCATCCCCACTATTCACCGTCGCTACAAGCTTGGTCGCCAAGAATACGACCTTTGCTTTCTGCAACTTAACTCATCAATACCACTGGGAGCCTCCGTCATGCCCCTCTGCCTTCCGGAGAAGGACTTTTCTGAGAACATACTAATGCAAGATGGCCAAGAGGGAGTGATTTCCCCAGAACGTGCCCGACACTTTTACTTGTCATTAGATGACTGCCGCAACGACCTGAACGTCAGCTTTGCTTTAAGCAATAAAATGTTCTGCATGAAAGAGCACACCCTCATGACAAAATCCGAGGAGGAAGGAGGACAGGTCACAAGGGAAGAGCAAAAGCCCCACAAAGTGCAGGTAGAGCCGTCAAGCCAGATCACTCCAAGGACACAGCAAGCATTGCGTCCAAGGACACAACAGACTGTGTGGCTGCCAGATTTAATGGATTACCCAGAGTACATAGATGTTTTCCCAGACGTTTCAAAGCCCACTGTGCAGACTGCAACCCCTACTGCACAAACCAAAATGCGAGTCAAAGAGATCCCTACACCAGAGCCCACAGCAGAAAATGTTCCCACGAAGATGGAAAAACCTGGTTCCACAATTACAGAAAAAGGGAGAGGCGGTTGTGGGCTCCTCTCTGGGACTCCTGTTGCAACTGTAAAAGGAAAAACTGCTTTTGTGACAGGACTCATGCTATCCCATGACTGTAGCCAGGGTCTGGTGTTCACCAAGCTCTCTCGTTATTTGCCCTGGATAGAGTCCCTACTTCAAACGTCAACTAAATAAGCTGACTTCAAGCAATAGTGAACAGTAAAAGCAGTTTTTTTCCTCTGCAGTTTGGTTGACCTTGGTTGAACAGTCTGCGTTAAAAATGTTATTGTACGCTTTGTACATGCCTATTCTGTTCTATTAAGAGAAGAATCATGTGCATTTGTGATTGCCTTAACGTTCAGTTTCACTGACATTCAACCAAACCACGAACCAAATTGGAAAATATGTGTTAATACATTTCCAACAGAAAAAAAGTCCTGGTAAATTGCCAACAAGCTTAGCTGAATTCATACTAATATTAAACACAAAATTGGAATCATTTCCTAAAAAAAACATTTCCACTTATACAGACAAGTAGACTCACACAACATGATTTTACCTACCTCACACCCTTAGTAGTTGCTTTAATTGTAATAGTTGAGGGAGGTGTGGAATAGTTCCTATGTGCACAGTAACCCAATACTGTGTAAGAAACTTCCAGGAGCAGGAAAACACCTGCACTTTGCCAGTGAACAGTGATGCTATGGTGCTTTCAGGTTGGATAGTGGATGACTGTCAGATGATCCAACTGTAGGCCCAGTGTGTCTGCTTAGTATGTCAATTAAGATGTTTTGAAATGCAGACTATATGGGGTTTCATCAACCGGGCACTTTTTTATTCAACAAAAGATTGGTCAGACAGACAAAAAGCAAGCAAGCAGTGAAAAAGTTGTTTGGATATGACAATCATTATGCCACTAAAACAGATTTTTATTCACCGTCCCATGTGTCCTCCTATCTAGTACTTTTACAATGCTGTACACTTTTTGTCTTTTATGCACATCTGACCTCTTAACATCGGTGTATGGGTAAAATAGCCAGTTTAGCTAATCCTGACACAGTTCCCAAGATTGTTCTTGGAGAGTGGGCATTGTGCAGAAAAAAATCCACATTGTCACTGGGAAGCATTACTTTGATGATCGATTCTTTTTCTATTTTATAAAATGTCCCCAAAGTGCCCCAACATTTATTGCTGACAAGAAAAATTGTGAAAACAAAATCTAATAAAAAGAATGAGTTGTAGTACATGTGTGCATACATTTCTGTACATTACAGACAGAAGTGAATGAAAAACTACTGGGCCTGCTTTCAACCAATCACAAATGCCTGAATGCAGCATGCATCAATCTTAACGTTCGACATCATCGGGTTCAAGCACTCCCATTGAGCGACAAGGCCACTTGTAACGGCACTGGTAACGGTCGAGCCACAGTAGTGGTTTAGGCACAGTTTTCCACAGAACGGGGTGCCATTTCGTTGGGGGCACCACGAGCGCTTGGGGTGGGGGTGGGGGGGGGGGTAGCTCTGTGTATCATATCGCTGCAATTGGCACATTGGAGCCCCCTAAGTACAGGCGCCCTTGCTTGCTGAGAAGCTGCGTCCACAGAAGGGGGGGGGGGGGGTGGAGTATTGGGAGGGTATTGAAACTAAATTAAAAGATATTAAAAATACTCTATTCCTCTTCTCAATCTATTCTTCTCATCAATTTCTTCCAAGGGTTACTTAGAGGGCACATCTGAGATTTCAATAACAGCTGATTTATTTCTCAAATGACATGTAGAAAAAAAATCACAGAGATAAGAGTGTTACCTCGGAAATAATAGTGCTGAGCTTGACATGTAAATGCAAAATTCTGAATGCAGTAAAACCAGAGTAAAAAAAGAACTGCACGTTTTTTTAAACAAAGGCTAATTTAATAAGAGACAAGCCAAAGGCAGTAAAATCTGTTGATCTGAAGTGGAAACAAAAAGTAGTTGGCTGATGGAAACTAAAAAAAAGGTCACCACTTAAAAACCCTAACCCACCACTTCCAACAGTTTTTAAAGACACTCGGAAAGAAGACGAAGAGACTGTACAAAAACCAACCCTGTTAACAAAAAATGTGGCATTTTATTTTTGTCACAATCATAGAAATTAAACACGTTCAAAGTCTTACAAATGGAATTGCTAAAGTCCTGAATTAGTGCTTCTTGGTAAAGGGGGCTCCATGGTTTTGTGGTGGGTTGGGTTCGGTTAACTCCTCAGGACACAGTAGATAAAGCAGGGAAAGGGTTCTGCTTACTGACAACAAGTTTCTGATGCTGATGAGAGATGTAGCCTTTGATGTGACCCTGAGAAAGATGTATGTTAAGACTGATCATCATTCACATTTATGAGTACCTTGGATGCATATGTTTCATTGTTCATAATATTCCTTTTTGGGATGAGTTTTTTAAAGGGGTCCTTCCGTCAAAAAACACTTTTAGTAGCTCTATTTACAATGTGGTGGGTCACAACAAGCAGTATATGCACGCAGCATTCCAAGACGTGAAATTCGACCCTCATGGTTTTACTGGTTGAAGGGTCGAGCTAACCAAAACGAGCGGATCAGAGCATGCTAAACCTATCTACGTCACTAGGTCGTAAGCCCCGCCCAGAGCCATGTATGGCAAGCCCACATCCCAAAGGATTGGTGGACAGAAGCTAGGTGAGCAAAAGACAGCGAATTTGCCCAATCAGAAGTGCCTTATTGACACGTCATGGATATTCACGAGGGACACCGGAAAAGCCAGTCATTCAATCACTAGACCTGTTCTAGCTTACAGAAAACAGCGTCAAGCAAGAGATCTAGGACATAATTTTTCACAGAAATGACGCACAATGCATTCAACCATAATGGCGACACAAATATGAATAAAAATAACGATGGAAGTTCCCCTTTAAAAAAAAAAAACACGTTTCACCAAAACAGTTCCTCTCAAGTATGCAGGTGAACTCTATTCAATCTTATTCCTTAACCAATTACTATTGTTGATGCTGATAAGAGGTGTAGCTTTTGACGTGAGCCTCAGAAAGACATCATCTATGTGTAAGAGTATCTTGGATGCTTATGTTTGATTGTTCATAATACTCCTTTCGGGGTTAAGCAGCGACAGATTAAGGAATCATGCGCCCTTGGTCAAAAAATTGTCCTTTGTTAGCTCACCCATCCTGTTCTGGTTGATTGTGAAAGCAAGAGTGTCTATCTGCTACTATTTGTAGCATCTTTCACATTTCAACATTTGGATTAATCTGGACTGTAATCATGATTTAAGTTCCACTCCTCAGACATAGACAGACACAGACCCTTATTTTTGTTTCTCATGTTTACAACCGAGTATAGCCTATTACTTAATATGGCTATTGTTCAATTCCTCATCTGCCCTTTGAAAAAGAAATGAAAAGCTACCATTGTTTAAGTACCACTCATATTTGTTGCTTCACAAATGCAAAAACGTTGCACTATATTCTGAGCCACAAAGCCGAAATATGCAAACATTACTCCAAGTACATGCATTGTAGAGTAAGACTACAGTTTTACCATGTAGATGAGATTGGCCAAGATGCATTGCACCTCATCGATATCCACTTCCTCCACCTGCATCATTTTTAAGGCCACAAGGAATGCATCCAGGGGCAACTGATGAGTCTTCAAGAGATGATACCTGCACATAAAAGTGTAAGTGACTCCTTAGGTCATAATACAGAATCCTCTTAAAGGGGTCCTTCCGCTAAAAAACACTTTGAGTAGCTCTATTTACAATGTGGTGGGTCACAACAAGCAGTATATGCATTCCACTCCAAGACGTGAAATTCGACCCTCCTGGTTTTACTGGTCATTGAAGGGTCGAGCTAACCAAAACGAGTGGATCAGAGCAGGCTAAACCTATCTACGTCACTAGGTTGTAAGCCCCGCCCAGAGCCATGTATGGTACGCCCACATCCCAGAGGAAGAACAGTGGACAGAAGCTAGGTGAGCGAAAGACAGCGAATTTGCCCAATCAGAGGTGCCTTATTGACAAGTCATGGATATTCACGAGGGACACCGGAAAAGCCAGTCATTCAATCACTAGACCTGTTCTAGCTTACAGAAAACAGCGTCAAGCAAGAGATCTAGGACATAATTTTTCACAGAAATGACGCACAATGCATTCAACCATAGTGGCAACACAGAAATATGAATAAAAATAACGATGAAAGTTCACCTTTAACGAAATCAGTGGAAGTGATTCCCATTTGTCCTTGTGAACACACAGCACACAGTGCACACAATGGAATTCAGTCTCTGCTTTTAACCAATCACATGTGAGAGTCCTCTGCATTTGACCCATCCATGAAGTGAACACCTGGTGCTGTAGGCTGCTATCCATGCAGCAGGCGCAAAGCAATGGGGGTTAGGTGCCATGCTCAAGGGCACCTCAGTCATGGAGGACAGTCCTGGCCATGTACTATCCCCACCAACCATCCCCCACCAACTATCCCCCATCCCCACCTTTGTCTGCAGGTCCAACTCCTTAATCTCTAGCCCATGTCTGCCCTCAAGTTATAAACCTAGCTTTTTATTATTAACTGATTTGTTGGCCATTGTTGTATCATTTCTCATTTCTTAAGATCTAAAAAAAAGACAGGATAAGCTATAATCATGTACATATTCACATGCATATCTACAGCAGTGCTTACACTTTCTTGAAGAGGTTTCTGTAGGTGATGATCTTCAGCTTCTCGAGGATGAGGAAGATGCCACAGCGAATGAAGAACGCTTCATGCTTGGTCAGCGCCTCATTTAATAGTAACAGGTTTCCCTCACTTTTTTTCACAAGGGTGGAAAGAGGTGGAAGTAGAGATACAGTCAGAGGGCATATTGTGTAAGGAGAAATTCAGAAGAATAGAATAGAATAGAATAGAATAGAACATAATTAAATATGTCAATCACTGTGGTCAGTAGACAAGCAGACAATTACCAAGGTAGGGAAATAGCAAATATGTGTACCTAACAGCTTTGGTGACGTCCGTGAACTGCATAAGATCATACTTCTGCAGGAGTGAATGGGTAGGCATATGACCCTAAAGACAAGGAGTGTAAATAAGAGACAAGATCTGAAGGCTCTTAAGACACAAATCAATCAAATCATTAACTCATTGACTGCCAGCCATTTTCAAAATTGTTCCACCCGTGGTGCCAGCCATTTTTCACCATTTTGGGTGTTTTTTGAAGCCCAACAGAAAATTGAGTTATTTGTCTATGTCAACACCAAAGACATCAAAATAAAGCTTAAAGTCTCATCTTTCATCTAAAAAAAACGGTGTGTTGATAGCTCTTTCCATTCCTTTGCAATCATGCATAGAACAGAGGTGGGTTTCCCCAAAATGCTGCTTTCAGACCAAAAAACTGAGAAAAATGGCTTTTTGTGAAAACCAACATTTTAAGCAGAAAATATTTTTTGATGGCCATATTTTTGCATTACTGGCATCTAAAACATTTCATCCAAATGTAATACAACATAAATACGAATAAAAACACTGAAAATGGTTTTAGACAGTAAAAATAATAATTTGAATTGTACATGACGAATACATTTCTTCGACATTTTACTTGGCAAAATAAAAAGTTTATTTGCCTATATACATAAATCCTGTCACAAAAATATGATTCATGTCTGTCATAACTGTCCACCTATACAAACAATACTGTACTGTAACCATGTAAATATAACATGACAAAATTCAGCCACCAGGGGGCTATATTTCATAGTCAAAAACAGTAGTAGCTAGTAAAAGCAAAATGCAAAAAAACCTAGCATTCATTCAAGTGTTTCTTTGTGTGTGTGTGTGTGTGTGTGTGTGTGTCTCCATTCCTACAGCAAGTAGCGGTAATAACTATGTAAATACTACATACACAGGCAAAATAAGTAAAACACAAACATATGCAAGAGTATGTTCTCCCGTCCACCACGAGTGCGCTTCACCATTGTCGTATGCTAGCTACATCTGATTGTCTTGGGTTTATATACACAAGCATCTTCCTCGACGTGAAAAAACATCAAAATACAGACAAACGCAGTGCTGCCATCTATGATCGGATCCCTTTCCGCAATGTGAGCATGAGGTGTCAGAGCTCTCCAGACCAGACTAATCTGAAGACTGTTTTTATTTCATCTATATTTTATTCCTTTATCTTTTGTTTATTTGTTTAGCACGGTTGCAAATGAAGTGTAGGCTATAGCCAGTGCATCTTTGATCTTACTCATACAGTGTTTCATCACAGTGATCGGATTCGGTAGCGTGCATATTACAAAATATCGTAACATTGATAGCAGTCCCAGAGGGTCAGCTCTACCATCTGGTGGCCACCAGAGAGTGACCACATGAGTGACCACATGAGACTTCTGACTCTTATAGGATCAGTTCCGAAAGCCGTAGAAGCCTGAAATTTCTACACAACATAGATGAGGTGCCCCACGATGCGTAACTGTAAAAAAACGTGTTTGACGTCGGAAGACGTCAATGGTAAGCGCCGTTACTTTTTGAAATGACGTCTGCAGACGTCAATGGTAATGAATGAGTTAATAAAGCAAAATGAAAATGAAAGACACATGCATAACCCCAACTGTCCATGCTTTACCAGGAGCATCTTCACTGGGAGAAGATAGATGAGGATCAATCTCTTATTCCTCTGGCAGGACCGATGGCAATGTTGAAAGGCAAAAGACAAATACGTCTCAGCTGCAAAAAACAAACAAACAAACAAACAATCTCAAAAACAGCCACAGCACATTTTGCTCCCTTTCAATCTAATAGGCTGGTTGAACACCTGACAACTGGAGTAAGTATTCTGTGTTGTATTTTTGCAGCAATGGATTCTGCTCTGGACTCGCACAATCAGACTTGGACTTGAGAAATGGACTAGCAAAATCACATTCTATTATTATTATAATTATAACCATTACTTAACCAGGTTAGTCTCTTTGATATATAGAATCTCTTTTTCAAGAGAGACATGGCTGCGGCTAAATCAAATACTTCCATGTAAAAAAACATAAACAGTGACAATCACAAAACAGACACAAAAATACATTTTGGCCATGTCTTTTGTTCTGATCACAGCCACAAATGTGTTGTGCACACATATTTGAGTGATTGTAAATGCCAAAAGCACACCTTTTAGACATTTGGCATATGTTTACTTCCTACATTAATACTGGTGTGCTTGGTTATCACAGAAACAAACACTTTCACACACAACATTTCAACATTTCAGGTAAAATTAAGAATTTAGAAGCAAATTTGGCCACACTGGAGTATGTTACTAGTCAATAACGTATCGCAGAAAATTACATGTACAGAAATAACAGGACAGAGTGTGTGGAAGTCGCTCATCTTGTGCAGTAAACGGTGTAGCTTTATTGTGACCTGAGAGTACAGCCTCACACAAAGACAGTTTAGAGAACAAAGGCGGAGGTGAAGGCATCTTACCTAGTTTGAAGTCACTGTCAAACATGGCCTTTCTGCCGACGTAATATTTGTATGTAATCCTCTGTGCCATGCTGTACTCGTCTTTAAGGTTGGAGCTGTCAATTGCCCGAATAAGTGGCTTGCACAAATGTAGCTTGCTGATCTATAAACGAGTTAATAAAATAGAAAAAGAATACATACAAATCCACAAAAAAGCATACAAATGTTTAACTCTATTTACAAATTAAAACAAAATAGCAATATGAACACATAACATACAAAAATACAGTAACATAGTTATTATTAATTCAATAATGTATTTCTTGTACTTGGTCAAAATCCACACCTTGAAGTAAATCTTGAAAAGTTGGTTGATGAGAAAGAGCATGCCCCACTTCTTGGAGTCATCGATGCCCGCACGGCTAAAAAGCAAAAGAAGGACATTTCTGGTGTTACATGAAGAAAGACTCTAACTTTTACTGGTGAATTTAGAAACTTGTTTATATCTCTCTGTGTACAGTTGTTTTACTCCTGAATGTGTACCAGTAAACTTTCCTCAACCGTTTGCTTCGACCATAACTAACATTTTATTTTGCCAATATGGCCGCCAAGTGCAGGCACTTACTTAGAAGGACTTTGATATTACTCACTTGTCACTGGCACACACTCGGAAGCAGCTCATTAACTGTTCAGCTGCTTTCTCCAGCATGTCCCCCACCTTTCCCTTGCTCTTCTTTAGCAACTGCTGTTCGGCCTGATGACATGAACGTTCACATAGAAAATATATGACACAGAAGAGGGACAGAAGATGGAAAAAAACATGAGGTCCTACTTGTCCCCTTTGTTAAAAGATTTAGTCAGTACCTTACTTTTCCTGCCCATTCCTCATTGGTATAAAATAAGGTTACTTTACATGAGGTTTACTTTACATCTGCAACCTGCATCTTGCATGCTTTCCACGGTAATTCAACATGAATACTATTTTGCATGGAGCTTAGTTAAGTTTGTATCATGAAAGCAACACTAACGCCCAAAATACATGCAAGCGAAATTTACCGCTTTCGCCCCGCTTTCTCCGCTTTGAGTGGGCGTGTACCAACCGTCAGTTGAAGAGACATGAAGTTTAAAATGCTAGACAATCCTGAATGGTAATGATTATTTTGATTTTGGAATTGTAATATAATGTTAATTAATGGCAATGTTTTAAATTTTATGTATGTCCATTTTTAAATGTTTATCAAAGCCCCTGCCGCTTTCCAACTGAAAGGAATGGAACGTCATTTGAAACGATGTCATTGGTTACCGCTCGGCTAACACCGCTCCTTCATTTGCATAAAGTTCAGCAGATCTCAACTTTTCCGCCCGCCTCGCTGATCTACGTCACCATCTGCCGCCTCCCAACTGAAATGAATAGAACGTTCCGCCCGCCCGCTTGCATGTATTTTGACCGTAAGGTTGTGGTCACTGTGCTCTACACAACGTTAGCTGACTGTGGCTCACTGCTTCATTGGTACCTTGGTCTACCATTTTGGTTTGTAAGACTTTCAAATTCACCCGAGGTGGTTAAAGTTATACTTCAGTTCAGTTTTAGACATTAACAGTCATGCAGTTACACAGAAAACCGTTCTCTGGACACTTCTTCATCGAGAATGTTCAGGCAAGGAGTAGCTCCTAACTAGCTAATTTATAAAATAAAAACCCTTAATATTAGGGGCAAATACCCCGATGACATGTATAGTAGCAGGTCTTGGTGACATTTTCCGTTTTCCTTTGTGACACACAGATAAAAATGATACAACAGGTACAGTAAACAGGTCCTCCAAAGTCGCTCACTAAATGATCCAAATATAACTCACATTGTTGGCAAATATCCTCAAATCCAAGGCTACGGCAAACATCATTGGCAATGCCCTGCGAATACCATACAGAATTATTAAAAGCATAATTGACAAGCAAAGATGATGCACACAAGACAACCACGTTGTCGCACAGTTAAACCCATCTTGCAATAACATACAGAATTATTGAAACCATAATTCACAAGCAAAGAAGATGCACACAAGACAACCACGTTGTTGCACACAGTTCAACCCATCTTGCGATAACATCTGAGCTTCCAATAACTACCATCTCCTTACACAATAGTTTGGTGTCTAATATTTATTAGTGTATTGCAAAGGCAAGTTAAAAAACAGAGGTGGTGTTCCATTTTTGAGTTTTACCTACTCTTTTCATCACCTACTCATTTCGTCATAATAAACTGCTATCCCATTGTTTAAAAAACATCACAGAAATCCAAAACTGTCTCACCAGTTTTCTTCTTTGTGAGCTTGGAAAGCCTTCAGGAATGATGTAAGATCATTGTTAAGGACAAACTGCACAGGAAGCCATTCACACTCCATTTTAAACACATTCAAAGAATCTTCACAGTATGTGGATTCAATTATCTGAATTACCAAAAGGATATTGTACCACCACAGTCTGGCATTTGTAAGCCTCCACAAAGTCATGATTAGACACTGCATATATGCATCTGAGAAACAAAGCACATTAACAACTACTTAGTATTAGCAACACTTGGCAATGATGACTTTTTATCTTTTGTAAATGTTTACTTATGGTATCCACCATTAAACACACTACAGACACCATTTATATGTACATGTATGCTGTTTGTCATGCATATATTATGTACTGGCATCTTCTGCACAACAACACTGACAGTCCTCAGGTTCTTAATGGCTGGCTTACTGAACTTTTTAAGACTTTTATTATTAGTAGTACTTGTATTATTACTACTACTCCTCTACATATTTACTACACATAATGTTCCTCGTTTATGTTAAATAACAGTTTAATATGTCTTTTCTATGTTGTTAGGTTCTTCATTTTACTATATAGTATAACGGCCTTCTTTTAAACAAGCCATTTATGCAAACTCATACACTACTCTATGTCACTGTGAAAAAAAGAGATGCTTATTCATTTCTTAACATTGAGCCATCACCTTCTATTCAGCGCGTACATCCCTGACATGTCATGCCACTAAAACGCAGTAAGGCAACACACTCCATGACATACCTCAAGTGAGCAGCTACCATTTCATCATAAGGTGGCTCAAGAACCTGCTGACATTTCTCCTCCGGACTTAAAAGCTGTGAAAACAAAAACATCAGACGTTCAACATTCAATTTGACCTGTTTGACATCCGACGAGGTGTACAGCCAGAATATTCAGTGGCAATATGAAAAAGTCCTTCCCATCTATGTGATGTAGTCAAACCATAGAAACATGCAGGCATTTGTACAAGGAAGGCAAACGTTACACAGTTTATATAAACAAATATTCACAATCGTAGCCACTGACCCTAATAATTGTGTGTATACCAACATATATAAAGGTGCAGTTTAAGACAAAACTTTTATTTCTATGATGTTATTTAAAGACTTACTAGGGACATGCAGAAATGCTGAGCATGAAATGTCTTTTTTATGGATTTGTCTAGATTTACTGTGGCAGGGATATTACCTGAAGTCTCGGATTGGCCACATGCGGGTGTTTGAAAGACAGGAGCTCGGCACAGAAAGTGCCGTCACGTGTGTCAATGGCCTCCAACACCTATGAAAAAAAAAAAAAAACTACTTTAATAGTATACTACAATAATATACTATAATAAGCATTAAGCATTAATATAAACTTGTAGAGATCACATCTAAGCATTTCCATTTCATAGTACATACAAGATATGTAAATGCTTCAAGCTATGCAAGGGACTATGCACACTCATACACAAAACATGTGTTTTCTTAAATCCCATAATGCAAAACAAGCAGAAAAGCCATTGCATGCATTTCTGATAGGGACAAAGGGGCTTCATAGCTTGACTACAAAATAGCTTTAAAATATGAATGAGACGATCCCAAACAGTTGAAATAATTTTCATTGTAGCAATGTTTGATGATGCATTTAATGCCTTTATTACAATGAACAAACTGCATGGGGATAATGGCACGTATAGCTGTATAATGCTATGTGCCATATTACTCTTTGTATTATCAACATGACTGGGAAGACCTAGAATATGTCTCCCTGCATAAACCAATTAGTCTGTAATTGCCGATATAACAGGAACAAAAAATTGGTTTAGGAGGTTGTGGTGTGGGAGAGAGAGAGCATGTTTGCTCCATCAGATTGCTGGCTGTGCTTAAAGCCAGTCAGTGCTGTGTATCTCAGGCCAGTGTTGTCTTTATTCCAAGTTTTTGTTTGTCAATTTTCCCTGCACCTGCGCACTGTAGACAAACTGTCACCCGTTATTTACTGGATGTTTGAGATCTGCCTGCTGATCTTGCATTTTCTCACACCTTACATTTTCACACACCCTCTTGGTTATGCCCAATCCTAACTTAAGGTAGGTTCCGAGAAGCCATTATTCACACCTTCTTAGGAACCAGTATATCACAATTTCATTTTCTACAGTGCAACATTTGGCAAGTTATTCTGCAGAAATTGAACTCAACAACTTTATCAGCCTGTCAGGACTACACCCCGACCAAGTTTTACATACCCCTTGTGTGTCAGTGTCCCACAAAACTTTGACAAAGATTCAGTGATAGAAAGCAGGAGCAGCGTGTTAAAACATAGATGTTCTTCACTTTGCAAAATAGATCTGTCGCACCAACCTGTTGCAGATACTGGTTAATTGTTATGTGTGCCATTTCTTCTCTTCAGGGTGCCTGGCTAAACCTGGAAAACAGTAACATATTTGAAGTCAACGTCAACGTTTAACATTACCTGTCTTTTCCTACCTTAGGCAATAGTCCTAGAGTGAAGGATAAGGGAAGCACCAGGGTGGTTACCAAATAAGCAGGACTGTTTGACTTTTTCCACTTCACAGAAAGTAGGTAGGCTACATAAGCACTTTTTTAGACATTACATCCAGATAGTGAAAGCATTATTGCAAAAAGTTATTAAACAGATCTGGGGGGTATTCCAGAAACCAGGTTTAGTCATTTACCTGGCTATGTCAAATCGGAGCAAGTCATATATTAGAGTAAAACAAAGGCATAGGGGTCTTCTATTATGAGCTTTACCACTTACTTCAAGTTAACTTACCAGCGTCAGTAAGTAAACCAGGTGCTTGTAATTACACCCCTGCCCTGGACGTTGTGGTTTAAGTGAGGAGAGAGACAAAAGCTGTACTCGGAGGCGTTGGGACAAGACGCATGGGACAGCTCTCGTTGTTTAGTTTATCGTTTTACATTCACTATGGACTGGAGGATAAAAACCCATCACCTATTGTGAGCATTTTATTAAGTATCCAAATGTAAAGTGCCACCTGCAGCATCAATGCAAAAAAAGAAGCAAGTACAGGCTATTTGGAGAGCACACCAGAGGATGCAATTCACATATTTTCAGTTTCCCATGCTTAAGTTACTTATTCAATGATATGTTTAATAATGCAGTTTGCAAAATATAAATTATCAACTGCATAATGTGATATATTTTTAATTGCTTATTGCATTGCCCTTGGAATTTTGCTACATCTGTACCTCTACAAGTAACTGGTTTGTAAATAAGTGACTAAACGGCGTTTAGTTTGATCTAGGTTAGTCAGTAAGTTACTTGAGTAGCCTATGAACCTAGACAAAACGATGAACTGGCAGACCATTGTAGTAGTTGCGCGAACAACCATAAGACATATGTTTGCTGTGTAGCTACAAGAAATGTGAAGTGGGCTAGTTAGCATGCTATATTCAGATGGAGGTTAGGTCTGAGTTGTATATCCTCACATGAGTTTAGACGTTAGCATTTTACAGAAGAGGAGCACAGGATAACTTCAACTTGAATACACCACACTGCTTACCTTAGAAGACAAGCATCGCTTTTTTACATTCGTTTAACTTTACTATCCTGAAAAACATGTGCAATTATTTCCGCCAACTGATGAATGACATTAAAAAGAAGCGCTACACGCTACGACAGATTTCGTACAGGCGGCTACGTGAAGCCAGCGACAGTAGGAATATTTTCAGTATGGCCACTATTCGGTTTTTTGTCTCCCACTCAAAATAAAAGTCTCTACTCATGCAGAGTTTTCTTGGTGTTTAACATTGTAAAGAAAGAAAATGACAATTTCAAATGAATTACCTGCCCAGGCGAAACTTACGTTGAATAAAAATAAAAGTACATAAAAATCAATACAACTAAAATAAACAATACAGTGCTTATGTATTGTTTATTTTAGTTGTATTAAAGTTACTGTTTTTACAGTCCTTACAATTTCAGTTTATGGAGCCGACATACTCCTAATCATATATATTACCCTTATAACACACACATAGTATTCATTTTTAAACATCCATGCTTTGCAAGTTTGTGGAATAGTGTGACAATCATCTGAAACTAAATAGAGAGGCTAACTACATGTCAGCGAAACCAAGATGGCAGGGACCTTCTCCAGCACACAGAGGGGCAACCCCTACCATTATTAATGGGAACCTATTGAATTAATTGATAAATACAAGTATGGCCACGCGCCAGCCATCTCCCTGTATATGTTATCTCTCCCTCTTTTATCTGTCTCACACTTTGGGCTTGTTTTAAATGAATTAATTGATTGATCTCACCAGCCATTTCAAAGAAGCCCTTTGACTCCTCTGGGCCTAGCACCATGGGCACATAGGCAGCTTTTCATACTACAGTGTTAGAACCAGTGAGTACTGTTTGCTGGATGTACACACTAGCATGTGAGCATTTTATTATAAACCAATACTTCTGCTATTTAAAACTGTTGGACCTGTTTTCAACTAATTGCAAATGCCTAAATGCAGCATATGTACTCA
Organism: Setipinna tenuifilis; assembly: GCA_030347295.1. Classification (NCBI taxonomy): domain Eukaryota; kingdom Metazoa; phylum Chordata; class Actinopteri; order Clupeiformes; family Engraulidae; genus Setipinna; species Setipinna tenuifilis. Next base: position 7,383,489 of record CM059275.1, on the reverse strand, counting down.
TATTTTACGCTAAAGTTTGATGTCACCTCTTTTATCCCTTTGTTTGCTGATTAATAACCCCTGAATGTACATAAAAAGCCTGTCTTTGGTTGTGAAGCAAAAAATAAATAAATATATATATATATCAAGCTTGTTTATTAAAAAATGAGAAATAACTTATACCAGAAATGAGGAATAATTTACACCAGTAATGCTCAATGGTAATTGTAACACTGCAAATTTACCATTATCCTGCAATGCATCATTTTAAAAGATTATACTAAAAAAACGACAGAAATGTGTTCTATTAGATCCATTTGGTTAGTTTTATTTGCACAAAAATGGTTCCTTCGGGCAAACATGCATGCATGTGAACAGTTTTTACACAGTGTATTGTATAGCTTAAAAAACAAAAAAACAAAAAAGTAAAATACTATTATATCGACATCACTGGCACAGAACTTTACTGCTTTTTTTGTGCTGCCATGAGGTCTCTGACCCAAACATGACACCGGATCTGCTCAACGGAATTCCACAGTGAACAGACAGCTCCTTTAGTCCTTGTCTCTTCTTGATTGTGTAATTTCCCATGTTGAGGTGCGGCCTCTGTCCTAGAATAACATGACAAAATTCATTGAAATATTACACAACTCTTACTTTGGTGAAAGCACTTTTCCTTATTGCATCCCACCACTTATAATGAAAGTAACAATCCAATTATTTGTGCAGTAATGTTGTTTACATACAGTACTCTCTAGAAAGTAATTACCATTTTAACCTTGTGAGGCACAATTATTCCCATATTTTTTGAGACTCGTCAAAATAATTGCATCATAAACCTCTTAAGTAAGCATGGACGTGACATCTGATGTCAACAATATTAAGAAAAGACATTGGCTTTGTTTATTGTTGGATTTAACAACATTACACAGGACAAAAGCAAAGAAGTTTTCACTTATCTGATGCTTATTCCAATCGAGGCTTAAAGGATACACTGACCTTGACATTAACGCCTAACGGTGCCAGATCTTTCCGCAAGGTGTCACAGGCTTTCAGCAGAGGTTGTCTGTCTGCGTGTAACCGTTTCTTGCTGCCCTGCACACCAGAAGCAGCAGACTCATCCACCTCAAGGGCAAAGTTGCGAACTTCACTTCGGAAGTTCACCAACTGCTCCACCACAGTCTCAAGCACTCTGGAGCCATCTACACCACCAGAGTCCTGGGGGATAAGAGGAAGAAGAATTATAACATGCATCTTAATACATGAGAAATGTAAGACTTTTAAAATGCCATTTGGAGTTAAATTTAAGACCAACAATACAATCACCAAAAAAAAAAAACAGATCTTCATTAAAAAGTCAATTTTCATAACATTTACACTTCCCATTGGCAGGATGTACTGACAGTGCACCTAGTAACTTTCCATTTTAATAACAAATACAACCTATTTTTAGACTAACAAATACAATGACTTTTAAGACGTTTTAAGGATCCGCTGGAGCCGGGAACCTCTCTATAATGACGGATTGTGGAGCCATCTACAGTCTTCTGGCATAAGGAGAAGAATCGTAACCTCTCTGAAATCCTCTGAAACATTTCTTAATTGGGGTATGAAGAGATTTCATGCCACAAGACATTTCGATATGAAAAAGTGACATTTAGCTGTATCAGTGTATAGCTGTACAAAACAACCCAAACTTTTTGGTGTAAGTAAAGGGTATTCTGCAATCTAGATTCCTACCTTTCTGTCCAGCAGGTCAATTCCAAACACCTCCATCATGTCTCTGATGTAGCCAAGCACAGCCCCAAACACAGCAGGGCTCCTGGACACTCCCCCTGTTGTCTTTCCAGAGAATGTATAGGGGCCACAACATGATCATTCTTAAACAATGACACCATAATGGTGACCCATGCCCTACCCACAAGCAAGACACATACTGTATACATTGTATATGCATATTTGCACTACTTTATCCTCCCATTTATAGTACTAATGTCAATTACTGATGTTGAACCTGGAACCTCATCTTGACCTATTGACCAGAATTCTGTTCAGAAATTTGGACATGCAGCATTTTATTTTCTGTCAGATTCTATTGCGCAACTGCATGTGATTAAAAAAAAAAACTAAAAAAGAAATTAGTAATTAAGTTAGAAAGAAAAGTGAATCAGGTCATTTCAGGAGGTTACCTTGGTGACAGTTTGAAGCTGGCAGTTGCACTGGTGAATGAGACTCATGATGGAATCCACTGCTCTTGGTGTGTCAAAGTCATCAGCCAGAGCTGCACGCACAGTGGTTTGGGTAGAGGCCAGCCTTAAGGTCAAGGACATGAATTTCTGGGAACTATTGTCTTGAACTGTAAAAACATCAGCCTACTTTCGCCCTTAGTTTAATAACTTACCAATTATTTTTAGCTTTTTTTGCTAGACAGATTGTAATATCTTTAGATGCAACATATAAAAGGAGGTGTCTGAGTAGTATATTAGCAAGAGAACTAATGCAGTTAAGTATAGCAAATTAATTTCTGCTACGTACTTACTAATTTAGGGCAAAGTTCAGTTTTACCAGCCATTCAAAAAATATTCATTAAAAAGCTTACAGTACCTCTGCCACAGCACTGTTTCGTCTATAGGCTGGCACAGCAGGTGTCCCTTCATGTAGGCCTGGACGTCGTGGGTAAAAGAACTGATCGTAGCCAGTGAGCTCCGCGCTTCAATCATACTTCTGTCACTGTACTCTATACCTGGAGAAAACACACATGTGCACACCAGCACAGCTCAACAAACATGTCAAACCCTATGTGCTTGCCAGACTGTGCAGATCACATTTATAAAGCAATACCACCAGGACCACCCTGCCCAATATTTTGAACTTCTTTGAAAAAGAGACTATAGTCGCAATACAACCCCCCACTTTTCCAGTGCCCAAATGGTCTATGGCTAATGAAATCTCTGCTGTCGCTTTTTTTTTTTTAAGAAACACTTCTTTGTCAGACCTGCATATGACCATGCACATTTTTGGATAGAACTGGATTTCCCATTTCAATTACTTGTAAACTTAAATTGTTAGCAAATGTACAACTAAACTTACCTGATCTGTATTTTGTTAAGAGGCAGAACAGACGAAATTCATTGGCATTATAAGACTGTAGAAAATCCTGCAAGTACAACAGATAATAATAGGTGTGATTTTACATGCACTTTTCATATGTCAGGCTCATAATTAAACAATGGTTCAGATTTCACATTAATCCTAGACAAATTATTTTCCACTCAAAACACAAAAACCTAGATGCAACAAGAGTAGCATCGTAACAAGGAAGGGGACATTGGATGATATCACAGAAGACTCTGCAGTTACTCTGTTTAGTTTTATCATCAGTGCAATAGATGTGTCTTACCTTAATAGTTATATAATTCTTTAAGGATTTTGACATCTTCTCTACACTGCCTTTTAAATGAAGATGACCTGAAAGGCACATGGATTAAAATGCTGGATTATTATTCGCCTTTTTACTGTTCCAAAAGATATGAAACTGGGCAGAAAGAAAACTCCATGACGCTGGACATGATCACTCCTGTGGTCTGACTGGCACATAAATATATTGCAAAACCTGCTGGGGATATACTCACACCTTGCAGAGTTAAAGCTAATTTGTTAGGCAGTAATTTGGAACGTAATGCCACAACACACAAGGTTTATAGAGACTTTGGCAACATCCATCAATGTGAATCAGTCAATCATATTAAAGAGGCGGAACTATCTGTTTTACTTCTAAATACAACACTCAAAAAAGTATTTGACATCATTTTTTTTAAAGCTTCTCATTAGAATCTGTAAAAACGTCTCATTACATAGAAGTTACACAGGGTAAAACATGGGTACACACACAAAAAAACAAAAAAAACAAAACACAAAACCAAGGAAACAATTATCTGAAAAGATTAAAAGAAAAAAATTAAGTTGCTAGAATGGTCCAGTCAATCACTTGGCTTTAATCCCGTTGAAAATCTCTAGAGAGAATTTATTATAAAAGTTTATAAAAGAGGCCCCCAGAAGATTTGAAAAGTTCGTGTGGAAGAATGGGCCAGAATTACCAATTTCACTACAGGTCCTACTCTACCCAGTATGTCCATGCATGTAACAAAAAAAACATCATTGTATCTTCGAATCACTTCTGAGCAATGCAGGCAACTGGTCTCTTCATACAGGAGGCTTACATATTCCCTGTGTCATTTCTTTACATTAATTCAATACTTGGATTAATGGCAACATCTGGTGCAAAAGACCCATTAGAAATACCTTTACTGAAAAAAGTTCATGTGTCAAATACTTTTTCTCCCTGCTGTAAATATAAATTCACATACCTGAGTGCAGAAAGTAGTTACCCCACTGTTGACACTGGTGGTGTGCCTCACACTGAGCAATCTCATTCTCATGGTGAGGGAAAGCTAGATCAATTCCACCTGAATGGATATCCAGTTGATTCCCGAATACAGAGCTGAAGTAAGCATATAGTATGTTGTTATATATTGCAATATGTATTTGTTATGCTGTCTATGCTTCCAATTATACTGCAATAACAATAATTTTGGCCATATTGCCCAGCTCTACTAGAGAGGAGTAGCTGAGCTTAGAGTATCTGTACTTCAACACACAAGAGTTTCTTAAACAGAGAGGTGCAGCTTGCCAAAAGGCAATGCACACAACTGCTTGGGGTCGCCAAACCACTAGAGGGGCCCCAAGGACAGATACACTTTGAACTACAGAAGTGGCAGTAAAGCTGACAATGACAGTTGAGTTTTTTGTTTTGCCTAGGGCCACAACAGGGCCTAGAATTGCCTTTGCTTACAAATAACTGACATGAACTTACCTTGCGACAGTGGAACACTCAATGTGCCACCCAGGTCTTCCAGGTCCCCATGGTGATTCCCAAAAAGGCTCTTGCGGTTTGGCCGCCTTCCATAGTGCAAAGTCCCTCACATCCCTTTTATCTGTTTCCTCTGTGAATACATGTGTAAAAGTCATACCTCTAACTTATTCTTTGAACTCTTATCGCTATTGTCATATCTGGTCTGTGCTTCTGTTAATCCTAACTCGCACCTTAAATAGAACATAGCTATACGAGTATGCAGATTCTGCTGAATCAACTGATATTCTGTCACTGGAAACTGCTGCAGAAGATACAGGCAAATGTCAGGCTGTACATAGATTTATCTGAAGAAAAGCTTGTTATATGTATATCTATGCTATGTGTATGTTTTAATTCAGTAAGTAAGTAATTTATTATACTAATGCTAATTCATTTAGTATAGCCCTTCCAAGTTATGTTTTCTGGCTATGCATCTCGTGTAATCCAACAACAGCAAAAACAAAGAAACAAAAAAAAATACCAGATTCTCCAACGGTCTCTCCAATGTTCATAAATTTGCCATAGCGGTGACCTACAGACCCAACGTCAAAGTAAACATCTCCTGTTTCAACAAAAAATGAAGACAATTGTGTCAGTCTGAGGGGAAGTACTAAGGTTTGAAGTGCAAGATAACAGATTTATTTATATATAATATAATATAATATAATATAATATAATATAATATATACGTTATAGACAAGTCACAAGACAACAGATAATTCAAAGGACTCACCACTTGCTGTTGCATAGGCATGTCCATTTTTTATGATGCGCTCAATGAATGCCACAATAGGAGCAATATTCTCTGTCACACGCATATAAATAACGGGCGGAATAACCTGGAAGCACAACATTCTACACATTATATTTTTCATTTCTGTAACTCTACATTCATCACTTCTTGTGTCTGGTGCTTCAACCACACTACAGGAATAAAACAATGTCATGTCATGATGTTAACAGGAATAAACAACTGACCTACAGTAAGCCCAAAGGGTGGGGCTGTGAGAGTATTTACCTTCAAGGCTAACATGTCCTCTTTGAAGTCCTCCTCATACATCCTAGCAAGAACAGTGGGTGAAACCTTCTCCTATAAACCAACACATTATAGGTTAAAAACACAATCAGGGGAAGAAGCACTCTCCTACAATTTAACACATTGGCCTATAAGTTTAAATCCACAGTGTGTAGGAATTTCTCCCATCTCGCACTGAAATTTCATATTACACTCAAACAAATAGCACTCTAGTACCTCATCTTTCCAAACATGTACTATATTGTCACTTTATATCCCAGTTTTTATGCACACACAAAACAATTACATGATACTTAAGAAGAGTACGCTGAATTGGCAACTAATAAATTGGAATAGACCTATGAACTAAGCATTTAACTGTGCACAATCAGAAAGTTGTACTGTCAAGTACATATCTGCAACATAATTTCTGTATCTATGCACCACCACAAATAACTATAACTAAGAAATACTTAACTGCTTTTGGTAGCCTACTACAGTGCTTTGTTATGGTCCTTTGCTATAAGCTTACCTCCAGACTTCTCCTTATGATTTTATCATCAATGTCAGTGATGACCATGACATGAATGACATTTATTCCAAAGACCTTTGAAAGAGTTCTCTGCAGTATATCAAATCTAACATAGGAACTATATGGAAAGAAGAGACAAAAGCAATTTATCGATGGAGAAAAGGAAAAAAAACATTTTATTATAGTTTACCCAACATGATTTGGTTGGCCACACACAATGAGAAGAGCAGTGTTTCTGTGCGTCAGTACAATTTAGACTAGGTGGCTATTTTGAAATTATACTGTGCAATATAGCCTATTATATAGATAACACTACAACGTTGGCGCAGTAACTAATATCACAATGTTTTGGATGGTTACAGGTTAGTTCTTTACCATGCGTGTCCCAGATGCGCATGGTCATATACGGTGGGTCCGCAGCTGTACCTTCAAAATACAAAAGACATTCGATAATGTGAGGTCAGACACTGTAGCACTTAATTAACCAATGCTCTGCCTGATTTTCGAACTCATTACGAACCATTTTGCAATCCCCTCTTCTGTCAGTATAAGTGGCTCTTTCTTTTTGGTGAGGCTGTTGTATACTTTTAATCCTGTATCAAATCCAGAAGGTTTCAACCATTTTCCCTCTATGGCCCGAGCGTTAGAACAGTGTCGACTGACGATAGATCTAAAAGAGCTATTTAACACGACATACTTCGATGTACACCTCCAAATGTGCGCCCATAACACAGTCCTCATTTTGCTACATTTACATTTCTTAGCTTCCCGCTGTCAATCTAGGCTTTACTAAGTGGAAAACATCCACATTCATTGACATCTATAACTCACATACACAAGTTCCGTGTAGCAGCAACTGCGTGCACTACTGCAAGCAACGTCACATTAGATGTTTCAACTTCCGGTAGGATTACACCAAAATATACGCCCCTAACGCTTAACACGCTTTTATGCGTGTTACAAGCGTTAAATGTTTAAAAATGCATAACAAAAGCAATATATTTCATTTAAAAATGTGTGCAAACCAATGTTAGACTAAAGACTGAGCCCTGTGGTTTGTAATATGCTCAAGCAATCCAATATGCCCAAGCAAAATAATAGGGAAATATTAGTAAATAGCCTAAGTGTTAAAATAAGTATAATTTGTTTTGTATCACAACTGAATAATTTATTGTTATTTAAATGTTAACTATGGTGAATTCAGGTAGATTGGGCCATCAGGTAAAATTAGCCAGATAAGCATTGCATGTCTCATCTCTTTTAAAGGGGAACTTCCATCGTTATTTTTATTCATATTTCTGTGTCGCCACTATGGTTGAATGCATTGTGCGTCATTTCTGTGAAAAATTGTGTCCTAGATCTCTTGTTTGACGCTGTTTTCTGTAAGCTATAACAGGTCTAGTGGTTGAACGACAGGCTTTTCCAGTGTGCCTCGTGAATATTCATGACGTGTCAATAAGGCACCTCTGATTGGCCAAATTCGCTGTCTTTCGCTCACCTAGCTTCTGTCCACTGTTCTTCCTTTGGGATGTGGGCTTGCCATACATGGCTCTGGGCGGGGCTTACGACCTAGTGACGTAGATAGGTTTAGCATGCTCTGATCCGCTTGTTTTGGTTAGCTCGACCCTTCAATGACCAGTAAAACCATGAGGATCGAATTTCAGGCCTTGTAATGCTGCGTGCATGTACTGCTTGTTGTGACCCACCACATTGTAAATAGAGCTACTAAAAGTGGTTTTTGACGGAAGGACCCCTTTAAGAAAGACAATTCTGCTTCCAACCTGCAGGGCAACCAAAGATATAAGGGTACAAGGATGGTTTATTATCATATGCATACTGGGTAGGGTAGGACATGCAGGAAAATTGGTGATTGTTAGTCTAAAACTGTGCATGGGGAGGGGGGAGTAAAGTGTATAGAATGCGGTTGGGGGATGGCTACCTCATGGGGGGGAGGGGGGTAGATAAAGTGCATAAAGTGCAGTTGGGGTTGGGAGGGAGGATAGGCTTTGGTGGCTGATGATGGACTGTGTGTGTGGGAGGGGAGGAGCGCTGCGTGTGCAGTCAGCAGCGCCGAGGTGGGGATGGTGCAGTGCGTGTGGGTTTGAGTTGGCTTTTTGGAGCGGGGGGCAAAGGGCACAGGTGGTTGGGGCGTTGACAGGCCTCCGGTGACATCCAGTGGCAGGGGCATGCAAGTGTGTGTGGGGGTGGGATGTTTGGGTATGTGATGGCTGTCCTCCCTGCTGTTGGGGTGAGGGTAGCAAATATAAGTGTGAAGAGAGGATATAAGGGGGGCATGAGGCAGGGAAGAGCGGGAAGTGCACAGAAAGCCGTGGTGGTGGGGGTGGCAGAAGTGAGGGCCCTTATATAGACAAAGAAGTCTGCTCTTAAAGTGTCAATGCAGCACAATGCAGTGTTTTTGTTTTATGTCTTGATCACAAAAGAAGCTTATTTAAAGCCTATTTTCTGGTCCACTTTACCTGAACAGGTGACCCGTTTTACCTGATGAAAGGAAGGTGCACCTGACATTAAAACACTTTAATATTAATATATATTAGATAGAACACATTCGTATTACCAAAGAATAGTATAATACAAGTGACTTTATAAAAACAAACACATTTTTTTGCTTTTTATTCATTTTCATTTTTAGATTTCATGGATTTTTCTCACATTTGCCAAAAAGTGGCCCAATTGACCTGCATTCATTCACTAAATGTTAATGAGGGCACTAAAACAAAACTTCTGTGTCTTTGAATAGCCTAACTGCTTTTGACACATTCACCTGTGAACAATAATCACACACTGTGCTTGGAATGTTTTGGTGGTACTGTGGTCATTGTCCTGAGGACTGCTCTCTCTGAAATATATATCTAATCTGAGCTTATCTTCACCTCACTGGACTTTGAGGCCATCAAAACATGTTTTGTAGTTTAAACAATGTGGGCCATCATGCCAATATATGATATTTTTTCCTCTAATGGCTTACAAACTTACAATGATTTACAATGTTTCTTTTGTATTAGATCTCATAAAGGTCCATACGCATTATTGAAGAATCAAAGCAAAATGTGATTCATTTCATTACACTGCCAATGTATCCCTCTAGGTTCGCATCAGGTTTGTTTTTGCAACACTGGCCAACCAAAAGGTGTGCCCTCTCTCTCTCTCTCTCTCTCTCTCTCTCAACAAGAGACTGTCATACTAGCCGTAGTGTCTGGGTGCCCTCTTGGCTTACCTTGAATATTTTATGCATTTCATGCATTCTTTCATGTGTTTTACAAACAATACCCCCCCCCCCGCCCCCATACTCTCTCTGTCCTTTTCTGTCTCCCTTTACTCTCTCTCTCTGTCTGTCTCCCTCTTACTCGCGTAAACACACACCCAACAAACAAAATACTAGGGCGGAGGGGACTGCGCATGCTACCTCTGTTTGCCTCTGACTTTAAAGTTAAGGGCACGGAGTACTAGGGCAACAGTCATCATGTGGGGTGCGTTGATTCTGCTGTGGATTCTCAGCTGCCTGCTGTTCCTCCTGTTTAATATTCAAAGACCAGACAAGTTTCCACCTGGACCCAGGCCCCTGCCTCTCTTTGGAAATCTCCTGGAGCTCAACCTTCTCAACCCTCTAAATGACCTACAGAGGGTAAAATATTTATCTTTATGTATTCAGAGACTGGTCAGTATGTAGCACCATAGATTTGTAAGTTTATCTTCTCAACCCTCAGAATGACTTACAGTGGGTAGAAGATTTATCTTCTGTAGGAACTTTGATTCATGTTTTCAGAGAGTGGTCAGTGTCATAGACTTGTAAGTTAATGTTGAAACATCAGCAATCACACCGACCACCTAAATATGTATTTGTAGCCTTTTGTATCTTTCCTTACAAGTATGAAAATAGATGATGCATGATGCTCATTTCCATGAACCCGTTAAATTATGTTATATGAAATACTTAATTATTATTCCTAAAAGAATAGGCTACTTGTGGAATATATACTGTCAAAAGAAATATGTTTGTAAACCCCTTGGAACTTTATATATTTTTTCTTAACCTCTGATAATTTTCATGTAAGTAAATAACATAGGCTATAATAATGTTACGGTCAAAAACACAGTCTTCTATAGCATTTCAGATGGGAACCGTGCCTCCCACAAAAGAGCTGTCTGAAAAGCCACAGTCAAGAATTTATTACTTTACATAAGGCTGGAAAGGGTTCTAAAGTCATCTCGGAGACTTTGCACATTCATCAGTCACCATTAAGCGAAAGGTTTATAAACTGAGATGATTTAGTACTGTTGTTGCTCTGCCTAGAAGTGGGCACCCTACCAAAATGACCCTCAATGAGGTAAAGCCTGCAAATTGGAACCAAATTGAAGAATGTATTAGTACTGGTTAATATCTCTGAGTCAAATACATGCAAAAAAATGAACAAGATGGTAGTCCATGGCGGGACCCAAGAAATAATGCACTGTTGTTAGAGAAAACATCTAAAGTTTGCGCAAGAGTAGCCTACTTGGACACTCCTCAATGGCCTTGGTTATGCAACAGGACAGTGACCACAAACACTGCACCAAATCCACACCAAAACAGTTTCACAACAAAAATACCTATTGGCGTGGCCCAGTCAGAAGCCTGAGCTCAATCCTATTGGGATGCTGTGGAATGACTTTAAGACAGCCATGCATACACAGAAGACAACCAAAGAGTATGGAGGAGTTAAAGCAATTTTACTGAGAAGACAGGGCTCAAATTGTCAACTAGTAATTAAATCCATTGGTTCACTTACTTTTTTCACTACCACTATAAACATTGAGTGCATGTCTATGATAAAGACATAAACAAGTCTTATTTTTTGTGTGCGTTATTGCCTCAGGCAATTGGCTTGGCTCATTTTGTTATCAGTAGCTGTGACTTTAATGAAGATCAGATAACGTTTTATGATCAGTTCATGCAGAAAGCCAAACCATTCCAAAGGGTTCACATACATTGAATTATGACTGTACATGGATGTGTATGTCTATGTAAATGTGTTCATAGATTAGCTAATAAATACATCCTGTGTGTGTGTGTGTGTGTGTGTGTGTGTGTGTGTGTGTATGGGAATGTGCACACAAAACACCAAACAAACACATTCAACTGGTGTACTTTGTTTTTGTGCCACTAGCTGTCAGACCAATATGGCCGGGTTTACAGTCTGTTCATTGGGTCAAGGCCAGCAGTAGTCCTGAATGGGGTGGAGGCCATTAAGGAGGCTCTGGTGACTAAAGCTGTAGATTTTGCTGGCCGACCTCAAGGCCTCATGGTCAACCATGCAACAAAAGGCAAAGGTAAACACCATGGATTATGTCAGCCATGCTCCCATGCTCTCCAGCTGCACCACAGCTTTGAATGTGAATAACTGTGCCCTTAAAAAGGTGCTATATGTAAGAGATTTACAGCAATGATGATCATAAAATGGTTCTGATATGTCAACAGAAAGTGAAACAAAATGTTAAATGAAATACTGATTTCACTGACAAAAATACTGTAGTACAGCTAAACTGTCATGTTTTAAAACTTCATGTACATCCTGCAAATTCAGTTTACATGTGTTTTTAAGGGGTGATTTTGGCTGACTATGGTCCTGAATGGAGGGAACACAGGCGCTTTGCACTGATGACGCTGAGGAACTTTGGCCTGGGGAAGCAGTCCATGGAGGACAGAATCCTAGGAGAAGTCTCTTACGTCATTGCAAAACTGGAAACACATGTTGGTATGAATAGTTTGGCCTTAGAAATATAGTTAAATTTAAAATAATCTATAATATGCATACGTGTATTCAGTGTATTTTACAGGGCTCATCTTGGTAACATTCAGTGAAATGTTAACACAGTGAGCAATATCAGATGAATATCGTTCAAATGTTTATACAGGAAAAACCATGAGTCCACAGACCATGTTCCACAATGCTTCATCAAATATCATTTGCACTGTCCTCTTCGGAGCCCGCTATGAGTATGATGATGAGGCCCTAAAAATCTTTATCAAGCTTTACACTGAGAATGCCAAGATTGCCAATGGGCCATGGGCAATGGTAAGTTGTCAGTAATTTGATGTCTGTTTCAGTAAAACATGGCTTATCAGGAGGCTACAACTCTAACTTCAAGGTTCTTGTTTCCGCTAGATTTATGATACTTTTCCACTGGTAAGGAGCTTGCCACTACCCTTTCAAAAGGCTTTCAAGAATGTTGACACAGCACGAAAAATGAGCAAAAATTTGATCAATCAACACAAGAAGACAAGGCTATCAGGACAGCCAAGGGACTTCCTCGATTGTTACCTAGATGAACTTGACAAGGTTTATATCACATCAAGGTCCCATAGAGGAAAACAAAAACATTTTCAGTGTTATTTGTTAACAACATGCAGAGGTGGATAAACCAGCTTGAGAAAGTAAAAGTCCTGCAATAACACAGGTGATTTTACCAATAAATTAATTTAGCTGGCCAAAGAATTGCATTGTTTGGGTTTAGCTGGCTCACTGAATTGGCGGGAACAAATATGTTACAGGACTTTTGCTTTCTGAACCCAGGATATCTGCCTCTGTTAACATGGTTCTCATCATGCCTGTCTGCTGTGTTTGATTCCTTGTAAAGAGAGGAGAGGAGTCCACATTTGAAGAGGAACAGCTGACGATGTATATTCTGGATCTGCACTTTGCTGCAACAGACACCACCTCCAACACTCTCCTCACAGCTTTCCTGTATCTCTCTACTCATCCAGAGATTCAGGGTTTGTTCGTACAACATCTACCATGATCTCACAGTTGCTGTAGATAGGAAAAATAGATCTCTGTGTTCATCTGTGTGCTTAGGGATCTGTCTCTGTGCTACTTTAGAAAGGTGTTATCAAGAAATTAAGGAGGTCCTCAATGGAAAAGATAAGGCCTGCTTTGAAGACAGACACAGAATGCCCTACACACAAGCTGTTATCCACGAATCTCAGCGTGTCGCCAACACTGTCCCTCTCAGTGTGTTCCACTGCACTACTAAAGACACAGAGTTGAGAGGTTATCACATCCCCAAGGCAGGAGAACCAACTAAATACAAATTCCAAATCATTCATGTCACTAAACCTAGATTTCAACTTAATGATTAAAGTCGTTGTCTTTTCTCTTGCACAGGGAACTTTGATTATTCCAAATCTTACTTCCGCACTGTCTGAGGAGGGGCAGTGGAAGTGTGCTCAGGGATTCAACCCCTCAAACTTTCTAAATGAGCAGGGAGAATTTGAGAAGCCTGAGGCCTTTATGCCATTCTCTGTTGGTAAGTTGGTGCATTTTAAAAATGGCATAGCCTACATTTTTTTCCACATATATACTTTAATTGATTTAAATGTATTTATTTACCCATCCTTCTGCAGAATTGGGCAGTCAATTGGTTGGAACAAATAAGTAGCAGGACATTTATTTTCTGAAACAGGGATGTCCACCTCTTGCTTATGTACATTCTAATATTTGACAGGGCCTCGGATGTGTCTTGGTGAGGGTTTGGCCCGCATGGAGCTCTTCTTGATCCTGGTCACGCTGTTGCAGCGCTTTAAGTTTGACTGGCCTGAAGATGCAGGAGATCCAGACTTCACTCCTGTTTTTGGGGTGACCTTGACACCCAAACCTTACAGAATGACTGTGAATCTGAGGAACATGACACAGGCTTAACTCATAATAAAAAACCTTTTACTTAAAATACCAGCTTAAAACTTAAACTTAAAATAGTCTCTCTCTCACACACACACACACACACACACACACACACACACTTGAAAATATGATCACATTTGTTTAAAGTTAAACATTATATTATAAATATTATTGCCAATTTTTCTTTTCCTGTTTGCATGCAAATTGTGTTAACCACCAAGAGATTATGTTGTATGCTAACCATTTTAAAGTGTACTTACCTTACGAAGTTCTAAAACAATTATAAATTCCTCAACTCAAGTATTGCATCTTGAATCTTTTGTCTACTTTTTATGTGTGGCATTATTGACTGTTATAAAAATAATTTCTTGACCATGTCAGCTGTTCTTTCTCTGTGGTTCTCTGATGTAAAACCTGTACATCTGAAATCTTACTTAGATTAATGTAGAAGTTCAATAGATAATACCATCTGTTATGACTTCAACATTCATATCCTATGTACATTTCAGTGGATCTGATAAGTAGAAGTTGTTTTTCAAAAAGAACCTAAATAATGTATTTTATTGAATGTGCATACATATCAACCAATAAAGTAGAAGTCATGCAATCTTTACCAACATTTTAAATATGTTGATATATGACAACATTGCTGCGCATATACGTTTCTTATACCAAATAGAAGAGATGGAGATCTTAGCTTCAAAAACTAAAAACACCAATTTCATCCAACCACTTTCTAACTAAGCTGATCCTAATGAGTACACAAATCATCAGCAGGCAGGCAGATTAGCAAATTTGTCCCTTGTGTTCAAGTGCACAGGCAGAGGGAATACATGGCAGGGTTTTTACTTTCTGAAGCCAGGATCTCCACATCTGTAAACCACCACATCTTGCTATGTGTGCTCAGCCATGGGCATTTCAGGCATATCAGAATCCTGATTTGAACCCTACTTTACTCCACACTCCTTCAGTGTGCTATGATGACAAAGCAAAGTCCACATCTATTTGTCTAGACCAGGTGTTTGTTTCCCTTTCCTGTGACTTGGGTCTCTTGCAGAGTTGAAATGTCTTTACATTTTTAGCTGATAAATATAAATGCATAACAATACAGCATGCCTAAAGCATGCGTTGAGCATTTACTTCCACGAGTGAACATCAAACGTCAACTTCCTGCAATCGATGCCAGGTCGTTCTACGGAGAAAACATGGTTTGTAAGTAAGCCTACGAAACTGCATCATGTTGGTTGATCTGACTGCCTATCGCAGTGGTCCAGACGATGGCGCCAGGACATAAAAAGTATGCTTTTAAAAAGGCTACCGTTAGGCGACATAAAACACAGACCGCAGACTAGCACACTGACCCTGAAGAACGGATGGTATTGCAAGTAAGCTAGTCCAGCGCTGTAATAATATTAAATACAGCCTATGATTAAACGCCAAAAATATTAGCAAAATATTTTGAACCTATCTTACGTCCTACGAATCCCACTGGTGTAGCATCAAAAGGCTCATGGCAAAAGTGTCCTGCCTATCTGGAGGCGCCATCACCAGAATTGTCCACAATTGTGCGCGCATGACCTTTCATATCCAGACATTTCGCATGTCTAGTGGCAATGGACAGGAGACTGGCGTTGCTAAGGCAGACCAGACTCCCTAGCAACGCAGTCTGCCAGAGACAGCCGTTTACACAAATGAAAGTGACATCATTGTGCTACTTAGGGCAGTAACGTTCAAGCCCAGTCTCTCCTCTCATCTTCTTGTGACTATGCATGTTGACTATGCATATATTAATATATTTAGGTGGACTATTACCACATTTGTGTCACTCAATATGATTATGCACAGACTCTGTTACATCTGCATCTGTGTGCGTGTATGTCTCTGTGTTAGAGTTCATACATGTGTATTCGCATAGCACCATGACTGTGCGCTTGCTCATACCGGCACGAGTGTGCGCACTGAGTGAGTCTCAGCCGCCTCGGAGAGTGTGAGTGGGCACGCATGTGCGTGTGCTGGATTGTGTGTGTGTGTGAGTGTGTGTGTGTGCGCGCATATCTTGGGTCCCTCTGCCTGCTCAGCTCCTCCACTCCATCGTGGCGTGCCGTCTGCCTGCTGCCTGCACTAGCTGTGTACGGGAAGGTGAGCCACTGTCACGACTGCTGCAGCAAAAACATCAGCAGAGCAAGTGACAACAGCGATATCAGGATCAGGACCAGCCCGGGCAGCTGAGCAGGCAGACATCTCCAGACCGAGGCAGCCCTTCCCGTACAGGCGAATCCCCCCCTGTAAGGATGATCCTGTGGGTGAAGATGGGAGAGATGGCCCTGAAGGAGCTGGTGCAGAGACTAAACAGCATTGCACACAACATTGGTAGGAGGGGCAATCTCATAATGTTTTGTGCGCTTACACTATAGTGTGTGTATGTATCTATGTATGTATGTAATGTTTTGAGTGTTGACTATATAAGTAGACAAGCACATGTGTGTCACTCAATGTCTATGACAATGCACACAGAGGCTCCTCCTATATTTGCATTTTTTTCTGTCTCTCCTCCTCTGTGTGTATGTTTGTGTGTTATTTGTGTGTATTTTTCCACTAGTGTCATTCGATAAGATTGAGGGAAGATTGGCTGCTGTGGATGTGAGAGGTTTACACTCTTTGGAGGACTCCTTATTATTTAGCTTTTTGTAGATGTTTTCTTCCTGAGTCACTGGACTTGAAACTTGTGTGTTTGCAAGCATTTGCAAGTATTTTGTCATGCAATTGAATACTTTGGTCAATAATAATTCTGGAAAATGCATTCTTGACAGTGTTCAATTTGCCATTTTTACACTTCCGACATTGGTATACAAGACCAAAAAGATGTCATACCTGGATAAAGATTTATCATAGTGATTTGCCTATTGTAGAATAAGAGAACTTATTTCATTACAAATATGCTTAGTGACATCAAATGAATCTTCTCCTATATCTGCATCCCTGTGTGTGTGTGTGTGTGTGTGTGTGTGTGTGTGTGTGTGTGTGTGTGTGTGTGTGTGTGTGTGTACTAGTGTAATTCGAGAAAATTCAGGAAAGACTGCAGTGGATGTGAGTTTGGTGACATTCATTTTAAACTGTGTGTGATGGAGCCGAATCATTTAGCCTTCCCTACATATTTTCTTCCTGAGTCAAATTCAAAATGGCTTACAAGTTGTGTGTTTGCACTTTTGAGTATTTGTGATGTAAATGGGTCAGCAGTAATGTCTAAATAGGGTTACGGTTTGATTTGCCATTTTGCAGTTCTGATATTTCTTATAGGCTGTAAGGCCATGTAGATATTACACCAAGATATGAAGCCTTGCCGTAGTAACTTAAAATGTAAGCATCGCAGAAAGCATCGCAGCACTTGGCATCAAGTCACATCTCAAAATAAACATCCATCTCTCCAGAGGGACGTTATGAAGGTCTAACTTGTGTGATTGTTGATTCCCCGCTTCACCACGTGTGGTCCTAGAATGTCAGTCGCCCTACTTCCTCACAAATATGCCTGTAGGTGCAAGCTAAAAAAGAAACCTGCACTATTATACTGTGTAGTAGGAAAATGTGCCAAGTCCAATGTGTAGAAGTAGGTCAATCCAGATACTTAAGGGGAAATCTTCTGCCCCATAGGCTCTGTAAAAGGGAGTAAGATACACATCTCTGTTTACACTAAGATAAGATCATGCATGCTTGTCACTCTAACATCTGTGTATGGCAGGGAGTTTTTCTCAGAACACAGCTGATATGATGAATAACCACACAAACTGCCTTCTGCGGTATGTGCTGATTACAAGATTGGACAGAACAGCAGGATTCTGGAGAAGACATAGATTTTTTTTTTATCTGCTCAACCCATAACCCCCTGCACGTGATTTAGGCTGATTGTTTCTGACTTAAAGTGATTAAAATAAATTAGATTCCCTGTTACATGTAATTAGTGAAATACACTTGTGTTGGATATATGCACACAGTAATGCAAGCAGGTTACTATACACCACTTCATTATAGATGCCTTGGGTTGCAGTTGGGTTGAGAATGTATCTGCTATCTCATTAGTGATCAATGGGATGGCATAATGGATGGAAGAGCCTGCTCTTTTTGTCACCTCCATGATGTTTGACCTAGTTCTGCAGCAGGGAGCTACTCGTGCAGATTAATAATACCCCCCTCCCCTTCCTGCAACACACCTGAGTCATTCTGAGTCCGTAGTCAAGGACTGCTGCTTCCTTCTTGACAGGACTTTAAATTTTAGTGTGAGATGACAGTATGAATGTCGTGATCTTGATTTCAATCGTCTGTATATGATCATGATGTACCTCTAAAAGCCTTATTTATTGTATTCCAGCACAATTATACTGCAATTATATATTATACCCATGCTTTGAAGGCACACATATTTTAATTAGAAAAATCCAGATTCATAAAGAACATGGGTTAAAGTCCAAACAAAACGTGTGCATACCTCTTAGTGAAGATAAAAAGATATAATAGTTGTGACACTTTTATTTTCATCTAATGACTAGGGGAGTTAAATGGGAGTCCACAGAATTAAATACTTGTTTAATAATATGTGTGTGTCTGCACCATTTACATTTTAGCATGCACTGCCAACCAAGCTAATCAATGATCCTGTCTCCACCAGTGATGTTAAGTGAATCAGCTGAATTCCCCCCCTAGGCACAAGGGGGTGCTGTGGGTCTTAATACCTGATGTAAACACTTGCCCACAGGCTAGAACAAGCTCCAGGGCATCAGTTTGAAGACTTTTGACATCACACTACAGGGCTGTGTATATGTCCCTGATTGATGGTCATCCTTTTATGCTGTGTATAAAGCCTCATGTTACACCAGTGGTCACCACAGCAACCTTTAAAGCTTGTGATTGGGCAGGTAGGTGCCTCATGCATACAAGCATGGCCTGTACTATTTTTTCCCATGTATGCACCATGTGCCTTGTGTGTCACACACCAGGGGGATAGCTCAAAATATAACAGTGATTGAATATGTCCTGTCATTTGTTTGAACTGACCGTTAGTTCTGAACAGTTTAGAATGCTTCATTTCGGCTGTACAGATACAGGCTGTATTGTTGCTGTGGTAACTGGCTTCTCTCTTGCATTCTGTGGTTGCCATGGGCTTAATTCTGGGATGGCAACATCTTTTGTTGGTCTCTCTGGTTCAAGAAGGCTGGGCCTGCGTGTGAATGAGCCTTGTCTGTGGTGAAACTTCAGGGCTGTTTGCAGGGCCTTCTCACGCTGTAAAAGGATGAGAGCTGAACAGAATAGAAGCCATTCCCCCTCAC
The DNA here is from genome assembly GCA_030347295.1 of Setipinna tenuifilis. Taxonomy (NCBI): domain Eukaryota; kingdom Metazoa; phylum Chordata; class Actinopteri; order Clupeiformes; family Engraulidae; genus Setipinna; species Setipinna tenuifilis. Next base: position 7,364,054 of record CM059275.1, on the reverse strand, counting down.
CCCCCACCACACACACACACACACACACACCTTGTCCTCTTTTCTCCTTCTTTGATTTCCTCCCCTTTTTGCCTTCGCAAGGACAAATTATTTTCTTCTCCTAACAGTTCACCTATTTTACTGTCGTTTTTATACTTCACTTTTTTTAAAGCCGTTTTGGACTCTCAGTATTTTACCCCATTCCTCAGCTCCTACGCACTCTCTGTATGTGACTCTCACTCCCTGCTAGCCGTCTTTGCTAGTGATGACAAATGCTGCAGCAGATGGAGCACTGCACTGCTATATTTGAAGTGAGGCTCAGGGGAGCATGTCATCAGCATGTCTGAGCATGTTCAATGAGTGTGTGGACAATAATGGCAGATAAAAATCATGTATTTTTTTTACTCATTTTCTCCAACACTGCCGCTCCAACACTAGAAGTGACCCAGTCATGTGACTCATGTGCTTTTTTCCCCTGTTTGTGTTACTTAGCTGTGTATCACCACACACCATACTCTATATGCATCTCCCCCTCTAAGTATATGTATGCTCTACCACTCCATATGTATGTCAATGACATGACTGAGCTGTGTTTGAGAGGCTGTGATGTAGGCAGTGCATAAATGTGCTATGTCACAGTTGTGATGAAGCTGTGTATGTACAAGACAGCTGAAAATTCAGTGAGTCCACAGCTGCTATTATTGCAGTGACAGTTTCTGCCTCTTGGGTTGGATTTGAAACAAGGGGACTGCCGTGCAGTAGACAACAACAAACAGACTGTCTGTTAAAAGACAGTAACTCTCAGTGCAAGACTGGGTTGCCAGATTTAATACAGAACTGTATTTCTTTTTCACAAAGGCTTTAGTTGTCAACTGGTTTTCCTATCGCTCTTCTCATTCTTGTGTAGTCCCCCCTCCACACTCTGCCTCACCCCTCCCCCTCCTGTGCTGTTCTGTCATCATAAGCATAGCTGAGAGAAAGATAGATAGAGAAAGTTTAGTTGGTGTCCCCTGTGTGGCGTGTGTGAGTGGAGTGAAGCAGCTAAGCTGTTGGCCTGGCTGGTATAATTAGCCCCCAGCAGAAGGGGATTTACGCTTAAACGGCCCACAGATTTTCCCTCCTCCTCCCTCGACCTCCTCTTCCTTTTGAGTCCCTGGCCGGACGGCATCCGCGCACCAAACAAACACGCTGACCAAGCTTAGGGGACATGCGGCGCATTATCACGCACCCTCCGCTCAGCACGCTCACAAAGTGACAACAGTGACGCAGGAGAATTTCGGGACATCACCTCGGTTGCTAGGACGACCGACTCACTTGCGACTGCTGTGCTGTGCTGCCTCTGCTGCAGCTCATCAGCCCTTCAGGTGGACTCCTGCTGAGCCTGAGTTTGTGAGTGAGGGGGGTCTCGGAGTCGTCCGACTCCTCATGTCTCTCCAGGAGCTGCTCCGGGAGGGCCAGGAGGCTCCGGTGCGCCTCCTTTCGCGCCTCAGTCAGCTCCTGCACAGCCTGTCCCTCAACGTGCTGGCATCCCCCTTCGACAGTCGCAAGAACTCCTGGAAGGACTGGAATGGTGAGAGAATGCATGTGTGTGTGTGTGTGTGTGTGTGTGTGTGTTGAAGAAAAGGTAGCATCCGTCTCTGCAGTAGTCTCAGGCAGTTTCAGGAAGAGTCATGCTGAGAGTGTAGCATGTGTCTGGGGAAAAAAAAACTTGACTCATGACTTTGTGGTGTAAACTTGAACGCTTCCTCTTCAGAGTTGTGGGAGGCTGAGGTTGCACTCGAGAGTCCCCACAGTGTGTCTTTCCTCTGGATAGCTGTCACTGGGTCTTCCTGCCCCACACCCCCTCTCTCTTTCCTTGCTGATGCGAGTTATTTTAAAAATCAGTGTACTGCTTGGTGCAGCAAACACTGGCTGGTTTCTGCAGAGGCTCGTTTCTTTTCTCTCCATCTTGTGTTCATAGAGTAAAGACACATATACATACAGAGCAACAACAAAGAGAGGCCCCGATACGAGGTGCACCAGAGGACGTCATCTGCCTTTGACTGCACTTAAGGCGAGACACTACAGGTGAATAGGCTAAAAAAATTAACTTGCAGATATCACCATGAAACTTTTCCAGTTGATTACTTATATATATAGGAGAAAAAAATGTATTGCAAGTTTTCTGAAATCTTATATTTAAATATGCTAATTAGGCTATATTTAATTAAATATGCGCTAATTTGCATATATTTCAAAACGCTAAAACTGTACATGTGGAAAAGCCAGGCTCAAAATTCTTTTTTCATTTTGTTATTACAGTAATATTTAAGATATTTACAGAGGGGATTGTGGATATCTCATCTAGTTTTCCAGTAAATGGAAAAATACTGCTATTAGGCCTGAAAAATGCGATTTTCGCCTAATTTTAAGAGTAAAATATCCTATAAATCAGGCTTAGAATGATATAACAACAAATCCCTCTGTAATTATCTTCCAAATATTGTTAGGAATGGGTATGGAAAGTTTTGTGTATGTAGGTTATACAGAAGTGGAGTTTTAGGACTTTGAGTGTGAGAAAAAACTCATTTTGAGAAAACGGCCTTTGAAGTTTTTTTTATGGCAAAATTGTATAGATTTCTTGTGAAAGACACAACGAACATAAAAAATGGCATTAGGATGAATATAAGATGAATATATACATGTATTACATTAAAAATGATCACTGTATACTATCTAAAACATGTGAATATTACTTTTATCATTAACGATACATCAGCATGGCATGAGACTGTGCCATCAGTATTCTGGCTTCTGAGGTTACAATCCTGCAACCACTATTTCTTCCATCCATTCACAGCAACAATTGCAGAGTGAAATCACCTGCTTCTAGACACTTGAAGCAGGTTATTTCACTAATTAACTGGTTCAGTGAATGGCTGGAACAAATATTGGGTGCAGGATTGTATATACAATACCATCGCCGCCAAGCATATGCTTACAGTCCTAGAGATCACTTATAAGACTAGGAATGTTTGTATGGAAAAAATGGTTATGTTTTCTATAGTAAACTAGATACTTGTGTCCAAAGTGACTTACAACACAGGACAAAAACAAAACAGGATAGGCCTACTTTGTTGTCTGTGTTGCGCATGTGCCTAAGTGCACTGTGTAAGTGTAGGCCCAGCTGTTTCTTTTTTGCAAACTCACTTTTAAATCTCCCCAGGAGGTAGTATTTTCTTATGCTGCATTATGTTCATGTCCACCTTAGTTTTAACTTACTTTAGTTTTTGCATATTTACTCAAAGAAAATATGTAAGGTAAAAGTAAAACTGATCAGCACAAAACACTAAATGAAATGCCACATTATTTTCTGTGTATTATTGTATCCTCATACAAAGATGCAAATAATGTTATGTAGACAGAAAAGTGAAAGCAAACCGAGGTGCATATCCTCAGCTTCAGAAAATAGTGCCATGAATTTAGACAAATATACTAATTGAGTTGTGCTAGAATCAGCTGGCTGGAGACAAGTGGTGGACGTGAAGACATATCTGCAGTACTTGTCACCCCTTACACACGCTGCACAAAAGCAACAAACGGTTACAAAACCAGTGATTATGTGGGTCGATTGTAAGTTATAAAGTTATAACTATAAATAAGACAAATTGGCTACTGATCAATTAATTCACACCTGTAACATGACCTACGAGCCACTGCTGCGTGGCACGGTGGTGTTCATTGCCGCTATCTGAACGCTCCCGTTTCCCCAAAGACAGCGTACATAATGATGCACTTTGACAAGGAATTTTGTCATCTAATTTATTACTTTCCTTTGCCTTACAGTTTCTTGCAAGTGTCAGTTGTATTAGTCTCCTCTGGGAAGCTTTAAATCGTCACGTTGTTGTGGGCATCTCCATAGAGTGTTCGACAGAAAGCTAACTAGGAAGCCTGAGAGTGTACCACGTGATGCATTTGAACGAATCGTCTTGCTGGAAATCGAGTACAGCCAATCAGATTTGATTGTATGTTTAAATCCCCCTGTAAACATTCAGGATTGGTGGTTGGTACAGCGGAACTATCCATATTTGGATTAGATAACGTTATGCAGCAGCCCGAGAGCTTTACAACGATACCATGGATGGCATATGACAGAGTCTAGTTGCGATATGACTTCGTGCGCAAGAAAGCTAACTTTTGATAAATCTTCGGTAAAAATCACAGGCGCAAGTTGACAAAGTGTAATAAAATAAACACCTAAAAGTGTAATTTTGACATTTTCTTTGTAGTAGTGTGAAAGATTACATGTTAAGGATGCAAATTAGCCCAACATCTCAATTTTGACCAGGACATGAAAAATCGATGTTTTCACCTGCCGTGTCTCGCCTTAAGACTGTGTGGGTTGGTACAAATCTGTATTTTAATCTCTGGTATTGTCTGTCAAGTGTTGTGCAAATGAGCAAGTGTAACAATATTCTAAACTCTTCACCTGGGCCAGGAATGTGTACCTGTCTCTGTAATTATATATTTTGCTTTGCTCACAAGATGCAGTTATAGGCTACACTGTGTTTAATGGCTCTTTCAGGGAAGTGTTAATATCTTTGTTTTGGTGAGTCTGCAGAGGTTATTATTTCAGCTTGTTTGTGATTTGCAGTCTGAGCTTTTGGGATATGTGGTTATGGGAGCAGAAGAGGTGTTGTTGCCCTCTAATCATCCTTTCAGTGCGTGTCCTCCGCTGTGTCATTGCCAGACTTCTCAATGACTCAGAGAGCATTTTAACTAAAAGCTGTGACGTAGACCTATGGTTTGGGTGGAAGAAAAAAACTTCCTACTGCTTATATTTAAAGTCCCACGGCAATTCTGCCAAATGTCATGATTCCTGGTGTGTGCAAAACGAAGTTTCAACAGCTTGGATTTTATTTTCATATGTTACTGCTAACAAAATGGTCTCATCATTGCGAGTTTACGGCTCTAATCTGAGGTAGAGCGACTAACAGATAACTGCTTTGTCAAAGGTCACAGCAATGTGATTCCAGAATAGCAGAGAAGGGCAGCGGTTTGTAAGCTTAGCACTGCTCATGGGCCTGTTGTACTGCTAGAGCGTGGAGACCCCAACCCTCGGGGGAGCTCGCTCAGAATGGAGACTTTCAGCTGCTTCCCAGTCGCGAGGCGGAGGTGCGTCTCTCGAGGCACACAGACCCACTCAGGTAAATGCTTACAAATCACAAGCGAGCACAAAAGCGTCCACATAGCGTTGACGCGGTGAAAGATTGACAAACAAGGAGTAGCGTATAGCTACTTCTGGCGTAGATATTTCTGGTAACTTTTAAGGAAAGGTGACTTAGTTTAAATGTCTTGGGATATCGAATATGCAAAACAATTCCTGTAGCCTACTGACCACAGATAAATATTTAACATCGTAGAAAATCAAAGGTGAATGCCCAAAGGTGAACTAATCGATAGCATGGAGAACCTACAGTATGAGGCGCAATTACCTGGTAAAAGTGTTCATCAACATCAAAAAGTAATGGTCTAATCCAGTTTCTTTCACCCAACAATCGTAGTTTATTATACCAGTACATTGTTTTGTTGGTTGATGGCTTAGCTTGTGCTTCAGGGTTGTTGTTTTTTCAGCAAAGAACTTAATTGCTGCCATATGGTAGCCTACTTGGTTCTCTTCTTTATATACACGTAGAAGCTGGATAGGTAGCTTATCATATATAACAACAGAAAGAATGATTTGCCTAAACTTGACCACAAAAAAAAAAGTTAGAGGAAATGCTCACCTGACTCTCTGCAATAGCCAAGGGCAAATTCTGCCATCATCACAGAGGAAAAACAGGTGGCTCTCATAGCTGATTTGGGAGGAGGGAAGTTTGGTGAGAGTAGGTGGGGTCCGCACCAATACAATATGACACAGTTCAGGGCATTGGATATACACACCTAGGTTCAATGTGGAAGAAAGAGGGAGGAGGAGGATATAGCAGGAAGAGGTAGAGCAGGAGGGAGAGGGATAGAACGCAGACACCTGTGTGAACAGGTGAGCCTGAAAATGAAGATTAGGGAGGAATGCTGCGTGCATCTGCAGCCTGTGAGGAATGGAGGGGGATATATGCGGATACCACTGGAGGAGGTCAAGAGCTACTATCGTCTCTGCGTGTCCTGTGATCTACTTTGTAAGTTAGTTGTGGTGGACAACAGTGATTTTTCTTTCCTTTGGAGAAATGTAGAAGACATGGAGCAAATGTAAATAATGTGATCCATTGTTTTGCCGGATGTGTAACTACATGCAAAACCTTGCTGACATTGTATAGATCTAGTTAAAAGCTCTGAAGTGATACATATATTGTCTTTGTGAGTAGCTGTATAAGGTAACTTGGAGTTTCATTCCTCTCTGTCACCCAAAAAGGCTGCAGTAATTGAACTCTGAACCAGTGGAGTAGCACACCTTTAGATTGTGCACGTGCTCAGTTTGACACCTGTTATACTCCTGATGTCTACTGGTGGTGACTGTTTACCTTCTCTTCTAAAATTGATCCTTGCTAAACAAAGTTGAGAGTGTGCAGTAACCATATTGTTTGACAAAAGCACAAAAGCGAGTTTGTGTGCTTGTGCCATCTGTTTGTACAAGGTATTCCAACAAACCTGCGTGCTCAAAACATGCCAGAAGTCCCTAATGTCTCAGGTTGGATATGGTCGTTTAAGTTTTGTCTTAAAATGTCCAACAAAGCTTTGTTCCTTAATACCCACATTTGTTTGGAATTTATTTTCATTATGTCTGTGTGTTTGGGTAACCCTTAACTGCTTTACCAAAAATAACAGACCTGGTTATTATTTTGGAAGAAACGGATATTTCTGGTGTTTTATGGAGTGGTTGTGTAGACAGACCCCACACTGACTTCAGTTACATGTACCTACTTATCTCTAGGAGTTGGCATTTAACATATTCAAACTCTGTCATACGTTATGTGAAAGGCTTTTGTTGTTGCATTACAGTAGCATTCAGGGACTTAACAACAGTCCATTTTGCTTCCTAAGCTGGTGATTGTTTAATTTGTTTACACTGGATTCATACAAACCCACAGGAGATTTTGATTAACGTATGGTTAATCACCTTTGGTTAGGCTTCTTAATCTACATGGTAAATGATTTGTGATGTTTTGTTCTACTTTCTTACCTTCTCTTAGGTCACCTGTCCTGACCTTACATTTTCTTTCCTCCTGAAGTTTCCTGATGCGTCTGGTTATAATGAGGTGTCCGTTGCCCGATAAGCAAATTTCCTTGGCGGCATTAACATCAGAAGCATGAACATCAGAAATGTTGCCATCAGTCCTTGGCCATTTTGTAGCCTGGGTAAAGGAAAGGGAAGACTAAAGACAGGGGCCTAATAACTTATTTTATTTTTATTACAAAATATTGTAATAAAAAACAAAGTGCTAAAGTGACCATACAGGCCTTTACACAAAAGGAAACAAACCGTGTTGGGTCTAGCCCATCATCAGTGCTCCCAATTTAACACACAGTTTGTTTTTCTGAAGCTTAACATCAGACAGACCATAAATGATAAATGAACAGATCCCAGCTTCAGAAAGGGAAACCCCTGCCATGTATTTATGCTGCCTGTGCATTAAACACAGGTAATGTCAATAAAGGGTTGATCTCCCTGTCTGATAATTTGTGTGCTCATGAATATCAGTATCAGCTGGTTCAAATAATAGTTTGATCAAATTACATGGCAGGGTTTTTACTTTCTGACATGTAGATCTCTACGTCTGTGAATTCAGTTTATGATGTACATAGTTGGTTTGTTAACAGTGTTGCCATTTCAAGATATTGTGCGTCCAAATCTGTTAGCATGTAGACAAATGAGCACATATTTAAGGCTGCACATTTATGTCTTTCTGATGCTGCATGAGTCATGCAGGCAGTCAGACATGACCATCACTGGCACTTCCGTGTCCACCCTGATGGGTGAGGAGAGATTAGAGGAGAGAGAGGGAGGGTCATCTCCCCTGGCACTGATGCCCCAAGGGCAGTTACCACCCAAACACACCCCTACAGACAGACGCAAGTGAGACTACAAAAGTTAGCTGTAATTGGTGTGTGTGTGTCTGTTTGTGTGTGTGTTTGAGGTAGGTGCAGGAATTGAGATGCTATGAGTAGTTGAGATCCTTTGATACAGAGATAATTTGTATGTGGCAAGGGGTGCGGAGAAAAAAGAAAATCATACATGGAATGAGGGATGGTTAAGAGGGGAAGGAGGAAAAAATGGGAGGAGGAGAATGAGCGAGAGAGTCAGCACACTGCCCCTCCCTTAGATAAACAAAGGCCAGTACTTTGTTAACGGAAGGATTATGACTGTTTGAGCTCATTGTTTTTCTTTCATCCCGTGGCATATTTGACTTCATTGGACAAGGGGAAGTTTATACTGTTGAGCTGGAGGTTATTTTCATGGGAGGCCCATAATTGTTTATATGCAGTAGAGTTTAGGCTCCCCCACCAACTGTAATGTGTTTCACAGATGGATGTTCTATTTACAGCTAATGTCTCAAACACATCCTTTTAGTCTGACCTTACAGACCATGCAGGTGGACTCCCCCACCCCCACCCCTAAAGCACATTTGGTGTCTCCTGCTTTCAAATCTTCTGGTTCTTCTTCCTGTTTAGGCAGAGGTGTTTGGATCAGCTCACAGAAATGACCCATCCCAATGGACGGTCAAATAAACAAGCTGTTAGGTCGCTGGTGGACTCCAACACTGCCAAATGTTACCTCATTGAATTTTTAAACAGGCATAGTTCTGAGAAGATAATTGGCTAGCTAATGGTCAGTGAGATTCATCTGAAATGTTTTTCTATTTCAGTTGGTGTACTCTGTTCCTCTATTTCTATTCCTTACAAGAATGAAAATGAACAAAAAAGGCGCTTTGAACAATTGCATTCAAACTACTGGCTGCAGAGCATATGGCGTGTGTGCGCTGTCAGGTGCATTTCCGTGGGTTCACACACAGTCTGTGAGAGGCTGAGCTTGGGGGTTTTTTGGTTTGGGGCCATGAATGGGAGTATTGTGTTGTTGTTGATGCGGTAGGTGATACTGGTGAGAGATACTTTGTGACGTCTGAAAGGTGCTGCTCAGTTTCTGCTCAGTCAGTCAGAGCATCAGGTGCCAGCCTCCACCACCACCCCCCCACCCCCCACCGCACTCAACTAGCCCTCCCTTTCTCTGAACAGATCTGGGATCAGTTGGTTGATTAGGCACATAAAGACTGAGCCCTATGAGTTTTCCTGGGAAAATGACCTCAGTTCAGTGAGTTGAAACACACCTACTCCAGCAGGCACTGGTGTGATATGTAAATGTGAACAAATAGACCATATCGTGATGGCTGTGCTCACATGACCAGTGACACAGAGATGGATTCAGTATTGTTTCCAAACTGTGAGAGTAGACGATAAGAGTGGGCTCATTCACCTGCTGTGAGAGCTACAGTAAAAAGTAGTGGTACTATTACTGAGGGGTAGAAAATTAACTTTGCAGTTTTACCTTCCTCTGATGAATAAATGGTAAAAATTACCAGCAACTCAACAGTAAAACATCATTTTGTGGGCAAAATCTACTACCCACTCGCATATTTTAATGACATGCCATGACAGCAAGTGAACTAAGAATAAAAAAAACTAATGGATATAATAAATCTAGCAATAGAATTGTCAAATTGCCCCTTAATATCTGATAGTACTTGGAGTACAGTCATGAGTGACAGTGGATTCCACAAAACTTGTGATGTAAAACTATGGAGGGCTTTTTTTGTTGTTGTTTTTGTGGTTTTAATCTATCATCGGTAATCACGCGAACAGACCTCATGACTACCAAGAACTCCAGCCGAGTGCAACACTTGTCACCAGTTTGCCACCCTTGATGTTTTGGAAAGCCCAGAAGTTTATAGCATGTAAGCATTTTTTTGTTTCGGTTTACTTGAACTGATAGCAGCGTAGGCATGCTTAAGCAATTCAGCAGTTACAGGAAACATCCCATTAAAAACAGCCATTTCCTCTCGGCACGGCTGTCCCATGTTCACTCAACAGTCCTCACGTCCTCACTCCCAGCACCCCTAGACTGTCTGTTGAACCATTTGCCTCTAACCATGCCACAAAGTGTGCAGGCTTTATTGGTGAAACTACAGTATGTTGGTTTTTAATCTTTTATTGCATAGGCGTAAATAATATATGCTCCTGTATAATAAGTGGTGTATTGCGGTCTGAACACATGTAAATGCTGTTCACACACTTCTTTAAGAATCAAAAATGAAGAAATTTTATTTGTCACATGCATATTTGTATTGGTACAAAGAGCAGTGAAATGGAGATTGTAATTAATACACCCTGCTCCGCAAGAAAATAATGTCTGATATTATATTAAAACAATCAAATAATAATAATGTTTAAAAGTATTAATAAGTGCCTGTAAGCAAGTCAGTTGAGGAAGTTATGCATTCAAAAACTGTATGGCTTGAGGCAGGAAGCTCCTTCTTAGTGTCTCAGTTTTGGTCTTAAAAGAACGGAACCACTTTCCAGAGGGCAGCCTTTGAAAGGTATTGTGACTCGGGTGGTGCGTGTTATTGATGATCCTGTTTGGCCTAGTTTGGCCTCACATTGCCTGGAGGATATAAGGCTAGTTTAATTTAATACACTTAAACTAATTTTAAAATTCAATATAATGTTTACTTGCCTTTCTGTAAGTGCTAATGTTAAAGATATACATAGTTTATCCACTGTTTCCATCCATGCATGCATTGTTTTACCCACCTTTTTTTTACCACTGTGTATGATCCTCCTTAACACACAAGTGGTCTCAACTTCTTGCTTCAGGACAATATGGTCTGGGAACAGAGCATTTAGCTTGAATGGTTGTCATGTCATTGTGTGAGATGTATCGTGCCACTCCAGCACACACACAGACACACACACAGACACACACAGACACACACACACTGTAGTCAGGTTGAAAGTGCTTCGCGGGGAGGGCTAAGGGAGCTGTCAGTGCTGGGAAGTGTGGGAGCAGTGCTTCCCCTCTCTGGTCAGGAGCACCACATGCATCCTGTCTCACACAACCAGTGCTGTTATTTAGGAGGATAACGAGGCCTCATCCCCTGATCCATGGGAGTCAGACAGGCCTGCAGGGGAGGACATATTTTAAGAAAATCTCATTTTTAAAGATGAATCATTTAATGGGAGAAATCTGTTCATAGTCCATTCATCTCCTGACCATTCATTATATCACTGACTAGATGGCATCATACATTAGAACTGCATAGTGATGTAACACGTGGGAAGGATCATTTCTTATTAAACAGAGGGAGAGAAAGCAAAGTTACAGACTCCACGACTAAATAATTTACATCCACCTTTCAACCTGAGGTTGTGAGAGGCTAGACCTCAGCTTGAGAGCAGAGGGAACTTAAATAGACATTTGAAAACAGAGCAATACTCTTTGTTAATGTGTGTGTTGTGGAAGTTGTATGGATGTTGTATGGATGTTGTAATTCATTACTTTACTGTCATTCAAGGGGTCAGTAGAGAAAAATTTGGATTCTGTAAATACTTTTAAAAATGTAACCTTTCTCTATCTAAAAACGTGAAGCATACTCACACATTGTGATATTTTTAAAGCGTTACATTTGCTAGATTAGAATGACATCTGTTTTCTTTTCCTGTTTTGTTTTTGTTTTCTTTTACATTAGAGTGCAGGGTGTAGAGACTGCTTTTTATGCTCTGGTTACTTTGTTTGTTCCAGGTGGTTCTTTTGTTTGTGTTGCCCGGGTTCTTTGGATTGGATGAAGGAAGACCTTGGCTGTTGATTGGCTACTGTGAGAAACCCCCTAGCAATAGAATTTAACTCCTCTCCTGCTCGCTCATAAAAACTGCTGTTAATTCACGTGTTTATGTGTTTGCCTTAACAGCATAATAACTGCTGTTAATTCATGTGTTTATGTGTTTGCCTTAAAGCAGTCCTAAGTGTTTTTTTTAACCCTAAAATAATGTTTCCAAAATCGTTTCAGTGGTTTATCAACTTGTAACTGGGGAAAGGCATTTCTGAATTCACTTTGCTATCCTCCATCGGCTATAATCTCCTAAGCAAGTTTGAAGGAGCTGAACATCTCTCTGTAGTTCTCAGTGAGATACAATTCGGCTTTCAAACTGTAGTTCAACCGAAGATGAAAACTACTTGGTATTGATTTAAACTGTTTTAATCATATTCCTAATAACACTGAGTGTACCCCAAGTGTAAGGTCCAGAAACACGTGGCTGAAGGCACCAGACGGGTGCGGTGGGAGGGGGGGGGGCAGGGAGAGAGAGCCAGAGAGAATAGCCTAGAGGTCCTAAAAGAAGAAGTGTGACAGGTGGTGCAGAGACCACTGAATAATTTAATAATCAAGCGGACGGAGGGTGACAGTAAAGGAGCGAGCTCTATTTTGGGGGGATCGATGTGGAGAGGGGGAGGTAGACGAGATGATCAGTCTTTCACGCCCACCCCCCTTTCTTTCTCTCTCTTCCTGTGTTTCACCTGTTTCTCCACTACTCTTAACTTCCACAGGCCCAGTGTTCCCACAGCCCCCTCTTGATGCACCTGTAACCCTAACCGCCTGTCCCCACACTCTGAGGTAATATCCTCCACCTGGGTGTGGGACAGCTTTACGCATCCTACACAGGGGGTTGGGTTACAGAGGGCGTGTGCGCCCTCTGATAAATCACTCGCGGTCTGTGGAAGCGTCTGATGTGTTTAAGAGGTTCAGGCTGAGGGGTTGGGAACGACGGCTCCAGGCAAAGGCAGGGAGCGTTGTGGGATATAGGATCCATTTTGAGGAGGAGTGGGGGTGGGTGGGTGGGTGTGTGGTTGGGTGTGTGTGAGGGGACTTCCCGACAGATCCCAGAGATGGTGGCGTGTCACCTGAGCCTTTCCAACCACTGAGAAATGAGAGTGAGGAGAGTGTGCTAGTGGGGGTGAAAGGTCAGGTGTGACATGAGGCCCCCTGCTGACAAACGCTGAACATGCTGGAAGGACCTAAGAGAGGGCATGCACTTCTGATATCTCTGACATCACTTCCAGTGTCAGTTTGTCAAGATGTCTGCGAAATACCGGGTTATGAGGTGATGAGGTGAGGTCAAGTCTTAGCTTCCGAACCACATTTTTTCCCCAGGGTTCTCCTGTATTTCAGACCCATCCCCCACCCCACCCCGCATTACATATTGTCTCACTAATCTCTCGTAATTTAGAAACTTCTTCATTCTTCTTCTTAACTACTCAAATCTGATTAATATGTTTGACCACTGCTGTTGAAATCTTGCGGATTTAGCTGCTAAAATGTTGGGAGGTATGGGTCAAGTTGATGGTGAGAGTGAGGCGTTCGATAGGATGTGTCAGAAAGCTAAAAATAGCTGGGAGCAAATATAACCCTCATCTCGGAAATAGCTGCCCTGCCTTATCTGCCGCTTTGAATGTGATATATATATAGCTGGCATTTGGTGATCGAACTGTGCTATCGAATTAAATCATGCCGGGTCCTTTTTTTTTCCCCCTTCCCCCTTCTGTACCTCTTTTCTTACACTTGCACTTCAATGGCAAATTCCTGATGGCCTATACAAGTCCACAAACATGTGGTATGACCATTTGTGCACTGTGGTACTGAAAAGTGTGTGTGTTTCTGTGTGCGTGTGTGTGTGTGTGCGCGCCTGCATGCATATGTGTGCACGTGAGGGTATGTGTGTATCTGGGTGCCATATCGCCTAGTTGATTTGTATGTCATACAGGAAATAGAGAACGTTTTGCAATCATCACAAGTTGTTCTACATGATAACAGCACATTTCTTGTCTATAGTGTGCGCGTGTGCGTGTGCGTGCGTGTGCGTGCGTGCGTGTGCGTGCGTGCGTGCGTGCGCGTGCGTGTGTGTGTGTGTGTGTGTGTGTGTGTGTGTGTGTGTGTGTGTGTGTGTGTGTGTGTGTGTGTGTGTGTGGTTTTTAAGTGCTAGACACCACTTAATCTATAGGCACTCCAGGAAGCCTAAGTGCAGAAGAGGTCTCACTTAGAAATGGAGTGATTAAATGCCATGGGTGCCAGTGTGCTTCAGATGGACACTGCTCTTTCCCATGCACACACTCACTCACATGCACACAAACACACACTCACATGCAGACACACACTCACATGCACACACACACATGCACACAAACACGCACACACACACACACACACACACACACACACCCTCAGGGCGGACCTCTTCTTTGATAGGTTGCCTATTATTAAACAAAAGAGCTTTGCTCCGCCACACACACACACACACACACACAGGGCCCTCCCTCTCTCCCTTTCTCCCTCTCTCCCTTTCTCTCCCTCTCCGCCTCCCTCCCTCCCTCACCCTCTCTGTCACTCACACTGCCCTCCATATCTCCCTCCCTCTCAGGCTGCTCTGTGCCAGACCTGCTTACTAGGGCTGATTACTGCACACCGCCTTCTGAGCGGGTCTGTGTGCGTCGGTGCGTACGTGTTTTGAAGGAGGCTTAAATTCTCACCCCTACCCCACCCCACCCCTCCCTCCCTCCCTCCCGCGGCAGGGATCTGACGGACTGGCATCTGGCTGCTGCTTCGAGCATTCTCCTCCTCCTTCCCTGCGCAGACAGTCTGTTTAACCTCCTGCTCTACCTGTGGGAGCTTGGGTGTGCGTCTACGTCTGTGTGTCTGTGTGTGCGCGCCCGTGTGTGGGTATGAAAGGTGGGGAGGCGTTACCTGAAGCAGTGATCAGTCACTTAGTCTGCCTGCTTGTGTGTGCGTCTTCATGTTTGCACTGAAGATGGGGGGTGTGTACATAGCGAAGGGAAAGCTACTCTACAGTGACGGAATGGAAGGCTAGCAGCTAGCGGTTAGCCCTACCTGCTGCTGCTGCTGCTGCTGTCGGTGCTGTAAGGGGAGCAGGGAACAGAAGTGACCTGGGAGACGAGCACCGAGGGCAGGATGGCTCTCAATCGAGTCTCCCTACTCTGCCAGGACATCACCAGGATGTGGCTGCAGCTCAAAGTGATGACAGGTACAGCAGCGGTACTCTCCTCGTCGTTAGGGAGCTGTCTTTTCCATCACTCATTGTAGCTGTGTGTCAGTGTGTCTGTCTCTTCCAATTTATGTGTCTTCTTCCTCTTCTGTCAACCTAAAATTCTATTCTTAAGAGGATTCTATGCTGAGATGTTGACTGAAAAGATATCTGTTGTACAAGACACTAGGTTTGTTTGTAACCATGGTACTTTCTTTATTTACTCGGATCATTTAACATAAGAGTTTTCTGCAGTTGCAGATTTGCATAGAGAACAGTGGCTTTTAGACGGTCTTTGTCGGAATCATTTCACTGCGGAGTAGAATACACGTGTTCATTTCCATGTGGTGGTTTTACTGGGAGCTCATCGCTCAACTGAAAGGGTGGCATGGTGGCATCCTGGCTGCCTTAAAAAACCATCACTCCCACTGCCTCGGAAGCAACTGACGCAGAAGTTTTGGACAAAGTTTGAAAGTAAACTCTCCTTTGTTTGCTTCTCGCTGTGCTGCTGCGTGTGTTTGTGTGTGTGTGTGTTTGTGTGTGTGTGTGCGCGCGCACCGACAGGCGCTGCTACCCACTGCCAAAACAAACAGCAAGAATGAGCAACAGTTGGTAGTGGTCCCTAGGTTTTCATTGACAGACAGGACAGGTGCTGCTGGCAATGAGGGCTTATGACTCCCAACTGCCCCCACCACCCCCCACCCTTTATCTGGCAGCCTGGGCACCAGAAGCACACATCTACCCCAGAGTGCACTGGGTTGACTGGGGTTACGGACGAAAGGATCAAACTTCACCTGGGCTGCCAATACGGAGTGCTGCTGCTGCTGCTGCTGTGTTGATACATGTGTGTCTATGCAACAAGCCCTAAGGCTATATGGAATTGGCCAGCTCTGCCTTGCTCTGATGGATAGCAGTATACTTATGCATTCAGGCTTCAGATCCAGGGACGTGGCATCTCTTGATCGTGCCGGTGTGCAAGCCGAGATATGTCTGTCTGTCTGTCTGTGTGTGTTGGCATGATGTGAGGTATGAAACAATAGCGTGTTTTATTCCTGCTGTTTCCATGTACCTCATACACACAGTCGTACACGTGTCGTTTCTGTAGCTGCCTCCATTCTGCTCACTGAGCTGTGCCTGTGCCTGCGCCTGTGCAGTGAGGGGCTGTGCAGTGACCTGAGGCTACACCACATCAAGCTCACCTCCTGTGTCTCTCACACACACACACACACACGCACACACACACATGCACACATGTGCGCTCTTTATAACTCAAGGTGCCCCACTGACCAACCTGGCCCAGTGGTAAACTTCATGGCCCACAGCAAACGATCATTCATTTAGGCTCTAAATGTTTGAATGGCCCTGTTTCTCCTGGATGCTTGCAAGGAGGGTAGAGAATGCACACAGAGGCTGAATGATTTTATAAATCTGTGTTGGATGAATAAGCTGAAAAACAATACAGTGTGCAGAAAATTCGGAAGCAAATTTTGTACTGCCTGTTTTGGAGTTACGCACCGGGTGAAACACGGAACTCAGACATAGGCGCAGACCCCCATCTCTACTTCCCTCTCCTGAATGCTTGTCATCATGGTTGACATTTTCCAGAAAGTTCGTTGTTAAGGGAAAGTTAGTACTACTGATTTTCCGAAGAAGAAAGAATGTCCTTCGACATCTTCTCTTGCACAGCCCAAAGTATTGTTGTTAGGAATGTCATCAGAAGGTCAAGTGCATTTGTCCAGGAACCAGGCCGAGATGTTGACATGTTTTGGACCGATTGCATTGAAAGATATGATCATGACAGAATTTAAAATGCGTCTGAATCTGAACTCTGTTATTGATTGTTATATTATGCTTTGGGTGACAAGCTGATGGAGTGGGACCGGAATTGAAATCTTTGTCCTGTTGTTGTCTAAATCTCTGTGGCATTGGATGATGCACAACTCTGTAGCACTGTGCTGTTGACTTTACATATTCCATCAAGAGATAAAAGTTTGTTTTTGTTCTTTGTTTTAAACTCTGTTGTTGGGCATGATGGGGGCATATGGCTAGAGAATGTTAACCATTTGACCCAGTTGTTCCTCTGTGGGAATCCCACCCCTCCTCCCTCTTTAAAGGGGTGTGTGTGGTGTGTGTGTGTGTGTGTGTGTGTGTGTGTGTGTGTGTGTGTATGTATGTGTGTGTGTGTATGTGTGTGTGTGTGTGTGTGTGTGTTGGATGAACTCTTAGCTGTGATGCGGCCACAGTGTCAGTGGCAGATGGGGCTTCGCTAAAGCCCAACTGTAATGCCACATGATGGAGCCCGGATTCCCCCTCTGATTTCCTACACACACACACACACACACACACACACACACCTGATCTATCTTGGCTTAACCATGTCAGTTGGTTTGTCTGGGCACCCCAGCCAAGATGACACAGCGTTTCATACCTACACTGTAGGTGTACGGACACACAAAAACACATACACACACACACCATGAACATATGAAGACACACCTAGGTAAAGACACATATATGTGCACATACGTTTTTCCATAGTGACCTCAGTAATCCAGGTCTTACTTTGTCAAACAGATATATTTTTAAAAAGATTACAGGGTTTGGTTTTGCAATTCTGACATGTCTTTGGAAAACATGTGTGTGTGTGTGTGTGTGTGTGTGTGTGTGTAGGAATGCATTTCTTGCCGTGGCACCCTCTCTGTTCCATACCCAGGATGTATGTTCAAAAGTATATCCTAAAGGTTTCATACCCGGCTTTGTTATACGGACAGGTTCCAACTTGAGTGCACTTTACAAAAATAGTAACGTGTGACTGTAATGCTTGTTCTAACATGATACGATGGCGGAAGAAAAAAAGATGTGAGGGTACCAAGAGGGTAGAATGAGACGTTTTTTTTCAGTCTCCTGACCAGAGTCACAATGATCCTCTGATGTGAATAATGCAGGCAAAGGACACCTGAGCAAATGGAAAAAGTAAGAGAGAGAGAGAGCGAGAGAGAGAGGGGGGTGAAAGAGAGGGAGAGGTGGAGTGAGAGAGAGCGTCAGGAGATGACAGGGATGAACATGTGACAAGTCTTGTGCATCTGTGATGGTAGAACTGGCAAAGGAGGAACTAGTTAGTTTCTCTATTACCATTTTTTTCTTCCCGTTTCTCTTCTCACAACTACAGCAGTAGCATTCATTGTGACCCAAACACAAGATTTTTTTTTTTGTTTACAGGAGTCCAAAAGAAGAGAATCCCTTTTTCTCAGCCAGTTTACTGAAGTAAACAATAAGCATTGTAGCATTAGCAACAGTTAGCGCTGGACTAGACTCAATTAAATATGTATAGCATTTGTAAAGAATCCTCCTTTACTGAATGGCATCACTCCACCCACCCCCACCCCTACCCATACACACATACCATCCCTATTCAGCGCTATCAGCCCCCCAGCACTGAGCTAGCTTTGGAATGAATAACGTGCATTCTTGGATACATCACGCTCCCACCCCCCATGAAATCCCTCACACACACACACACACACACACAGATATACACAAGGGAAGAGGGGAAGCTCTATAGGGCTTGTCTGAATGCTTCTGCTTCTTGCGGATGTATAAGTCCACAGGGTTTTTTTGTTGAACTGCTTTTCAGCCCCCCTCATTTCAGTGTGTTGATAAACAGTGTGGTTCTGCATGTGTGAGAGGCTTAAACTGTGGGGATTGGGGCTGGGGGGTGGTGGTGATATGGAGGATGGGGGTGGGGGTTGACAGTGGGGGTGTATGTGGGTACTCTGGGGTCTGTTTTCCCTGCTGGGAGCATTGAGGGCAGGGGGAAAGGGTTTTTTTTTCTCATGGGAAGAGCGCAGAAGAGATGAGACTTGCCACATCCTCTTGATCCTAAGGCCAAAACACACAGGTCTCACCATGTCTGTGTTGAAAAAGCTGGTGAGCAATACAAACAAAAGATACAAAAAAGATGTGCAATTGTGCGTTTCTTGTCATGTCTATCACTTTCTGTAGTTTTATTTCTTGTGGTACTGAGTGAATCATTGTCAGAGTTGGTTGAATTAATACAGCACAGTTCAAAACAACCTGTGGTTGCATGGGAGTGAGGAACAATGACAAAACTAATCAAAAGAAACAATAATAGTAGCAAAAAAAGACCAATAAAATGTACATGTTTACATATTCATCACACGTCATCACAGATCATATCCTTATCTGGAGGGGGTAAAGATTTAATTTGCTCTTGAGGAGGATATCCTCTAAGCTGGTGGGAGGAAGCGTGTTTAGATAGACGGTGAAGAGGTGACAGTTGATGAGAGAGCGGAACATGTTATTTTTAACAACAATGGAGTCTTATCTGTAACCGGTATTTAAATTGAAAATGCACGTTTGTGCACATCTACTATTTTAAGTGTATCTGCATATGTGGTCATTATGGGAACGTTTAGGGTGAACGGAGGTCAAAACAATGTAGAATTTTTAGATTAGATTAGATTCAACTTTGTCATGTATAAATACAGGGTAACGAAATGTGGTTTAGCGTCTAATCAGAAGTGCAAAGAGCAGCAAGTGTGAGATGTGTAAGATAAACAACAGTATAGTACAATTTACAGTATAATACAGTGTAGTGTGTAGTAAATTATGTACAAATAATGAGGTCATGTCTGTACAGTGACTTTGGAATAGCTCTCCTGGGTGGTATACTACAAAGGTGGTTAAGTGATAAACCTGTTTTGGTTTGGCCGAGGGATTCAAACTCTTCACTAAACGAATACCAACGGGCTCTTTGTCTATCAGGTTGCTGACTACCTCTGGGTTAAATAAACCAGGTTTATCATTTAGCCACCTTAGTGGTATAACCCTATTCAATTCTCTACTATATTCTACTAGGAGTCCACGGGAAAAACGGGCATAGTCACAAAATCACATTTTACAAGTTACTCCCCCTATCGGTAGTTGCATTCAAACTCCAGCTTTTTCAAATGTAATCCTGCCTGTGGATAAATGAACATAGTCTTGAGCTAAAAGCATTTTAAAATGCCATTCACTTATTAAATCAAAACAAAAATCCTCATATATAAAGACAGAATGACAAGGGTAAAGAGAGTGTGGTGCAGTGAATATGGGAGACTTTGCAAGTGAAATGGTGTTAGTCATTGTGTTCGTGTCACGGTGGGCTATCTCAGGTCATGTACGCTCACAAGCTCCAGAATCGTCTGTCAGTCCAGCTGGCTTTATCACATCACTATGACAGCTGCAAAGGGGGGTGGGGGGTGGGTGGGGGGGTAGTTTGGTCTGAGAACACGTTTCACACCTACCACCCCCCCCCACCAAATGTCCGTTAACTCTTGGTGAGTTGAGCTGTTTTCAAAAGTATCCTTCACTGTCATTATGCAGATACCCTGCCACCAAACACACACACACACACACACACACACACACACACACACACACACACACACACACACACACACACACACACACACGCCACTGCCACACATACCCTCTGTAGGGCAGAGAGATACGGTGGGTACTAATGGATAATGGTACTGTAGATGCTTTAAGCTGTTGAGGCAGAAGGGTGGCCTGTTTCCTGGCAGATTGTTGCTGAGTGTATCTGAGGTGGGGTTGTGGGTATTCAAGCATATGTGAGCAGAGGAGGCTTTGCTGCAGCCTTTCTGGAGCTCTGGTATAACAGGCTTTGGGTCTGTAAGAGGACCATCTTGCTGAGGAGGTAATCTCATTGCCCTCTTTCACTCTTTCTCTACTGACCCACTAGAAACTACCAATTCTTTCTTTCTCTTTTCTTCCTCTTGTCTTTTTATCTCTTTTTTGTGACCCTGGCATCATGTGCTTAGGCAGGATTGAGAGATTCTCTGCATAAAAGGTCTGCTGTCCACACAGGCATCCTGTTGGTTTGGCCTAAATCGTTTAACTTGCATGATGCATATTTGTAGCGAGGGCGGGGGGGGGGGGTTATGAAAAGAGAACCAAGACCCCACCCCAGCCCACCCTCAAATAAAGCAGGCAATAGAATAAACGTTTCAGCTATGTGGTGCCTTGCTGGTTTGATGCGTGTCTGCTTGCTGGTTCTTCAGGCAAGTCTATTATCTACGGCAAACCCCTTCCACCCCACCCCACCCCCCACCCACTGACCTACATCCACTGCTCTACCTTTTGCTGGTGGTCTCCATTCTTAGAGCAAATACCTGAGTAATCCACCCATCTACTGTCATCAGAATGTAAGGGAATGTGTGTTGGTGAGTGAGTGCGAGTGCGAGTGCGAGTGTGAGTGTGTGTGTGTGTGTGTGTGGACAGAAATCTCTTTTTGATAAGGCCATGCTACACTTAACAAGTAATTGTAGCGTATATAAGAGTTGTGCCAGGGGTTGCCGCAGTTTCGACTGGTGATAATACTCCATTAGTCTCCTCCTCCTCCAGAAGTGCCTTTATGCTCCATTGTACTTGTATACTTACATCAGCAGTTTTAGTTTGTAAGGCAGGTACACAAACCATAAATGATGCCTTGCAATGATGTCAGTTTTATTATCTTCTGTGCAGCCTTGGCCCTGAACACAGTTTGTCAAAAGAAATCAATTTCCCCACTTCTGAGTCAAGTAGCCTTACGTTTCCTTTGACCCTACTCTGCTCCCATTGCTGTTGCCGTCACAACTGATCACAGAACAGTTACTCCTGCTTAGATTTACCACACACACACACACACACACACACACACACACACACACACACACACACACACACACACACACACACACACACACCATTATAATATAACTAAAGAATGGTAAGCTGTGCCCAGACCAAACCCATGCCTAACCCTTTCCTATCAGTAAAGCAATGATTTGGCACGTTTTGCTTTATCAGTATTCAGTACCAACAAAATCATCAAGAAAAGCAGTTACATTAGTGGGGAACACGATTTGTTTCCCATAAATCACCCCTTGTCTGGTATCCCTATCTTAATAATACCAGGGACACGCACACACGCGCGCACACACACAACACACACACACACACACTCTCTCTCTCTCTCTCTCTCTCTCTCTCTCTCTCTCTCTCTCCAGGGATCCTACTCTTTCCACTGTGCTGCTTCTAAGTGCTCCTTCTGTCACTCCCTCTACTACTCCTGGTCATGTGACCATCTCACACTCTGCTGCAGCTGAGGGTCTCAAAGCAGATTACTTTCAGCCTGTGTGTGTGTGTGTGTGTGTGTGTGTGTGTGTGTGTGTGTGTGTGTGTGTGTGTGTGTGTGGTATTTGTCCATGTATATGACCATGCTCTTTCCTTCCTGTAAGGATTCTATGTGTCTCCCAGGATGTTGTAGTTGATGCGTTATAGTAAAATAAAGCCCACTTTGTGGATGAATGTGGTTTTGTTTGTGTTTCTGACAGAGGACAGAGTGAGGGAGAGGAGGAGAGTGAATAAAAGAGTGTGAGGAAATGGGTCAAAGAGGCTGAGAGGCTGGGGAGATTGTGCCATTGATGCATGTCTGTGTGTTTTTTGTTTGCTCCCACTGCCATGTGATTTGCACTCTATTCCCAGTTTCTGTATATAGTAGTTCTGTCTGTTTTGGTTAGATATGACTGCTTTTATCAGAAAGGGCTCTAGTATCTCTGCATTATTGTTTGTGTGCCAGAAATGGATCTGTTTAAATGTTTTTGTTTTGTCTATGGAACTGTTTGTTTTTGTTTGTTTGTTGTGTCTGACTCCTCTGTCTTTGTCTGTCTCCCCTCCTCCAGATGAGATCATGCAGCAGGATAGCAGCCCTCTGTGTGCAGCTGACATCGACTTAGACCTCAGGAAGCAGTTCGCCTTCCTGTCAGGTGAGTTCCACACATAACCCTCCAACCCACTGCCGAGCTCCTTCCTTTTTTCTCCTCACCGGTAGGCTTGATGGGTATCCAAATTTGTATACTCCGATATTTCGACATACCGCGACGTAATACCCCAGTATGTCGGTATTTAAGTAGTGCTCAATAAAGCAAACCTTGAAGGATTTAATATATTGGAGTCTAGTCTAGTCTAGTCTTTCATATAGAATGCAAAAACTACTTCTTTTGTGTCAATCGGAGCATTTCTATACCATTTTAGCAACCATATCACTGCATTAAAAATCTTGCAGCTGATATTGAAAAATACCCACAGCCGGTATTTTTCAAAATACCGCCCAAGCCTACTGCCCAGCTGTGCTGAGATCAGTATTGTGAGATGGGACATGGAGTGTTATAACTGGCGAGACATACGCAGCAGCAGCAGTAGGGCAGACAGCGATTATGAGCTGTGACTCATGGCTTCGTGACGGGAGGAACGGTGTTATCCTGTAAGTGTCGTAGTAAGCCAGACCGTGTTGGCTTTCACTGCATAGCTCAGCACCATTTATTTATAAAACTGGCCCCAATTGCAGGTCTGCCGCTACCAGTTTGTAAGGGGAAGGAACTTTTCTTCTGTGCTATATTGGGCACAGACAAAACATACAGTACATACACATGTAGAGACATAAACTTGCGGGAGTACTGTATAATTGCTCACAAACATGCACACAGAGGCTTTGGAAACTTTAGCGCCCCTCATGCATGTTGTGTCTCCTCTCCTGCCCCTCTACTCCCGCCCCAGTTGAGACCCAGTTTGGGTTACTCTGGACAATGCCCTGGCCACTAAATTATTCACACTCTCATTGCTCCACTTGGCAACGCTGCTTGGAGACGAAGGGCCAGTTGGGTGGCACGGCGATGCAGCGTGGTTGTGGGATGCTGTGTATAGTGTGTCCATAAGGGACAACCCACAATCACTGTGCTGCCAGCTTTACGCTTCTAGCATTAGTAGGTGCTAACTAATACAGTTTTTTTAATCCATCTGCTCATCCTTGGGATTAGTATACCTGCACTGCACAGGTACACAAAGTCGGATGCGTGTTCAGTTTCAGTGCTTCTGTTGCTTGAAGGGAAAGTTAATCAAAAACTGAATTTTGTATGCTTGGCTGTGGCAACAATTTTTTTAAAAACACATACACAGCAAAATGCGGTAGTACAGTACATAGCCTATAGACAGTCTAACGATCATTCAATTTACCTGTTCAGTTAGTATTGGCACAATCACACATCCATATACAAGGATACAAGGATGAAAAAAAATATAACTTGGAGAGTCCACACAAACACAACATATTTTCATGTATCAAGTACAAATCTGTTTTATCTTAAAACCAATACCAACAAATCTGTTTTATCATAAAACCAATACCAATTATACATGACTGACGTTTCAGATTAACATGTGTACAGTACATGTTAATGTACCAGCACACAAAAACACAGAAAAAGGTCCAGTCATTTTTTAATTCAACACTTTCTATGTCTGCCAGGGACAAGCCCTGCTGCCTGTTTGTGACGGTGTGTGTGTGTGTGTGTGTGTGTGTGTGTGCGTGTGCGTGTGCGTGTGTCTAGGCAGGCACAATGTTTGTATTCCCAGCTCTTGGCTGTTACCATAGTGCGATAGTCACATGGTTTTCAACAGAATCAGGATCCTCAATTTGTGTCTTGTTTGTTCATGTGCTCCTGGGACTGTTTTTATATAGCCCTTCCTTGCACTGGTCTTAAGTCTCTCAAGCTTTGTTTGACAAAAACACCTCCAAGGCAGACAGTATGACTTCTCAAAGTCTTAGAATTATTTGGACTTAAGATTGTTATGCAATAAGTTATAGTGTCAATGTGACTGTCACAACTCCCTTATTTTTAGAACTTTTGCTCAAGGCTGTTTTTAACAAATACATGAAATGTAATTATTTTGTTTGTGCTGTTTCAGCACATTGTTTGTCTACACTAGAGACTTGGAGGAAGTGAATCTCATCACATTTTATTAAAAATTAATGAAGAAAACCATAACTTTCCAAAAGGTTCACATAATTAATTTTCTTGGTACTGCAGCTTGATCCTTTATTGAT